>WOXC01010644.1:0-554966 GCA_011680675.1 Gymnobelideus leadbeateri | reverse complement strand
AATGTTAAAAAGTCAGTAAAAGGGGCGGCTAGGTGGCACAGTGAATAGAGCACCGGCCCTGGAGTCAGGAGGATCTGAGTCCAAATCTGGCCTCAGAAACTTAACAATTGCCCTACGTTCTCCCCTCAAAAAAAAAAAAAAAGTAGTAAAAAACACAGATCCTACCTTATCATAGTTGATACTTTTGAAAGGTTGGGGATGAGGTGGGGAGACAGGATGGAATATATAATCAAGAAAATAAGTAGATGTAGATATACATGTGTATATATAAATACATGTATACATATATAAAAACATTTATTTTTGTCATGCAATTATTTGGAAAAACAATGAAAACTGCATCATACTTCATTTTATTTAAGTTGCTATTCTTTTTAAAAAAGGATATCAGAAGTCAGTCTTTAACAGTAACATACACACAACATGTAAAAGCACAAATTCCAGAAAAACAGACACACACACAACGGACTGTGGAGCAATATAGTCAAATCAATTAATCTGCATGCAGATAATCCATTTTGTCAGTTACCTGTAACAAATTTTTAATCCTAGTCTCTCTTCCCCCTGTCACCCAGCAGCATGTTTCTGAGCTGCCTCCCTCCAATGCCAGTTTGTGTATGCTCAGGGAATAAAATTTAATTTTTAATATTAATATGAGAAAAATAGGAAGGCACATCTACTGCCTCAAAAATAATATGTATCTAAGTCAACTATGAAAAAATTGATTGTCTGCTATTTGAGTATGAACTAAACTACTATTTAATCATAGGCTTTTCTTTATGCTAATATCTGAGCTCTTCAAATACACTATAACAAGAGGACCTTATCCAAGGAGTTAAACTGGTCAATGTGATAAAGATAATTTAATTCACTTATTAAGCATCTACTATGTGTAGCCATAAAAATACATATGACATTGATCTTGCCCTTAAGGAGTTCAAATATACAACCCTGTATGATACAAAAGATAATAAGTATCAGGAAGAGGTCCAAGAAAAGTGATATGAGACATCTTGAGCATGGAGAAATAATTTTGGATTTTTTCTTTGGGAGGAAAGAGGAAAAGGGTAGTTAGAGAAACTTCATAAGGAGGAAGGCTATTCTTGGCATAGGAAAAGTAGGAGTCAAGACATGGAGATGTGAGACGGCAGGGTAAGAGCATCCACTAGACCAGTTTGACTGAAATACAATACATTAAAGATAAGCCTGTAAAGATAGATCAGAATCCGATTGTGGAAGCCACTTAATGACAGATTAGGCATTTATATTTTACCTTTTGGGCTAATAAGAAATTACTGAAGATTTTTGAATAGAGGAGTCATACAAATTAAAGCTGTGCATTAAGAAGATCAGATGAATGATCATCCCAGTTAAGTAATCAAAGAAGGCAGCAGGGGTTGGTGACTCCTTGCTTAAGGATACTGAGAATGCTATTATTGACAGGAAGTTAAAAACCGTAAAGCTGGCGATCTTCCTGTAGCATGTGTATAGGTGTTATGGAGAAAATCCCTAGACTTGGCAAACTTTGTAGTCATGACTACTATTCATTTCTGGATACTTATTGCAGGCATAAATGATATTACCAGAGGAAACCTAGATGGGACTGCTAAGGATTTTGACCTCTTGGGCAATAAACTGAGGACTTCTGGTTCACAGGTTGTATTTTTATGCCTTCTGCTTGTCAAATTCAATGGCTGCAAAAAAGAAAGGAAGATATGGGAAATGAACGACCAATTAAGATAGGTTGGAGAAAATGGGAAAGAGGATGGTACAGTAAAACATGCTGCCATTCAGAAGCAGAGACTCAAAGCTTGGACTCTGGCTTGATCACTGATCAACTGGCCTGGGTGATTAGAGAGAACTTACTTCAAGTCCCTAGGTCTCAGTTTCCATAACCGTAAAACAAAGGAGTTTTACGAGGTGATCTTTAAGGTCCTCTTCACCTATGATACTATGGATGAATGAACCAATATATTCTGGATTTCTAAACCAAGGATTAAAACATTGGAAGGACAGGCTCCCAACTATGGGTAGAATACTTCTAAGAAGAGTTGGAAACAGAGTATTTTCCTGGAGTTTTGGAAACCTAATCAAAAAAGTCTTATACTAGAAAGAAAAGGGCAGGGATAAAACTGCATACTCACAGCTCAGATCATCAAAGAGTTTAAGCAAATCAGACCACAGAGAGTAGTAACAATGGAGGAAGAATAGTAGTACAGATATTTGCCCAGGCTTCCACAGCACAGAAAACTGAAGGGAGTCAATAATACAGCCACAGCCTCGGATGTCTATACAAAATGAATATATATATGTATCACTGCTGCCTGGCTGGATGTGATGCAATATCACTTTAACTGTCTCTTTACACTCACACAGTTACTAATCTAGTCTGAGTCCTAAATCACCTTTTGTCTAGACTATTGAAATAGCTTCTTAGCTGAATTCCCTTGTACCCAGTTTGTCCTTTCTTCAATCCACACTATGTTGAGACAGTAAAATAAACTTCCTAAATCTAAGAAAGGGGAAAAAGCTTTCGTTGCTTTGTACTGTCCCTAAGAAAATACACAAACTTTTCGGCCAGGAACTTAGTCCTTGACAATCTGAGTCCAGCCGACCTCTCCTTTACTCTAATTCCATACCCTTCATAAACTCTATATTCCAGCAAACAATACTGTTAGCTGTTCCTGAACTGAAGTGTTCTACATTCTACCTCTGAGAATTCATTTCCATGGGCCATCATCCTTCATGTCTTTTAACACATACTCCCTGTCCCTGACTTTCAGAAACTTTGAATTCTTTCAAGAATTTGCTTGAGGCTCTGGTATGTCCAAAAACATCCATCCTGATTTCCCCCCCTCCAGCCCCAGGACTCTCCTTCTTCAATTTTCCATGTAATATATGTTTGTACATTATGCACCCTTCTTGTAGCTGGTTTTCTGTCACATCCAATTCTTCGTGACCCCATCTGGAGTTTTCTTGGCAAAGATACTACAGTGGTTTGCCATTTCTGTCTCCAGCTTATTTTACAGATGAGAAAATGGAGGCACACAGGGTGAAGTGACTTGACCAGGGTCACCCAGCTACTAAGTGTTTGAGGCCAGATTTGAACTTAGAAAGATGAGTTCTCTTGATTCCAGGCCTGGCACTCTGTTCACTGTGCCACGTAGCTGCCCATGCAGCTATTTTTCTTTCTTTTTTTTTTCCCTTTTGGAGGGCAATTGGGGTTAAGTAACTTGCCCAAGGTCACACGGCTAGGTTTTTGTTTGTGTGTGCATTACGTGTATGAGGCCAGATCTGAACTCAGGTCCTTCTGACTCCAGGGCTGACGCTCTGCTCACTGTGCCCCCTAGCCGCCCCGTGCTATTTTTATTTCTACCCTGTAAAATGCACGCTCCCTGAGAGCTGTGGTGGTTGCATGTTTTGTTCTGTTTTCTTTCTTCATCTCCAGAGCCTTACTTAGTCTTTCACATAGTAGGAACATGATAAAGGTCTGTCGCACTGAACTGAACAGTGGGAAGCAAAGGTGAAAGACAGGCTGGCATCCTAATGTTAACCAATAACCAATATAGGAAGCAAACTTTACTGAACACTTCCTATGGTACACAATACAGGGACCACTATGAGAAAAGCTACAGTCTATGCATGATACGTTCAGGCAATGACTGACCACCTGGGGGAGAGGAGGTTTTCTAGAGAGATGAAGTTGGGATAGTAGGCAGAAGTTGGACTATCATCCAACTAAGAAGCCTGGTCTTTACGCTACACAGAAGAGAAGGTGATTCAAAGTTTTGAAAAAGGGCCACAACATATGCACAGTGACGCTTTAAAAATATGAACCTGTTGGCAATGTGTCTAGAGGAGGAACTGGATGCTGGAGGTTTTGTGGTAAACTGGGCGAACACACAAAGAGCACAAAATGCAATAAGCAGTTGGTAAACAATTCCACTAGAAATGCCTGCAGGAAACAAAACACAAGACTACTACTTTAAGAATGAAGGGTTGTGGGGCAGCTAGGTGGCGCAGAGAATAGAGCACCGGCCCTGGAGTCAGGAGGACCTGAGTTCAAATCCGGCCTCAGACACTTAACACAAAAACTAGCCGTGTGACTTTGGCAAGTCACTTAACCCCAACTGCCCTCCAAAAAGCAAAAAAATAATGAAGGTATTTACTTCTTAAAAACTATCAACTTTAACAATATATTCATCCTATCTATGCTTTTGTTTCTCTCACCATTGGCTACCAATCCCCATCCCCTGAATCACTTGAGAGTCACTGAAATGAGGCTACAGATACTGTTCTATGTTCTAATTTCAATGAGGAGGGGTGGCTAGGTGGCGCAGTGAGTAGAGTGTCGGCCCTGGAGTCAGAAGGACCTGAGTTCGGATCTGGCCTCAGACACTTAATGTACACACAAACAAAAACCTAGCCATGTAACCTTGGGCAAGTTACTTAACCCCAATTGCCTTCCAAAAAGCAAAAAAAAAAAAAAAAACAACCAAAAAACTAATTTCAATGAGGAAACCCTAGTTTTTTTTTTCCCTAATGCATCACATTCTTGCCACAACATAGCTTATTTACCATTGTCTTTTACTGATACAACTTCATACATTTTTTCTACAAATTATACCAGTCACTTGGGTATTTACCTATCTACAAGATTTTTTATCTATTTGCAAATCTGACAATTTCAGTATGTATACCCTCTTTTTAATAATTTGGAAAAATGTTAAATAATAAATGCTTGTTGATTAAAATCAAACTAGGCCCAGGACTGATCCTCAAGTGACTCCCCTGCCCTTCATCCCTCCATTTTTTCACATTATCTGCCCTATCTTTTCTTTCCTGGTACTAACAAAATACTTCCCTTCCTACCCCACACGTGCTGGTTTTTTCCCCATACAAACTTGCTAAAGGATTTTTTTTTTAAGTTCAATTAGTTATTTCTATATTTACCTGTTAATCTACAAATAACTATTCTAGATTAACCCTGGTATGATTTGCTGTCAACTAAACAAGTGCTGCTGCGTTTGATGATTTTACCATTGGTCACAGCTTCTAGCAACTTACTTCATGCAGGAAGTTAGTCAGTGGTCTTACACTTATGACAGAACAGGCATGAAAGGGGAAAGAGATATAGTAAAGGTGAACTTCTGAGTCAGAGGTACTGGTGAATCTGACTTTTTGAAATGGTTTGGAACCCTGGGGAAATGTGGAAAATCAGAAGTCCTGCTTCTGAAATTGACTAAACATGCATCTTAAGATGGCTGAATGAAGAATGAAGTGCAGGGGAGAAGATATGGTTCCACCAAAACCATGAAATTTTTAAGGCATTTCATTAAGTAGCAGTTTACATAATATAGTTCTTAATAAATATTAAGAAAAATTTCACATCCACCCTGAATACTTAATAACTAGCTACCATTTTCAATTATTATCAGTCTTGGAGGAAGGTATAGAATGCAGTAAGAAAAGGTTTTCACGTTGAGCATTTTATATAATTTAAGAACATCTTAGAGATTTGGAATTTCTTTAATTCAGAATATGTAGTAATCTGGAAATATATTGTAATGTTCTTTTCTATCACAAATTAAAGTTTCTAATCGAGATAATATAATTTCCTAATCAAGATAATCATAATAATAATTATGATAGCTGTCACTTTCATAATTCATTAGAGTTTGCAAAGAACTTCACACATCCTCTTTATTATCATCATATTAAAAAATATACTAAAAAAAACAAAGTTCAAAGAGTTTGCTCATGGTCACATAGTTATTAAGGGTCATTTGGGTAAGATCTGAACCCAGGTTCTCCCTTTCCAAGTTTCTCACATGTGACACTCCTGTTTCTTAATATTGAATACTGACCACTCCCAATATTTGGAATGCAATCTCTTACCACCTCTAGCTTCCTTCAAAGCTCATTTCAAAGGTCACCCCCTACATGAAAGCTTTCATTGGTAGTCATCTCCTTCTGTAGGAAGGAAACACCTTGAAGGAAGAGGAGGTTCAATTTTGTTTTTGTAGACCCTACGGTCTAGCATACAGCAGATGTCTAAAGTTCTACTTAAAATACTAGAAAGCAATTAATTTTCTAAAGTAATACTTTCCTTCAATATTACTTTTTATGCTGTGAAAAAGACAACATATATCTTAAGTCACTTAATATATAGTGTCAAGTAAGTCGAACAAGTACTTCGCAGTAAAAAAACAGTTCCTTATTACTGCAGAACTGTATAAGCAAAAGTTCATCAAATATTAGTACAATATTAATAGGAAGTCACCTTTCTCTATATCCTACAGTTTAGACTGCTTGCAAATTCAAATATAACTTCTCCATCATTATTCCAAATTAGTGAGATTTTACTGAATGTAAGGACAAAAGAACTATTTCCCTTTATCTTAAGTTAACCCACTTTTACAATGCACGATGATAAAATTAATGTCTGTTAAAAATGTCTAATTTTTGTTGTAATAAAAGTTACATGTTCCAAAAGACTGTGAAACTAAAATTCGTATTTGGTGCAATCATCACCCAAAAAAAGACTCAGAGAAATATAGAATATCAAGAAAGGGAACTAATCTGTGGATGAAAATTTCCTAATACTACTGAAATTCTTTTCAAAAGGGAAAGGAGGTGATAAGAAAACCCATTCCTGTTAAGAACAGAAGAAAATCATTCTATTTCAGGAAAAAAAAAATATAATAAATAAAATTTTGTAGTAATATAAATTTTCTTCACTGGAATAATCAGTGTCAAGAGGTTAATCTAAAAATAGGGCCATGCAGCATAGTATTTATATATTTTTTAAGAATTTGATTTTAAGAGGATGATAAGCAACTCAGTATATGCTGTACATGTGTAGCTATGCAAAACATTACCATAGTAGATATATTGTAAAAGACTGACTATATCTCCTCCCTCCCATCCCACCTTCCACCTGGTCCACTCCCCACCTTGATCCTGTCCTTTTTCAAAAGTGGGTGCTTCCAACTCCCCCCCCATCACCCCCCTCCCACGCTCCTGTAGGGTGGGACACCCTATTTAGTATGCATGTCATTCTCTCCCTGGTCCAAATTCAATGAGAATAAGGTTTTGTCTTTTTGCTTCCCTGTTCCTCTCCTCCCCGCCTCCTCTACATGAGACAGTTCACCCCATTGTCTGTCCCCATTCCCCCTCACCACATTACTCTCTCACCTCTTAACTTCCCCCCTTAAGTATCATTCCTTCCTATTAAATTTGACCTGTGCCCTCTATCCACGTATACCTGTAAACATATATACATACATTCACATATGTATTCATATGCCCATATACCCTTCTCCAATTATTTTCATACTGAGAAAAGTTCAATCAGTTACAGTTATTGTTTTTCCCTGTAGGAATGTAAATAGCTCAACTTTGATAAGTTCCTTTTGATTTCTTTTCCCTGATTACCTTCTCAGGCATCTCTTGCTTCTTGTATCTGAATGTCAAATTTTCTATTCAACTCTGGTTTTTTCCTCAAGAATGCTTGAAAGTCCTCTATTCCACTGAATGACCATATTTTTCCCTGAAACAAAATACTCAGTTTTGCTGGGTAGGTGACCCTTGGCTTCAATCCCAGCTCTTTTGCCCTTTGGAATATCATATTCCATGCCCTTCTATCCCTCAGTGTAGAAGCTGCCAGGTCCTGGGCTATTCTGATTGTGTTTCCACAATATTGAAATTGTTTCTTCCTGGCTGCTTGGAGTATTTTCTCCTTGATCTGGGGATTCTGGAACCTGGCTATAATATTCCTGGGAGTTTTCTTTTTGGGATCTTTTCCAGGAGGTGATCGGTGGATTCCTTCAACCTCTATTTTGCCCTCTGGGTCTAAAACATCAGGGCAATTTTCCTTGAGAATTTCTTTAAGGATGATTTCTAGGTTCTTTCTTTGATCATGGCTTTCAGGTAGTCCAATAATTTTTAAATTGTCTCTCCTGGATCTATTTTCCAGGTCAGTGGTTTTTCCCATGAGATATTTCACATTGCCTACTATTCTTTCATTTGTTTGGATCTGCTTAACAGCATCTTGATTTCTCATAAAGTCATTAGCTTCCATTTGCTCCAGTCTAACTCTGAAGGAATGAATCTCCTCAGTGAGCTTTTGAGATTCTTTTTTCATCTGGCAAATTCGGCTTTTTAAGGCATTCTTCTCCTCATTGCCCTTTTGGGCCTCCTTTGCCATTTGAGTTAGTCTATTTTAAGGTGTTGTTTTCCTCAGTCAGGCTGTTGACCCTCATTTCATGCTTTTCCTGCATCCTTCTCATTTCTCTTCCCAATTTTTCCTCCACTTCTCTTATTTGGTTTTTAAAATCCTTCTTAAGGTCCTCTATGGCCTGTAACCCGCTTGTATTTTCATTTGGGGCTTTTGGAGCAGGATTTCTGACCTCATAGTCCTCCTGTTCCATGCTTTGATCCTCTTTGCCCCCAAAATAGGAGTCTAATGTTGAATTTTTCTGTTTATTTTGTTTCCTTTGCCTAGGCATACTGCCACTCAATTACTTGACTTTTGGGCTTGTTGCCACAGTAGGACTTTGGGATGGAAGTTCCCCTGGCTGGTGGCAAACATTGGGGTTTTCTCAACTTCTGGAGGTATTAGTTGTGTGCCCTCCCTGAAGCCCCCACACACTCTGGGCAAGCTGGTCACACACCCCAAGACCTCCACCCCAGACCGCAATCCAGATCCAAGAAGGGTAAAGCAAGAGTGCTTACCCCCCAGACTGATTGCCGGATTCCCCTACAGTTCGCAGGCCAAGAGCTGAAGCTGCAACATGGCAACGTGGTGCATGCTGTGCAGCTCCTCAGCGGCTTCTGGCCCCCAGGGGAAGAAGCTGACACATTCTCCCAACCAGTCCCAAAGTCCATAGGGCACTAACCTCTCACTTTGTCCTAGGCATCTATGTGTTGATAATTCTGGAGATTCCACAGCTGCTGGTGTTCTGGGGTCCCTCCGGCTGGCTGCTGGTCTGGCCGCCCTCAGGCTAAAACCACAACCCACATGGCCTGGGCTTGGCTCCCAGAGCTCTACACTTGCTGTTCCCTGCTGGGCTGCAGGGCTGTACTCAGCGGGAGGTTAGCTTCTCTGTGTCGTTTTGTGGGTTCTGGAGCTCCAGAGGTCATTTATAGTTTCCGTTTTACATAATTTTGAAGTGATGTGGGCTGGAGCTCCACAGAAGTGCTGTTTCTACTCCGCCATCTTCACCACATTTCCAGCACCATAAATAATTCAATAGGCACTTAAGTGTTTACTGATAGACCTCTAAGAAATAATGGCTATGGGACTCTGGACAAGCCACAATCTCTCAGGGGCCAAGACATCTCTCTAATACTATGCTGTAGCAGAGCTGTTGATATGCATTGGTAGAAGAAACTAACTCACTAGCAGTTCCTGATATCAATGAAATCACAAGTCTAGAAGTCCCCTATGGCAAATTCATGATACTAAAACAAAAATAATTCTAACTATATCAACTGGCTTTAGAAATAAAAATCGTTGTATTCCATTCACTGAAACCTGGGGTAACTGAATAGGTCACATATAAAAAGGGTTATTGGAAGATGTCTTTCAAAATTATACAATGTAAATGTATCTGCTACACCTGAATAAATGAGAATGCTTTCCTTATTTATTTTGCCTTTCTGAGTCAACAAGAGTGATCTTCTGGTAGGTTTATTTAAAAGACAAATAATTTTACTTAGTAAGCATATTCTGACAGTTCAAATTTCTGACAAAGAAATGAATTTCAGTTTTAAGGCTCAATGTCTACATCAGTCAAGCAACAATATTCAGTATTCACATATATAAAGCAGTGTGTAGATGGCTACAAAGGAAAGAGGCAATCATAATACAGTAGAAAAAGCAATGAACGTTTTCCACAGGCCTGTATCTCCCCTCTCATTTCATAGTTAAAATCCTAGAAAAGTTACTTTTACTTCTCCTCCCAATCATTTCTCAACCTCCTGCAACCTGTCTAATTTTATCACTGAAATGAAACTACTCTCTCAAATGATCAATGATATCTTTAACTGCTCTATGTCATGGTTCTTTCTCCACCTTTATAAATGTTGATTTTTCTGCAGTATGTGATACTGATCCTTTCTAGGTTTTCATGACACTACTCTCTCGGTTCTCCTTCCTTCATCTTCAAACATGAATGACTAAAGACATACTACAAATTTCAAGGATGTGCGACAATATAAAACCTTTTCCTATGCAAAAAATACATCTAGACAACTTTAAAACACCACCAATTCTTATTTGATCAAAGGAATGTCATTTTATTCTCTCTGAAGATATCTTTTTAGCTGTTTCCAGAAACAGCATCACATGAAACAACTAACTATTCTTTACACAATAAATAATCAGATCAAAGTTTTAAAACTATGGTTTATGGGTGGTTAGCAGCATAATGCCAAAAGGTCTTCAGAGTATTCCTTGTTTTCCTGGATGTAATGAAACCTGCTTTCTTCTGGTTTAAAGGCTCAAGATGGAAAACTAAAAATTACTAAGTCATATAAACGCTAATAATAAAAATATTTTACCTGGGACTTAGCAGAAATAGTATAAAAACATGCAAATTGTTATATAAAATTATAACCAAGGGCTTTCTTGTATGAAAAATAAAATTTAAATATGTTCCTCAGCAAAGTTCCAACTGAAATTAACCAATGGAAACAAACAACACTGAAATTATTCACTGTGTACAATTACATTTTGCCAAATTCTCTTAAACATTACTTACATTTAAAGCAGCTTCTCCACATTTTTCAATAGCAGCTAGACCCTGATTATGAATATGTGTTTCTAAAAGTTTTTTCAATTCTCCAAGGCCATCTTGAATTCGAGATACAAGATTATACATGCGTCCCAAATCTAGAAGAAAAAGAGAATTATTTCTAGAAACATTCAGCAAAATGAAATACTTTTCTGTCAATTCTCTATCAGGTTCATTGTGCTAAAAAGAGAATTTCTTTTCTTTGCTGAAATAGAATTTGAATTTTTAAAAAAAGGTTTCATAATAAAAATACTTGTTTATATTCACAAACTTATCTCATCTTTTAACTACTGATTTATAGAATTCAGCGTTTAAGCTGTCTTCTTCTACTATCCCTAACTTTCCTCATGTATAAGACTTCACTGCCCCATTAGTTTCTACCCAAATTCTGTACCACTGGCTCTAATTGTGGAAAACAGGCAGGTCGTAGGGAACAAGAATAACATTTAGTGAGAAGGGCCCAAACAACCTTAAAATTCTCCAAACTTCCTAGTATGCACAACTCTGGAACATTTACTTACCTACCGAAAAGGATCATTTATCTTTGTTATTTTACAATAATCATAAAGAATACTAGGTCTTGGTATTTGGCGTATATTCCCCAAGAAAAACTGTTATTTCTTTATATATTCTGCTAAGAAAGAATATTTTAAAACTATGCTCTTGTACACAAAAAAAAGTTCAACTTAATGTTAGAGAAGAGCTGAGAAAATACATCTCTTGCTCCTTTCTTTGCAGTGAAGGACTATGGGTATGGACTACTATATATGCATTAAGACCTGACTGATATATTAAGGGCCTTTCTAAAACTGCTTTTTAAAATTCTTTGTCATTTTTTTAAAAAAGCAATTGGAGTAACTTGCTCAAGGTTACATGGCCAGTCATTATTTATGTGTGGGTGCTCATCTTCTGAGGCTGGAACTGATCCCCGGTCCTCCCGACACCGGGGCCGGCATTCTTACTTACTGCGCCACCTAGCCACCCCTGTCATTTTTTTTTTTTAAGGAGAGGGGAAAAAAATACACAGTCGTCTCTTGACATTCATGGGGGTTAAGGGGTCACAACCTCTGCAAATGTGAAAAACCTGCAATAATGCTAGGCCCCAACTCAAACTCTTAAAAAAAAAATTAATTCTGATCATATTTATATAGCACACAACAAAAGTAAAATAACACAATTAACTCATGGAAAAGTTGTGGTTTTTGTGTGAGAGATTAGCATCTCACAGGTGTAGCTGCAGCAACTGTTTCCACATAAACTTCCTTCTACAAAAAGCTGAAAGTAGTCATCATAGGAGAAAATCATATAACTGACTCTGGATGGTAGAGAGAAAAGAGAAGGAATTCCCAGAGACCATATAGCTGGCAGTTTTTTAGTATACTGAAACTTTTTTAAAAGTTTAATTGTTTATAGTAAATTTACATATGTACACTTATGGTAGTAAATGATAAAACAGATAAAAAATATAGTATTTAAGACTTATTTAGTATTTATTTTTCTTTACATAGGTACATCTATAATAAACCAAAACAGAGAATATGAAACATAAATGTCAAAGGATGACTGTATTAGAAAATAAAGATGATCTGGAAGCAAAATGTATTAACAAAAACCTAATTACTCATATATTGGGAACCTACTTTTAAAAAATGGAAGCATATACAAAATCAAAATATTTGTAACTCCACAAATTCTTCTATGATACTTAAAAATCAGGACTGCTAATTTAGGGGAAGTGAAGTTCTGTCATAAATACCTTTCAAAGGAAATGAGTAAAAAAGAGCACTTAAAGTTATCTATATGATTAAAGAGTCAATTTCTGAGAGTGACTTAAATAATACTTCAAAGAAGATTGAAAATTACATTAATCACTAATCAATGGTGCAGAGCCAGGCACTACAAGATGAATGCGTATACAAAGCAATAAGAAAACAATAAAAGTACAAAATTATGTGACAAAGATATATTAACTCAAAAGGAAGAAGCCCTTAATTTAAGATGAATATTCAGTTTTAAAAAGTTATACAGCTGATTACAAACCAATAATCAATACACAATGACATGCTTTCCATTAATAGTTCACCTGAAGTAGATCTATTGTATTCCAAATTATTGACATCCTATATTTACTTCTCATATCTTTTCTTCATGCCATCACTGTCTTTTTTCATTTTCAACTTCTTTCTCACTTTTACTTTCCATAACTACTTCTTCAAACTCAAATAATCTTTGGTACCACTTATGGAACTTTAACTATAAAATGCTGTTAAAACGTTAACTGAAAACTGTATTTCTCTGATCTTAGTCCAATGACAAAGCAATGCTGAATAGTTTCTTTAATTTCGCCACAACAGTCACAGCATCAACCTCCTAACCTGGTAATGGGGGAGATTCTAGGAGCATACATTTGGAGTTGCAAGGCACCTAAGAAGTGATCTCGTCTTATCCAGTCATGTAACAAAGAAACTAAAGCCCAGAGTTGTTAAATGATTTGAGGTCGCAAAGTTAATCAATGGAAGACCTGGGATTTAGAGCCAGATCCTCTTGTCTCCATATGTGGTACTTCTGTCACTATATTCTTTTTCCTCCCAAAAAAAGGAATTTGAGGTAAACTGTGGAACAAAACTTTTTTTTAACAACTGGTTAGCAAAAATACTGTGTGTGTATATATAAAAATTTAGTATTTCAAAGGGAAAATGTGTCTAACAAAGAACTTTTCTCAAAAAATCCTTATTCATATCATATAAAACCCTTAAGTTCTGTGAAAGTCTTAGAATGCTGGGTTAAGAACTTGATTCCCTACTCAACAGTTCTTTTTCTTACTAAAAAAAAGTATAGAGGACAGTTGGGCATAGGAGCCACACTGGTAGTACAGAAGAGTCCAAACACTGAAAGAGCTGTGCAAGTAAAGGTGGTAGCCCAAGGATGGCTGCACCTATGCAGATTGGCAGAAACCTACAAGGTTAGGTGAGAGGACTTGTTCACTGCAGAGAAATTTATGTCCTTTTTCTTTCACTTCCACTACAAAATGGTAACCTGAGGCCTTCAAAGCCCCATGGCAAGATATGATTTTGGGAAAAGAAAGCAGGGTATATGGAATACATGAGAATTGCAGAGTACAGGCTACGTATGGAACTTAGTGACTAGTTCAGTTTGGCTGGTAAAGTACATGGAAGAGTAGTAACAGATTGTACCATCAGTCTCCTTTCTGTTCCCTTACCCTAACCCCAAGATGCAATGCATTACCACTTCCATGATATAACAAACCAAGCTCATCCTTCTACCTCTGCTTTCATATCTCTGTCCCATTCCACTCCAGCAACAACACGGATACAGGGTACTTTAATGCTTACAAAGTGCTTAACTTTCTCAGGCACAGACAGATTCATATCATTTCTCTCTTTAACCAACTTTGAGGACTTCCCCTATTCACTATCCTCTACTCATGTAAAATACTGGGGAAATAAAGACAAAAAGGTTCACGATGTCATGAAGCATATATTCCACTTGGGCATGAGTGTGTCTTGTAGAGGGGATGCAACCTGTACACAGATGAGTAAAATACAAGGTAGAGAACAGAGAAATCAAAAGCAATCAAAGCGTTCCATAAATATTTGAGAAGGAAGCGAGTACTATCAAATGAAAAAGGGGTAGGGGCTGGCAAATGGGAAGATACACAAATTTAGGAAAGAGGGTAATATAAGATAACCAATTTGAAATTTAGAAATGGGCAAGAAAGTTAAATTAGCTTCAAATTAGCAAAAATGAGAAGAAAAATAATAATTGAGAAATTGCAGGAAATCAGGCACATGAATGTACTATTTTTGAAACTATCAATTGCCACAATCATTCTGGAAAGCAACTGGGAACTATGCCTAAGTCGTTATACCAAACCCTTTGAACCAGTCATGCCACTACTAGATCCCTTCCACAAAGTGATTTAATAGAGAAGAAAAAGACCCTTATGTACAAAAATATTTATAGGAGCTCTTTGATCCCTCAGTGTAGAAGCTGCCAGGTCCTGTGCTATTCTGATTGTGTTTCCACCATATTGAAATTGTTTCTTCCTGGCTGCTTATAGTATTTTCTCCTTGATCTGGGGATTCTGGAACCTGGCTATAATATTCCTGGGAGTTTTCTTTTTGGGATCTTTTTCAGGAGGTGATCTGTGGATTCTTTCAACCTCTATTTTGCTCTCTGGATCTAAAACATCAGGGCAATTTTCCTTGAGAATTTCTTGATGGGTGATTTCTAGGTTCTTTCTTTGATCATGGCTTTCAGGTAGTCCAATAATTTTTAAGTTGTCTCTCCTGGATCTATTTTCCAGGTCAGTGGTTTTTCCCATGAGATATTTCACATTGCCTTCTAATCTTTCGTTTGTTTGGATCTGCTTAACAGCATCTTGATTTCTCATAAAGTCATTAGCTTCCATTTGCTCCAGTCTAACTCTGAAGGAATGAATCTCCTCAGTGAACTTTTGAGATTCTTTCTCCATCTGGCAAATTCGACTTTTTAAGGCATTCTTCTCCTCATTGCCCTTTGGGCCTCCTTTGCCATTTGAGTTAGTCTATTTTTTAAGGTGTTGTTTTCCTCAGTCAGGCTGTTGACCCTCATTTCATACTTTTCCTGCATCCTTCTCATTTCTCTTTCCAATTTTTCCTCCACTTCTCTTATTTGATTTTAAAGTCCTATGTCCTCTATGGCCTGCAACCCGCTCATGTTTTCCCCTGGGGCTTTTGGAGCAGGACTTCTGACCTCACAGTCCTTTTCCCGCTCTATGCCCCCAAAATAGGAGTCTAGGGTTGCATTTTTCTGTTTCCTTTGCCTTGGCATGTTGCCACTTAATTGCTTGACTTGCCTTGTTGCCACACTATGGCTTTAAGGCCAGATAGAGGAATTTTCGTAAAACATTGGGGGCAACTTCCGTTTCTGGCAAGCTGTAAACCCACCCACAACTTCCACCCTAGATCACAATCCAGATCCAGGGAGGTTAAAGCAAGAGCGATTACCCCCCAAGACTGATCGCTGGATCTCCCTACAGTTCGCAGGCCAGGAGCTGGAGCTGCCTCTGAAAACTACAAAATGGCGTGTCTCCTCAGGGGCTTCTAGCCCCCAGGGGAGGAAGCCAACGCATTCCCCAAATACTGGTCCCAAAGTCCACAGGGCACTAACCTCTAACTTTGTCCTAGGCATCTATGTGTTGATAATTCTGGAATCGCCACAGCTGCTGGTGTTCTGGGGTCTCTCCAGCCGGCTGCTGGCCCTGCCGCCCTGGGGCTAAAACTTCGGCTCATGGGGACCTGGGCTCGGCTCCGCTCCCTGCGTGCATGCTGCTGGCTCCCAGAGTGCTGCTCTGGTCCTTCCTGCAGGGCTGCTGGGCTATCCTCATTGGGAGGTTAGCTTCTCTGTGTCGTTCTGTGGGTGCTGGGGCTCCAGAAGTTGTTCAGAGTCCCCTTTTACATAGTTTGGGGGGAATCTGGGGGCAGAGTGGCTTGGATGAGCTGTTTCTACTCTGCCGCCTTGGCTCCACCCTGATATCATTAACTTTTACAAAGTCATCCTTCTTGATTTTATCAAATATAAGATGAAGTTCAATGTCAGAAATCAGTCAGGAATCAGAGTAGGTAATTCTTTACAAACAGCACTGAGATCTTACCCCTACTAAAACATGAGGCTGGCAGGCAAAAACATATTTCCCTATTCCTTGCTCTTAGTTTTGGTCCTTTGGGGCTAAATGGAACTATTTCCTTCTGACAGTCTTTCAAATATATGACAATAAACTGAGAATATTTTCACAGAATCTCTGAAATTATCTAGTTCAAAGCATGAGTGAACAAGAAAGAATCCCCTTTAATACATTTCTGATGTACCATCATCCAGCATTTGTTTGAAGATCTCCAGTAAAACAGAACCTGGAAATAGAAGCTTTTAGAAACAGCTTCTTTTACCTCTAGATAATTTTAATTTTGGAATTTTTTCCTTACATCAAGCCTAAATTAACCTTATGTAGCCAGGATAGAGAATTCAAATCACCAGGCCCAGATGAACCACATCCCCTCAAAGATCTGTTGAAGTGATTAAGTAAGATACTTAATTTCAATTCTTTAAAGACTGTAACATTCTATGACCTGAAATCATATACCACCACCACTAGAAGAACACTGGTATTAAAAAGGTAAGTCTTTGTTTCATGTAGAAGACCAAGCCCATTAAGGCTTTTGAAATTCCCCATGGATAATCCAGTCCTCTCCCACTCTTTCTGCTCCAATCTAGGTCATTGTCCATCTGTGGTGTATGTTCAAGTTTATACACTAAAGGATGAATTCTACAGCTTGTTTTTTACTGTGTAGATAATTAGACTAAATTCTTAAGTGACTGCGGACATGGAAGAAGAGTTTATGATTCCAGTCTTAACAGAATCAGTACAATGTCACTTGCAAATAGGAGTTTCTGGAGGATCTCATCAACTCTTGGCACATATCTTGTGGTGTGTGTACATTATTCTGTTTCAGGACTCAAGGGACATTAATGATAAGAGGGTCATTAAACACATTTATCATAATTGTTAGATCTTTTAAGGAATCTTCTATTATTTTAACATATTTGTGGAAAACTTTATGGTGGCATTTTATTCTACCAAATCAGCTACTTTTCAACAATCAGTGAGTAATTCTGTGGGTACTGTGCATTTTGTGCATCCTTTGAGTTAATTGCATGATGGTAAAGATGTGATGATCTATTGTGGAATACAGCTTATGAAAGCCTGACTAGTTCCCTCTTAATACTCACATCACAGATGTGCTTTGAAGCATGAGCAGCATATTCCCATAAAAATGTTATACAGGTGGAAGACCAAGCATATATGTGCTGGCAATTATTAACGGCCTTTTGGTCACCTCTTTTGGGTGACAAGTAGCTCCAAACTGTATTCTACACTTTTGTCATCTTCCCTTCCTTCTTAGCTTGAGGAGAATCCTGAAATTTGACTCCTCCATAACCAACTCTTGAAACAGGAACCAGATTAATGTGTTTTACAAATTAAAACAAAATAAATATAAACACAACAAATAAAGCAGCTGTTACCTAAATGAACATTATTTGTGATTTTCTAAGTAAATATGTAGTCAGTTCTATTGAGATCCATTTCTATTGGAGTAAGACACCAGCACTATATACCCTCAAAACTGCCGCCTCCAATACAGATTTTCTCTGTGCCACTTCCCACATGAGACCCCTGCTGGTTCCGTGGCTGCCAATACCTCATCCCATACAACATTACCTTGCATTATTTTGTATTTGTATGTGTACATGTGCATTGTTTACTCTAAGAGAAGGTATGCTCCTTGAAGGCAGAGACTCTCATCATTTGTCTCTAATACCAGTACCTAGCACAGAGTGTGGAACATACTAGGAATGTAATAAATGTTTATTGACTGTCTTTACACTTGATCTAGTCCAGCTGCTTATCTCATATTTGCAGACTTTGATGTCATTTTCATTTCTCCTATAGGCACACCAAAGATGGAGCTACTGTCCGGGAGCAAAAAGATATTGTACTAAATATCTGTGTAGTTCTTCCCTATCTTTTGTCTGCTCGTATGCTCCCAGTTTCATGCTTAGAGAGCCCAGAGCAACAGATTAATTGTATCTATTCTCCCTTCCACATCTTACTTGACAAAGCAAACTGCTCTTAATTTCCTTCCATCCCTGTTCATAAAACTATACAAATGATTTTCAATTCTAAACTGGTGATGCTATGGCTATCACCTAACCCGCTTAACAAGTAGCTCAAATGTTTGCCAGCTGAAGTACTTTTCAGAGTCTTTTGGTCTTCTCACCTAAGCAATGGATTTACATTGGTTTAACCTCTATATGCATCAATAAATGAATAAGCACTTTTTAATGTACACTGGTAATACAAAGACAAACATGAAAATGCCTCTGCTCTCAGGAAGACTAGATTCTACCAAAGGAGACAATGCTGTATACACAAAGGTATACAAAAATAGGAACAAAACAAATTCAAGATAGTTTTGGGCAGGAAAGTCCTAAAACCTGGGGGGATTTGTGAATGCTTCATGAAAGTGGTATCATTTAGACAGGATTCTGAAGGGATTTAGGAATTCTAAAAAACAAAAGGAAAAAAGCACATTGTAGGCATGGGGCTAGCATGAACAAAGACATGGAATGGAAATGGGAGACAGACTACTTTGTCCGTGAATAAAAGCAAGACAGTTTGGATCAGAGAGTAATGTATAATACAGTTAGAAATGCAGCTTGTGAAGGGCTAACTAGAGAAGTTTGTATTTCATCTGAGAGGCAATAGAGCCATTGGAGTGGCAGATGAGCCTGGCATAGACAAAAACTTTCTTAAGCAGTATCAATTTGGCATCAGGTGGAGGAGGGATAAGAATGGGGAGAGATTTGAGGTAGGGGGACCAATTAGCAAACTACTGCAACAGCCCAGACAAGAGGTGAGGAGGGTCTGAACCAGAGGGATAGTTTTGTCAAATGGAGCAATGGGGATAAATATGAGAGACATTATAGAAGCGGTATAAAAAAATCTTGGTAAGTAATTGGATATGCAGGGAGAGAACCAGAAGTTGAAGATGACTCAAGTTGTGATCCTGGTTGGTTGGATAAGGATAATGGTACCATTGACAGAAACAGGGCAATTCCAAAGAACAGTAGATTTTATGGGAAAGAGAATGAGTTCTTTTTTGGGCAATTTTAGTTTGGGATACTTAAGAAATGTCCAGTTTGCAATGTTCAATAGTAATAACTAATGTTAATACGGTGATTTCAGATTTGCAAAGGATATTACAAATATTTCACTTAACACTCAAAACAATTTTGTGAATGACATGGTAGTTATTATCTCTGTTTTGGTGTTGAAGAATCTGTAATGGAGGGAAATTAAGTGATTTGCCCAGGGTCAAACAGCAACGCTTAAAGTCAGCTTTTCCTGATTTTAAGTTCAGCACTCTACAATGTCACACTGCTTCTTTCAATAGGCTGGTGATGAGGGACTAGCTCAAAAGACAGAACAAAGTTGCATATTTAGATCTAGATGTCAGTGGCACAGTGGTGATAACTGAAACTATGGGCCCTAATGAAGTCACTAAGAGTGTAAAGAGAAAAAAAAGAGAGAACACGGCTCAAGACAAAGCCAAAGGGAATACACAGGAAGGAGGAACAACATCGGTGATGATTAATCAAAAGAGAATTGAGAAGGAACAGCCAGACAAGTAGAAGAACCAAGCAAAAACAGTGTCTTGAAATAAAAGAAATGAAAGAATAAAATACACCTAGGTAGAAAGAATGGATAACTATGTCAAATACTGGAGATAAGAAGGATAAGCACTATGAAAAAGGAATCAGATTTGGCAATTAAGAGATCAAGAGAGCGTGGTTCCATTTTAATGATGAGGTCAGAAGCCAAGTCAAGAAACTGTAAAGTAAGTGGGAGAAAAATAAGTGGAGGAAAAGGAGTAAAAACAGATTTTCCTAAAAACCTGGATGTGAAAAGGAAAACAGAAGTTGATAGCTTGAAGGGATAATAGGGTCCAGCAAATGAAGCCTTGGGTAAGCAGCAGGGCATGAGCAGGTATATGAAAAGAGATCAGAGAGAGAATAAGGAAAATCTGCCAAAGAAAAGAGAAGGAGATGGGGGTTAGGCATACTAGTAGAGGGATCGGCCTTAGCAAGACAGGCTATCCCTTTGCCAAGAGACTAAAGGTAAAGAAAATGGGGGAATGATGTCAAGTTTTGAAATATAATATGTTAGAGAAGTACATGACTTCTATTTTCTCAGGAAAGAATGAAGTCTTCTGCTCAGAAAGTGGGGGGAAACGTGTGTGTGTGGAAAATTTTAGAGATGTCTGGAATAGTCATTAGTTAGTAATAGTCAATAGTCATTAATAGTCATTAGTTATCTTTTAAGAGTTAAGGAAGAAGGGAGATTGGACTTGGTGGGAGTACTGAGAGAAAGAGGCTGGGAATAGAGCAGGGACACTGAGGGGAGATGCAGAAGGATCTGGTGCTGAAAGGGAAGAGCCTGGTCTCTCAGGCACAGGTGCTGGCCTAATGGAAGCTTTCCAGGAAGGGATGGTTTGAGCTTGTCTGAAAACAGCATTGACAGGTGTGAGCAGCAGCCCTGATACAGTAAGTTGCAAGAGAGGAAGAGTGGGTCTCAGCAGCTCTGCTGATGACAGTGACTTGAATTGAGTGGCTCAGCTGTGCCTGGCAATAAGAGTCCATAAGAAACTTGTAATTGCAGGGTCAGTGTTCTTTACATGACTGCCATTTCCCACTGATAATAACTAATTTAAGTGGTCAGTTTGGGAAATGTTTTAAATACACAGCATATTTATCATATTTTTATCCTTCCTTCTAACTTTGTATAAAATTTTTTCCAACAGTAGCATGGTGTAGTAGATAGAGCAACTATACCTGGGAGTTAGGAAGACCTTTGAATTTCACCTCAGATAACCTGGATGAACCTGAGCAAGTGACAATCTTTCTGGGCTTCAGTTTCCAGAACTACAAGATGAAGGGGTTGGATCTGTTGGACTTCTGAGGTCCCTTCCAGATCTAAATTGAAGATCATAGGATCCTAAGTGAGTAATCTGAGTACACAAGGTCACCCACTCAGCAATGACTTCCACATCAGTAAAGAATTAGTTCCTGTCTACTAAAATATAATCAGTCACAAGGTAGAGAAGGGAGGAGAGAGGCACAGGGTGTTATTCAGTGTTTATTATGTTCTGTATCTTCAAAGAAAATAATCACAATACATAGGCATTAAGCTTCTGCATAGTCAACATGTCTTTGGCACCTTGCATTTCTTACTCAAATCCATAGCTCTCAACATGTTTTTCTTCACCTACTCCCACTTTTGCATTCAGGTAGTCACCAAGTATTAAAGTATAAGATAATTTAATTTAGAGTCTTAAATCATTCTTTGAATTTCTCTGTTTTCTGCAACAGAATCTTCAACCAAATGACTTATAAACTGCAATATGAGATGACCAGAAGTCTGATTGGATGATGTTTCTCATTGCCATTAGATATACAATAAAACCAACTCTGCTAAACTTCTCTCTAAAGAGCACCTGTGAGCCATCCTTGTGTCTTCTGGTTTTGTTATAGCAGCAATGCCAAGAGTGATACAACTTAGTTCGTTTGGTAGTAGAGATCAGATTTGCTGATCAATGGCAAAGATCTTATATTTAGGATCCAAACAACTAAGTTTTTCTACTGTTTTGATTTTTTGTAGGATATAACATAACTCTCAATGTAATATGTAGCCAGCCCATTGTAGTCAAGCCTAAAGGTCAGAAAAGAAGTACATGGTGGCTAAGAAGTGGCTGCAACATATTATAAACAAGGAATTAAGAAGCAAAAGTCAAGTAAGATATATCATAACACATAACTGAAGCAGAAGAGGGTTGGTTATGGGTTGAAAGTGAAAAGTACATGATGATCTGTATATATGTTCCATTGGTATTCCTCATGGCGTCAAATAAAAATGAGGTAGGTCTCCAGAATACTGGATGAACCACCTGGTCAAACACAGGGGATTATATGAATAAGAGCCACAGAGGACAGGAAGGCAAGGATGGTGCGAAACCTGTATTATTGGAGGGAATGAGATTATACATGGATGCCATTAAGTAATTATTTTTCCAGTCACTTCTGGTAATCTTAAAGTTGTAGATCTTCCTACACCCACAGTAGCCCACTCCCCTACAGAAAACTGCTTAAGTTTTAACACAGTTCTTGACACTGTGTCCCAAAATTACTTATCATAATTCTTAAATATTCAATGTAATTATATAACCGGCAACCACAATTAATATCTATAAACTTATCTTAGCAGCTCACCTTCATTTTTGTCAGCATCTAATAAATTCTGAAATTCTGTGTGGAAAATCTCCAAGTGTTTTTCAATGAGCACTTGTTCACATTTCCGTGCTAACTCATCCTGTGTGCTCTCATGAAGGTAAACCTGAACTCGCCGCTGTTCCTCGAGTAGCCGAGCCTCTGCCTAGAAAATAATTAAATTGTGTTTCTTTTTAGATTCATAGTATCAGAGTTGAAGGGATCTTCACAGGCCCTCAAATTCCATCTCCTACCTGAATATGAGACTTTCTGTGAAAATCCTTAGTGACAGGGAACTACAGACTTCCTGAGGTACCCTCTAGTCTACTGCTGGATAGCTCCACTGAGACACTTGCCCTTATTTAAAGCCCAAAGTTGCCTCTCTTTTGCTCCTGTTCACTGTTTCTAGTTTCTGTCTTGTGGTGCCAAGACAGACAAGCCTGAGCCTTTAACATCACAGCCCTTCAAATACTTACGAGTCAGCTTCCATTCACCAACAACTTTTCTCAGTGTGCCCTTAGGGACCACTGAGAGGCACCACGGAATTCTAATCCAAGAAACCAAGGCTAAGACAGGTTAAATGGTATGTTAAATGGTCATAAAGGCAGTAAAAGTAAATTTAAGAGCAGTACGATATGAATGCAGGACTTCCAACACCAGAAGCCAGAAACATGCTCTCTTATGGTCTATGATCTCTAGTTTTTAATGAATTAACATATAAACTTTGGTGAATAAATCTCAGAAACTGAATTAATGTATTATAGTATTTTATAAAAACATCTACAAAGATGCCTACAAGAAGCCTAAGATTGAAGAGGAAAAAACAATATTGGGATTAAATGGTCACTACTGTACCACCCTCTTCCCTAAAGTTATTTCCTATTCAAATTCCTTTTTACAACAATTTCATCATTATAGTATTTTGGTAGATCCAAGATTTCACCAGTGTGGGTATTACCCTTATCAAAGTAGCACAAAACCCCTGGCTTGGTTTCTCATCCTGTTTAATTCTTTTCCAATTTTCCATCAAGACCTCCACAGAAGAGTTCAGTGTGTCTTTCTCTTGTTCTGCTATCCTAACTTTGGGTCACCAGTTCACTGCTCAGACTGGCCATCTTTTTGTCTCTCATTGCTTTTCCCTCCCTGACAAGCAGATTTATACATGGCCTTTATACCATCTTCCATACCACTGGTAAGTATTGCCATTATTTAAAATTTCACTACAAAGCAAATTTTGTTGTAAGGCACATTATATAATCGATACGTAAGATGTCAACCCATGACATAATCATCAGGGGATGTTACACTAAGAATGAAGTTTTTTCATTATTTATGAATTCACTGTGTATTTACTATATACTTTTTATATATGGAATGGTGCTAACCACAAAAGCATGGGTATAAAAGCTGCCTTACAAAAAAGAAAGTATAGAGTCTTGGAATCTTTAAGAGACTGTCTTGGGCGGCTAGGTGGCGCAGTGAGTAGAGCGCTGGCCCTGGAGTCAGAAGGACCTGAGTTCGGATCTGGCCTCAGACACTTAACCCACACAAACAAAAACCTAGCCATGTGACCTTGGGCAAGTTACTTAACCCCAATTGCCCTCCAAAAAGCAAAAAAAAAAAAAAAAGAGAGAGAGAGAGAGAGAGAGAGAGAGAGAGAGAGATTGTCTCTTCCATAACCACTGATTTTGATCAAATTTAATTTGTTTATACTTTAAACTTACCTTTTTCATGTACTCTGTAACAGGATTCTGCTGCAAAAATTCAGTGCTTTCTCTTGTATAAAACCTCTCTGTGTCAGCCAAGAATTGTGACTCAAAGGATTCTTTATATACTGTAAGTGTGGGTCCTTTGGCAAATGCATCATCTTCATTAAGCCCAAGTTCCACTAAAAGCAAATAAACACTATTTAAAATTATTTCATCTTTGGTTTCCTGTTTCACAGAGCATAGCAATCTTGGGAGTCAATTAGTTAAAAAGATATAATCAAACTATCACAGATGAAATTCAAAAGCATAAACCCAGTTCATTCTGGAGCATGACTAAGAAGTCCACTGCTCATCATCGAAGTTTGTTTCTCTCTTAAATTTTAGATGACAAATCAACAAACATAAATATTCCAATGAAAAAAGACAAAAAGAGTACTGTATATGAAATTATAAACTTCTTTAATATATGATTTGTTAAGGCTTATTTCTGTGATTAATTGTGGTATTTCCTAGCACATCAATGGTTAGTAGGTTTTCAAATTACCATACAAGTTTCTAAAGACTTGCATACTTCCAACATTTTTGTGTTGTTTTTTTTAACAATATCACAAATAATATAAACAAGCAAGAAAATATAGGATGCTCTTAGATTTTGATTAATAAGTGCTTTTTAAAATCTTAATTGTTCAAATATATTTAGGATTCTGGTTACCACACGGTCAGTCCTACTAATGAAGACTTAAACAAAATTTAAATTTTCAATGATACAAAGATATATTTAAATAGTTAAATTCAAGGAATCCCTTATTAAGTACCTACTATGCTTATAGGAATAGTATGCTTCCAGATCAAATAATAATTTGAATTTTTAAGCCATTTTTATGGATACAGTATGTTTAGAGTCACATAAATATAAGCAACAAAATCCAGTAATTTAAATATGTATGCATTACAACTATGCCTAGAATGTTCATTTTGGCTAGGAAAATCTAACTTCTTATTAAATAAATTGAAAGTAAGCTATGTTTACCATATGACTGTACAACTCCACTAATCAGTCTTGTATTGATGGTTTCACCATTTCTTTCCTTTTCTATCAGTTTCAAAACAGCGTTTGTTACCTTAAAAAAATGACATAGAATCACTTAGTATGTATAACAAACAATGGCCAAAACAATGAAAAGTAATACAAAACACGTTAGAAAAGAACTCATAATAGTTGTAAAAACTTTTTAGCAAAATAGGTTACCTGTTTATTTAATGGCCTGAACAGACAATCCCTCCAAGTCACCAATGCAAGCTAGGGAGGGAGGGGGAGGGGGAGAGGGAGAGAGAGAGAGAGAAAGAGAGAGAGAGAGAGAGAGGTATTGAGTTATGTTTCACATTGTTCCTAATAGTGAATTCCACTGATAATTGCTATAAATAACAGCCTGAATCCCAAACTACTCAGCTAGTTGGCAACATTTCTATAGTAAATTATAATTAGGAAAGTAAAGAACTATTGCTGAGATGAATTATTTGGGGAACAACAGTTTTAAAATTATTTCCAAACTGACTATCAACTTCAAAAGACAAATCAACTGGCAGAAAATTACACGGCAAAATTGTATTACTTAAGAAAAATATAAAATTGCTTTTGACTGTAGTGGGAGAGGTGTTCAAATTAAATATAAATGTGCCCCAATAAGTTTGACAAATGGAATAAGTTTTTCTTATTTTACCAAGATAAGCCCACCCATCAAAAAGTTCTATACACATATATACTTTCTCATTAAAGTGAAAATACATAGTATCTTTCTGTATATATTACAGAAATTATCAAGTGTTATTAAAAATAGTCCAAAATTGCAGGGATATGGGTTTTAAAAACATAAGAGGTTCAGACTAATAATAATCCTCATTTTGATCGGAAATATCTCAAACTTATCTGTATTACACTGCTTACACTAGATTTCTACTATGATTAAGGTAATTTCCTAGTATAAATTCTTAGTAACAAAAATTATATTCATCTTAAAACACCGTCATCACTAATCAGCATGTTACCTTTACTTGCTATTTATATTAGAAAAGTTTAGGCACCGTGAACTGCCTGTCATGAAGCTCTTCTAGTATTGAAATTCTATGCAGAGGAAGTAGATTCTTTTCTTTGATGCCCAGACACAAAGTTGATTATCCCTGCCTGATTCAACTGGGGTATAGAAAAAACATAGAATCCTATACTCCCTGATGAAGCCAGAATCTGTTTCAGCCTAATGAATAAAGTAGCCACTGGAAATTATTTGTTCACCCTATGCTGTTTCTGATTGGTTACAGCCCAGAACTAATGAGGCCAAAGTTTATCCCTCTATTGCTTGTTAAATTTTGCTCCAGGAAATCATCATTCTATTATCATAGTGCATGTTTCATTTTAAACAGCTGAGGTGACCATGAAAGGGTAAATGTGTGAGAAAGTTGCTGTTGAACACAAAGGACACTACAGTAAGCTGATGGAACCAACTATGAGAAAACCAAATCAAAGTTCTTGAGTTTGTTCATAAATGACTAGTATACTGAGAATTATTAAACAGGCATGTTTTAATACATACACCTGATTCCTTTCTAAAGAATAAAAGCTAAGCAGCAAAGCACACTCAGTGGGGACAACCTACTGTTTAATTAAACACAGTACTTGAGAAATCAAAGTTTTAAAAATATAAGGTATAAGTAAAAACATTAGCATATGAGAGATGTAAAGAACATATTAAGAAGGAAAATCTTCCTTAAAAAGCAAAAAGAACTTTCTAATTTCTTGTGAATTTCTTTTTATAGCATTAGATTAATAGCTACAAACTGAATCAAGATTTGTATATTCTTTTGATAGCAATAAGGAAAGGAGCTACAATTTTACTGTTGTACAAGCTCCAGGGTGAAGAGAATTCTTTTCTTTGCAAATTGTCTTAGGGAATTGCCAAGAGCACTGAGGGGGGAATAACTTGCCCAAGGTCATAGTCAGTGAGTGTCAGGACTTAAAACCTAGGTTTTTCTGGCTTCAAGAACAGCTTTCTATTTCCTTTACCACACTGCCTCTATGTTATTTGGTATTATGTTTAAAAACAAAACAAAACTCCACCATAAGTCCAAAGCATAATAATTTCCATTTTAAGGGCATCACAGTATTTTAATTTTAATATTAGTATTTTAAATTATATTTAAACTTAGTCCTGCCTACAAAGTTTCTTTATGAAGAATTTTTGCTTGTTTTCCATTAAATCTTGTCTCGACACCTCACACCTATTTCCCCAATCTACCACATACACACACACACAAACTAAAAACAAAACAACTCAGCATTTTTGTGGGCAGAGAGTAGGGCAAAGATAACAATGACACTTTGAAGTACTTCTAGAAGAAGCGCCATAGGAATTCAATGATGGCAAATCTGTCATTCATTACAAATACATAGTACCCCTTTGTTAATGTTTAATAAGTTTTTGTAAAGAAAAATATTTAGCAATGCAAGTAGATCAAGATTTAAAACTTCAAAAATATGCAATTTGAATCTGAATTAATTGTTCAGGTCATTATTCTGTGAGTGTCGAAGCACTTTGCTTAAACATCTTATGTGATACCTTTTATCATTTACCTGAGTTTAGAATGGCATTTAAAACAACAACAAATAAGGAGGCTTATGTGTAACAAGGTTTTATTGGAAAACAGACCTGCTAGAAAGACCTTAAGTCTTCTACTACTCTATATCCTGGCAGTTTATTAAGTGTTACCTCATAAAAAAAGTAATCCATTTTCTGACTTTAAGATAACTATTAGAAAAATTAAGGAAATGATATTCCAAATATTTATCCAAGCCATGCTTTGGGGTAAAAAAGCCATACTTTGTAAATTTTGAAACTTTTTTATAATTAAAAACTATCAAAACTAAAATTTTTCAAGCATTTAATTTAAAAGAAATTAGTTCTATCCAGAAGGGCAGACTGCCCTAGGTATCCAAAGAAAGAAGTAAATAGAACAGATAATTTGTGGATATCAACTGGGTCTATCAATTTGTATCACAACATTACATAAAGAAAATTTCTCCAGGTTCTAAAATTTGTAGAAGACCCAAGTTTATTCCTTCTCAGAAAGCATAAATATTAAAAACTTAATACTGAACTGTGAATTGTCTGATATCAAACAGATGATTAAAAAGTTGTTTTTTTTTTAAATGACCTATCTGTTCTGTGTTTTACTGATGTGGGGAATTCTCTGGAATGGAAACTCCATGCACCCAAACTAATCCAAAGTTCATTACTGACTTACTGTCTTAAGACAGTAGCCTGAAACACTGAGTGGTAGAATGGCTTGTCAGTGATTACACAGAGAGAGCATGTGTTTGAGACAGAAGAATCCAGATATTCCTGACACCAAGGCATGCCCTTTACCACACTCTACCAAGTTGCTTACCTACAGCTCAGACCAAATATGTGACAAGGTTAAAAGTAAACTGAGCCTAAAACACACTGATATCATTATCACTTTCATAGGAGTTTTGAAGATTAATTTCATTTCTCTAAAAGAGAGGAAAATCAATATTTATAGAGAAGGTACCATTTCTGCTCTGTTCTTAGTAGCACTGAGAAACACAAAATTGTTTCAAATATACTACTGATGCCAAATGAGCCAATACATCTTAAAAATACTTCCCTGTACTTCAAAAGTGGGTTAAAAATCACAAGAGTCAATTATTTTACTTCTGAGTAGGTATCACTGTCCACAAATTTGCTCAGTTCAGCATATCTAGTAACTCCAAATACATAAGAAATTCACTTCGAAAATGCTATTTAGGAGAGAAAAAGACTGAAACAACAATTCTGGTTCATGTTCTGAGGTATTACATAGGAAAAGCTGATAAAAATTCATTTAAAATGTAGCCCCTATGGGAAGTTCAAGCCCTTTGTAGGCAGTCAAAGCACAGCTTGAACTGAAAAAGGAAACTATATGCTAGGGATTGATCTGCTTTTGGTGGAAGAAGGGCTAAGAAACTATATTTTAAACAGGTCTGTGTCTATCTTCTAACAAGGATGGAGGCAGGATGGGAAGGAACTCTTAGTTTTAAAAAAGTTTTTTGCTTCATTAGAAGATCAATTTTATTGGCTTTCCTTTGAGTGAGCTTATTTGGGTAGAAAACAGTAAGAACGCCATGTGTGCAAAAATATTCTGTGTGAGTTTGTGCTTCCAGAGAACAAAAACTCCTCTGCATCCACCTTGGACTGGAATATCCCACAGGAGGTGGAAACAAGGACATAAAAGGGTTAAGAGTACCGATACCTCCCACTTCAACTTCAAAGTTATTAATGGGAAGGAACTTTTTAAAATCTGACTTTGCAAAGAGGCTATTAGTGCTTTGGAACTCTGTTCTCAGCAGAGCTACCACACTTTAGGAAAGAGCAATGTCTTTACTTTTAATGTTAAAATCAGAGGTCTCAGGATCCTTTGCTTGGTAACAACATGTGGATATTTTGAATTCCTTGAACGATGGCAACCCAAAATCTCAATGAGTAGAAGGAACTCTCAACAGAAATAAATTATGTACTCTATTTTAATGAGTGGAAAGATCACAGATTGCCCATTCAGCTTTCCAAAGTCGTTACATGAAAAAAAATCATGTCTAACACTAAACATTAATCACCCATTAACTACTTTGCTGGAAATATAGTACTTGATGGGATCAAAACAGGTGTGAATGTTAAGTAATAAAGGGGGAAAAGTTTTAGCTCATTGGATAGTCATAGCTTTATCGCTGCTTTGCACAATTGTTCTTACATAATTAATTCCCTGAAAAAGCATTATTACTTACTATTACTTGAAATTGTAGTAGAAATACAATGTTGCACCCTGGCACTTACAACATAAGGTGCAATGTTTCTTTAAGTGCACAATAGTATTCCCACTCCTTTGGACTGAAACGGGCCTTTCCATCATTGAAGAAAAAAGAAAATATCTAAGAGGCAGCATAAAAGAAGGAGGAGGACAATATAACTTACTTTTTTTTAAAATGAGAGAAAAATACCTTGGAGAAAAAAACCAGACCACCTAATTTATGAGTTCACTAAACAATTATGTGCCTTGAAACTTAACAGTTCAAAACAAGCATGTTAAAGAGTTCTGACTAGCTTGAAACTAATGGCGGAATCACAAGAAGACACACAATGATCTCAAACAAGGAACACAACACCAGAAGAAATAAGAATTCAGACAAATGCAATGATTACTATTCATCCCAGAGGACTGATGATCAAATGGGCTTTGTCCAATCTTTGGAGACAGTGAACTCCAAGTATGTATGGAATGTTGCCTACACTGTCACTAATGGCATATGGGTAGGTTTCTGTTGCTTAAATATTTTCCTTTGTTATGAAGAAAGGTTGCAGGAAGGAAGGGAGGCTACTGAGATGCAAGTATACAAAACAACAAAAAGTACAAAGTAAAAAGAAAAGGCTGAAGCCTGGAAATGAGAAAGCACTCCTATCTTAAAAGGATTTAGGGACATAGTGAAAGACCATTACATAAGATCTACCAAAAAAAAAAACCAAAAAAGTGCCCATAGTACCTACAACCCAAAGTTCATCAATCAAGGTAGGAGCTGAATTATCTAGCCTTTTCATTTCTGACTGGTTTGCCATTTTGTTAATATAGGCAGCACCTGAGCTAAGTTGATGTTTATGCCCTGAGAGTTATGTGACTTGCCAGGGAGAGTCTCATGGCCAGCAGAGGTCAGAGACTGCATGTGGACATATGTCCTCCTGGCTTAGGTGAGATATCTTTTTAATAAACTCTGCGTACTGCCCTTTCTCTTGTTCACTTATCTATATCAAACACTTTAATATGACAATTCTTTAATAGTACATTATCTGGTACACATATCATTATAGGGACAGAGAAAGGAAAAGCAGCTGCAGCCTAGAGGAAACATATCTGCGCTATTTCAAGCTCTTATTTGAAGTTAAATAAAAATGCCATATTTCTCACAAAAAGTTATGTCTGTACACATATACATACACACATGCATGCATATGCAGACATATAGCTGTTTCTTGGTAACAAATATTTTTTCAAAGGGAAAATAGTAAACAGCAAGAATGAATGAGTCCCATGTATCACTTTCTCTCCCTTACCCTAGGCTCTACTAAATTCTATTCTAACATTTTCATCCCTTCTACTCCTAAGAGATTTGGGGTGGGAAAAAGTAGGTACCATTTCAAATTCAAAGACTAGCAGCATGACCTTCTGCAAAAACCTACAGTACTTTATTAAAGCTATATAATAGGTACAAGTAATTAGATAAATCAACAATTCCTTAAAACATTTTTGTTATGTAGAGAGAGGATGACTCCTTTGAGGTCAAGAATTAGTTAAAATATGCATTTTCTTTTAACATAATTTGAGGGAATCAGATTAGCATCATTACTATGTTACAGCTTCATTACACAGAGTTGGACATTGCAATTCTGTTCGTTTAAAATAGATTTGCTCTATAGTTGCTATTTCATCACAAATGCAAGATGTGCTGTTTATCTTCCTTAGTGCCCCTCCCTTAATTGCTCTAGGAAAAGCTTTCTTGGCTAAACTGCTGTATCAGCAGTGATTTAACCACTCTGTTCCCATTTCTGAATCTATTTGCAAAGAAATCCACATAAGTTGAAAATTTCATTGGTTATTTCTTGGTGTTTCATGGGGCAAAGGGGAACAAGGTTCTGACACTATAAAAGAAAATGATAAATACTTAGAAAAATTTTCCAGACAATTAAAAAGAACAAGTACAAAGTAAATGTAGCAGTTTTTCAATCAAGATATAACATTCCAACTACTTACCCTAATCTTCTGTAATTCAACAAAGCATGTAAGTGGTATTTAATGATTGAATTTAAAATGGAAAGTTACAAGTAGTAACTGACCAAATAATCTAAGACAATATCATAACATCTACATTTAGATCACCTTACAAACAGATGAAATATCTTCAAGAAAATAACACATATTTTAAGGTGGCTTTTCTAAATCCTTACTGAGTAGATTTCATATATTCCTTTCCGTCCTTCATCACACTCACGGCGAACCCAATGTCGATTGAGGTAGGCACAAATTCCATTCAGCACTTTGCTTGAAAATCGATAATCTTCCCATTGTTGAGTGTAGAATTTCAGCACACTCTCATCCATCAAATCTTCTCCATCCTAAAACAAGTAAGTTCACTAAAACTTTAAGATCACTAATTTTTAATGTCAATACATTAAAAAATAAGAATTAAACAAATCTTGTTCATAAAATTTATCTACATTCATGCATATTCCTAACAATGACATAAGAGGATATAACATGTATCATGTAGGTTACAGAAAAAAAATGCTTAAAAAATATTATAAGAATAAAATTTGAGGGGCAGCTAGATGGTGCAGTGAATAGAGCACCGGCCCTGCAGTCAGGAGGACTTGAATTCAAATCCAGCCTCAGATACTTAACACAAAAACTAGCTGTGTGACCTTGGGCAAGTCACTTAACCCCAACTGCCCCCCCCCCAAAGAATAATAAAATTCGATGGGTCTATCTATGTATGTAACACACATAAAAATACATACATTTAACAAATAAGGTAAATTCTGATGTTTCAGGGAAGGATAAGTTATTTCTTTAGACACAAAGCAAAGCAGTCCCCCAAAATAATCATTTTAAACTTTTATTTTTTTATTTTATTTTATTTTTTAAAGCAATTGGGGTTAAGTAACTTGCTCAAGGTTACACAGCTAGTCATTATTTGTGTGTGGGTGCTCATTTTCTGTGACCAGATTCGATCTCGGGTCATCCCAACTCCGAGGCCGGCGCCACCTAGCCGCCCCTCATTTTAAACTTTTAGAAATCTAATATTCTTCAGTTTACCATGACATCAACATTATTTATTTTTCAAATAAATATATAATATGCATAAGAACATGGATAAAAACCTATGTGACACATTATGACTTGTTTCCTAGCAACAGAAGTTAAAAATTGTTCAAAAATATTTCTTTTAACAAGAATATTTTTATTTCTTAAATGTTTCAAAAGATGTTATTTCATTGGAGTAGATAGATATTCTTCCACTTAGCACATATCAAAACATTTCCATGCCTTAAGTAGGTCTTTTCATGAGTTTCAGGTGCCAGAAAAATGTATCATCTGAAGACTAATCTTGTGGTAATAAACCTCTGAATTATTTTCATTACAAACAAAAATGAATTTTAACTTTTACTCAGGATTAATTTTTTTTTATTGCCAATGACTTCTACTGAAATAAAAGGCTTATTTTTCCAACTCATCCCAACTAGGCAACTTTGGGCAAGTCACTTAAGCTCATCTGTGAATCCACTTCATACCTAGTAATTCAGAGGGTTGGGCTAGATAATCTCTAGTGTCCCTTCCAGCTTCAAAGTTCTATTAAAGTAAGATAATGAAAATACTCCTCTGTAAGTCCCTTGAAAATCTTTACCTAACAAATATATTAAGTTACCTGTACAAAAGGACTAAATATAAACAAATGTAAAGAGATGTATAAAAAAAAAATCACACCTTATTATAAGGAACAAAATTTAACTTCATTGTCACTAAAGAAGAGCTAGAACATTTTTATCTACTACAAATGTCTTGGCCTTTACCTATATACATTAAGCAAAATGACAGGATTCATTTTATCAAGATTCACATTTTTTTCTAATTGTTTTCAAAAAGATATTAAGAACATACTACGTGGGAATAAAGACGATATTAAATCACAACAAGTTGTGGGCAACTAAATCTACTTTTTTTAGAAACAAGTTAATGTTTCCAATGTATAAAGGTATTTAAGAAAAAAAAAAAAAAACAAAACAACAATCTGGAGCATGCTGAAATTTTTCTACCAGGTCTGTGTAGTTCAAAGTATGAATATACACACAGAAAAATCTCTGCTAAATTTCCCAGGGTAGAGAGTATAGATGTCTTCACTCACTCTATATAACATGTGTAGCACCAGCTGAAGGCCCCACTTGCCCATCCATGTGGCTGGAAGTAAGGCACCACACTGCCTTTGCTACAGAGATGAAGACTGAGGAAGAAAAAGGCAGAAGATGAAGGGGAAAAAAATCACTACCCAGGCAAGATGAGTACGGCAGGGCAAACCATACTCAAAAGAAAACAGATATTCACAAAGAAACCCACTTTTGTTACTGTAGTAATTTTACAGCTCCTTAGTCCCACAAAACTACTTCTGAGAAATCCATTTCTGTAAATTTCTAAGACAAGCTATCTTTTAACAGTTTTTATATATTATTATTAGAAAATAAACTAGATTCCTTTATGTTATGATAGGAAAATGGTCACGAACTTCTATTAAGAAAATTAAAGTAATTTAAAGGGAAGTAAATTAAGAGCTGGGTTACAGAATCAAGAGACGTTAGATGTCATCTTGCCCAACCTCTTGGTCCATTTCACAAATCCCTTACATAATGTCCAACATACGGTCATTCAGCCTCTGTTAAAAGGATCTAATCATAGAATTTTATGGTGTACCAGGTGTTAAAAAAAGACAAGAAAAGTTGTTTATGGAAAATATTCCATTTCTACCATGGACAAAAGAAGGAACAATTTCAACATTTTCCCACATATGTACACAGAAGATTAACATTTTGGTATTATTCCTCATTTTGTGAGTGTCTATTGCAATTTCCATCTGTTTTTTAACTGCTTACTTCTCACGTAAAAGAATCTTACCTTAAGAAGGTTTGTCAAATAATTCTTCAGAAATTCTTTCAGTCGTTTGTATAATTCCAAACCAACAAACTGAGCTCCTCCAGGTGTTTGACCTTTCTTAGATTTGGAAGGAGGCACTCCAGCTCCTCGAGCTTGGTTGGACTGATGTACACTAGTACAGTAGTTATAAACATGACTATAAAAGGTTAAGGAACTTAGTAATATTCCAAATACTAGACACCGTTAAAATGAACTCATTTCTAACTTTAGCTGTACTTTAAAATCTCTATTAGAAAAAAAATTTAAAAACAAATCAAAGAATCATCTTGAAATTTTCTTTCAAATGGAATGAAGAATAGTTTCCAAAAAGGCTAACAAAAGATTGTATTAAAATATCTAACTGGGAAATACACGAAGAAACACAGTAAATTCACCTTAAGAATCATGGGGCGGCTAAGTGATGCAGTAAATAGAGCACCAGCCCTGGAGTCAGGAGGACCTGAGTTCAAATCTGGCCTCAGACACTTGACACAATTACTAGCCGTGTGACTTTGGGCAAGTCATTTAGCCCCAAATGCCCTCCAAAAAGCAAAAGAATTTTACTTTCACATTTACAAACACAAATAAAGGGGAAGCTAAAAGAGCACTGGATTAAGAATCAAAATGCCCAAATTCAAAATACCCAAATTCAGACCCTGGCTCTGCCTAGGTGACTTGAGGCAAATCCCTCCATTTCATACCTCCTTATTCAATAGCCTCATTTATAAAATAAGGTGGTAATGATCTGCAAGGTCCCTTTGCAGCTTTAAATCTATGACCTTACAAAAAACACTTCAAAAAAAGTTAAAGGAGGAAAGCAGAGCCCAGAAAGGTTTAGTGACCTGCCCCAAATCCAGGCTGGCTTCCAGGAAGCAACAGGGTCTTGTTCTGATTCTCTTGGCCACAGAGCCATCACACTTTCCACTCAGTGTGAGCCTTACTCAAATGCCTAAAAGTTAAAGACCAAGCACACTTGAAGCTTTTAGCTGAAAACAAAATTACAAGGATGCAACATCAAGGCTTGGCACACCAATTCAGGCCACTTAAATAAAGTTTCATAGTGACCTGCCTCCGTGGTTAACAGAAAGCAAGAAAACACAGGGTCAACCTCTGATAATCTAATCTTGTCGACTCTAATCTGGTACTTTAAATCCAAGTTTAAAGCTCAATACAGTGTTTTCAGCTTATTAGATAGAAAAATTATAAGAAACTAACAGTCTATTTTAATATGCTTTTAATTCTAATTTCTCATATGATTGTTTTTAGTGTTAAGATTTCAGTTTAATTCTTACTACTGCAGCTTTTTGCTGGATTGTTCCCTTGTTCTTAAGTGTCTTAGGATTGTTTTTTAAGTTTTGAATATAAACACTGTAATGACTTATTAGTTTTTCTCAGTGCTGAAATTTTAGAACACACCTAGGTCTTTGTCTGGCCCACTGTGGTATGTTCTAGGCTATCAAAACTTAAGTTTTAAAATCCTATTGTTTGAGAGGATTCTGGGAAGATAGTGGAGGTCAGAAAATTCCAAGCTCTCCAGATTTCCCCCATAAACAAAACAAAATAGCACCTGATGGAGAACTTGGAGCAATGAAAATAAACAAGAAGTATGACAGAACAGTGGTCCTCCTGGGAAAACCAGGAGAAGATCCAAAGAAAAATCCCAAGACTGATGTTTGGCCCCTGTGAAGAGTAAACATTCCAAGCAGAGACCCCTGGGGCTTGCTGGGTTGGGAAGTAGCCTCAGGCCCCAAATTAAGGGAACCTCTGCTGATAAGGAACCCAGACCCAGCTGTAACAACCTGGGCAAAAAAGAACCAGCTGGTTAAGAGGACAAGCAGTGGGGTCAGAAGCTGATGACTTGTGGGCACTTACAGGAGGCTGGAGGTCTTGGTTTCAGTTCTAGACTAGAGGGGAAAACTGAAGGAGGTTCTGAGGTCAGAGGTACCATCTCCCATAACCCAGGCCCAGAGATGATTACTAAAAAAATAAGCTACTACAATTTTTTTTTTTTAATGAGCAGACAAAAAAGAAAGAATCCAACCACTGAAAGTTACTATGGGACTAGAAAAGACTGGGGTTTGTCTAAGACTTAATGTCAAATGGTCGCGTGCTCAAAAAAGAATTCATAGAAGAATTTTTAAAAAGAATTTAAAAATCAAATGAGAGACTGAGGAAAAATTAAAAGAAAAAAGAACAATCCAAGAAAAACAAGATTAGAAAGTCAACCAATTAGAAAAGGAGAAGCTTAAGGAAGAAAATGATTCCTTGAAAATCAGAATTAAGCAAGGGGAAGCCAGTAAAGTTATCTAAGAGACCAAGGAATAACAAAACAAACTGTAAAGAATGAAAAAATAAAAGAGAATAGGAAACCTCTCATAAGAAAGACAACTGATCAGGAAAACACAAAAATCAGACTACCTGAAAGCTATAACCTCCCCCACCAAAACCTTGATACAATAACACAAGTAATAATTAAAGAAAACTGTCCTGAAGTGTTAGAACAAGAAGTGAAAACAGAAATTGAAAAAAAAAATCCACCTGAAAGAGATCTTATGAAGAAAACCTACAGGAATATTATATAGTCAAATTCTGAAACCACAGCTCAAGGAGAAAATATGAACAAAAAGAAAAAAAAATTTTAAATATGGTGAAGCCACAATTAGAATCACACAAGACCTAGCAGCAGTGATACTAAAAAGACTGAAGGTCTTGGAACACTACATCAAAGAGCAAAAGAATTGGGCTTCCGGCTGAAAATATCATAACCAGCAAAAATCCTGAATGAAAAGAAACAGAATTTAATGAATTGCCAGACTCTCAAAATTTTGTTAAAACAAACAAACAAACCTGAAATTAAGAGAAGATTTGACATATAAGGACCAAGTGAACCATAAGGTACATATCAAAGACTAATTATAAGGGCCTCAATAAGGACAGACTTTTTTATATGAGGAAATGTAAAACATATGTCTGAGACTGTTATTATTAATTCGGTAGTTCAAAAGAAAGCCTGGGGTAGTCAGTCCTAAGTATAATAGGATTCTAAAAGTCAAACTGTTTAGGAAAAAGTAAAAAGAATCTTATACAAATTAGGTGTGAGAGGAGGACCTAAAAGAAGAATTAAATGGGAGAGAAAAGAAGGGCTGGTAGTTCCAGAACCCTAATTTCATCAAGAATGGGTATAAGTGGGATCAATACATTTTAAATACATACATATATATATTTTTAAAGGGTATAAAAGTTCTGAAATTCAGAAAGAAAAATACCAAAGGGACAGGGAGAGAATTTGAGATGAGGATGAGGAAATAGGATAAGGGGGTTATAGAAGGGTGTTTAGATGAACAAGAATGGGAAGGTAAGGGAGGAATTCTTGGGGTGGGATAGGTTATATAACAGAAGGGCAGGGAAGCAGGTAGAAGTAAAGTAGAGGAGTCAGGAGGGATAGGAAATAAGAGATATACAGAAACATAAAATAAAGGTCAGGAGTAGAATTTATTAAGGGGAAAAAAAGCAGGGGTAGTAATCATGACCTCAGACAAAGTTAAAACTAAAATAGATTTAATCAAGAGAGAAAAACAGGGAAACCACACTATGTCAACCATGTTAATTAATATTGTTTTAGACTATTTAAAATAATTAGACAGTATAGGGTTGGCATATTGCTGTAGTGTAGGAAATGATGAGTTGGGTACAGCTCTGAACACAATGTGCAGTATTTATTGTATAGGCTTTCCTGAAATGGAAATTTATTGTTGTACATTTTGAATCCTCTCATACATTCTGCTGTGCAAATGGCAATGCTTTTCTTATTTTCTATTTAAGTTTTAATATTTAACTTCATAATTGTGTATTTTAAGTTTAAAATAAAAAAAATTTTGGAAAAATATAAATAAAATACTATGTTTGACTTGTCATTTTCAGAATCCTAAGACTCACTTTCGGTGAGATGGCACAGAGTAAGAGAATGAAGAATCTTAGGTAAAGAGTGGCAAATAAACCAGTGTTGCTAGTTTTTAAAGGGCATGGAAAGAGGTTAAGTGCAAGAAGATGGTACTGCTGATTAGCTGGGTTAAAGGCTGCAGACAGGATGAGAGATGAGCATTAAGAAAAATCCATTAGACTTGGCAATTAACAGTGGAGATACAAGGAACCTTAACCATCATAGATTCCAACATTCATTTACTGAAGAAACCAAGACTCAGAGAGATTCTATGACATGGCCAGGGTCACACAACTGTTACTGTCTGAGGCAGGTCTTTCCACAACTCCAAATCCAACACAGTTCACTAAGACAGGGTAAGGAAAAGCAGGCTGCCACATACCGTACACAAGCGGTATAAAAGATTCCATCAAAGAGATATATAGAAAAGACCAAGAGAAACAAGGAAGAAAAGAGCATTGCAGCGGCACCCCAGGAAATGCTCACCACAGTGTTTTCTGATTTATAAAGCACGTTATCACGATCTGATTTGTTCCTCATGACAGACCGGGGAACATGGATGGATAAATATTTTTATTACCATTTTACTAAATTATTAAATGGTAGGAGGGAAATTTGAATTCAAGTCTTGGGATTTAAATACAGAGCTCTTTCCATATCAGTTTCACTCCTTACCCTTCTCCCACAAAATCTTTTTATGTGTAGACATCCTGGCTCTTCTTATTTATGTACGTCTTGTTTTTTTTAAACAATTAGTGCAAATGAATAGCACTGAGTCACTCTATCAATCCAGTTCTAAAGTTATTCCATGAATAGCAGTGCTAGGTCATTATGGTAATTCTGGTTAAGAAGCAGAGGGGGAAGGCAAGGGGAAATGATGCTTTTTGCTTTCCATGATGTATCTGTGCGGCTGATAATGTGGCAAGGGCAACAAATAGCTAATGGCCAGCTAATATGCTCCATTTGCATTCATGTCATATCAAGAACACAAGAGAAAGGCCCTTACCACACTGGACAGATTTGTGGAGAACTTGTGAAAAGACCCAGCCAGCTAAGGAGGCATGGATGGGTTCTGATCTATACTGCTAAAGGAAATAGCCACACTGTTAAGATATCAAAGTCATTCAAATATCAAGGGTGGGGGGGAGGTGAGGGAGATTGTGCATGAAGGGAATGGGCATTTATTTATTAATACATATAAGTGTGTATTAAAGCAGTATAGAAAAACCTCTGATCTAAGCAGAAACAGGCTGCCCTGATTTCTTTAAAAATACAATATTAATTAGTGATGTATAGATTCAGTTATTTAAACAGTCCAAAGGCTCACTAAAATGTTGAAAAGGCAGAGATTTGGTTGATTCAGATGTTATTTATGGTGAAAATGATGGTAAATAATTAAGGACTCATTCAGAAGGAAAGTGTGAACATGAAGAAAAGTTTGAAAGCAAATTGCATTTTTAAGTAAAGGCTGCTATCTTACTCATTTTACATTTGTTCCGCTAACTCAAAGGAAGCTGAACAAAACAAAGCTTTAGAGGAAAAGTGCAACAGATGATAAAACATAGTGTTTCCAACATATGAGAAAATGAAATTGAAAATCAGTATTCCTCAGTCATGGCCTCAAAAGTGCATGTGTCAAAAATAATGGAAAGACGATTTTTTTCTCTAACATCAATGATACTGTTTACAAAGAAGTCATTTCACAACATCTGCTGATAAGGCTTATTAGATAAAGTTTCTGAAATATTTGAAGGCTTTGTACACTACAAACAGGTATAAAAAAATTTGGTTTCTTTATGATGACTACTGACAATCTAGTTCAAGTAATGTTTCTTACGCAACACTTTTTTAAAAGCCAAAAAAAAAAAAAAAAAAACCAAACCAAAAAAACTCCAAACCAAACCAGGGTGTGGTAACACATAAACCAATTTCTGGCAATTACCAAAACTGAAACAGAACCTCAAAGTAAATGAAGATGTTACTATCAATATATTTAAAATATCTCAATTTAGTCTCTGAAAGGAATTTCTAAAGACTAATTCTAAAAACATTGAGATTATTATACTATTATTGGGCTAAATCTGTAAGACTCCCAAGGTGAATAGTAAAGCAGAAAGAGCATACTTCCACATCAAGAGAAGTGGGTTATTAATCTTGGTCTTACCATTAAACTAGCTCTGAGATCTCTGGCACTGCTTAAGTCTCCTCCTCTGTAAAAACAATCTCTAAAGTCCCTTATGACTGAAAATTTTGATTCTTTGAAGTGGAAAATATTCACTTACATATATTCATTCTAGATTAATTTTTTTTTGCCTTTTTTTGGGAGGGCAATTGGTGTCAAAGTGACTTGTCCAAGGTCACACAGCTAGTTTCTGTGTTAAGGATCTGAGGCCAGATTTGAACTCAGGTCCTCCTGACTCTAGAGCCACTAGTACCACCTAGCCGCTCAAATTTTTAAGTGTCAATACATGAAAATAATCACAATTCTATGATTAGTAATAAGTATTTTCATTACTTTTTCAACATATTTTTAGAAGTCTTCTGATTTTCCTATCAACATGTTGCATGACATAGCCAGAAAAATCCTTAAGAGAAAAAGAAATAAATTAATACTATTATCAATCCAACTTAAGATAACTATCTGTAGAAGAATAGTAGACTGAACTGATCGCTATATATGATAAAGTCCCACCACGAAAGGTCACTGTTTTCTCAAAAGTGTCTTTAGGAGTGATCAGACTTAAAGGACCAATCTAATGGCAACATACTCTACATTCTAGTTTTCTGTACAGGTCACTTGAGGCATTTCATGTACCAACATGAAAATGACCACAGTCATCTGTCACAGTCATTCTTCACATGCTATTCCAGAGAATCCTAGCCTTTTAGGTAATGCATTATTCTACCGTTTTTAAAAAAAAAATCTCTTCTCTTAAGAATGCTGTGTTGCAAATTTGTGGACAGAGATAGGGCCCAATGATTTCACGAATAAAAAGAGCTCCTAAAGGAGGCAATTTCTTCTGCCAATAAAGGTCAGCATCTTTTTTGCAACAGCTTTAGGGAGTTATTATAAAACCAAGAAGTGAAATGACTTGAACAGGGTCACACAGCCTGCATGTAACAAAGATGCAACTTGAACTAAGGTCTTCGAGGCCCTTAGGTCAGTTTGTGATAACCACTAAACCACATAATTTCTCACACTTATGCATGTGCTTGCGTGTGTATGTGTATGATCACAGGCATACAATAAATGTTAATTAAACTAATTTTTTTTCAAAATCAGAGATAAATGGTAATCCACATATATTACAAAAAGTGTTGGCAATTATTCATCTACGTACACACTAGATTTAAGTTAAGCAGAACTCCACTATTCCTACCCCATGACTTCTGATAAAACCTCTTATTATAAAACAGTAGTAGATCACATATGAAGAAAGTTTACTTACCTCATTTTCAACTTTTTACAAATTCAATGGGGATGCTTGGTGTATGGCATCTCAAAAGACAATTAATTTTTGTAATTAAAACACATTTTAAGTACTTAAAATACCCTAAGAATATAAACATCTTAAAAGTTTAAGATCTCTGATAGATCCACTGCCATTTGGAAAATAGTCATTCAGTGGAATAGAGGACTGTCAAGTATTCTTGACGAATAAAAACCAGAGTTGAATAGAAAACCTGACATTCAGATACAAGAAGCAAGAGAAGCATGAGAAGGTAAACAGGGAAAAGAAATCACAAGAACTTATCAAAGTTGAACTAGTTACATTCCTACATGGAAAAACGATAATTGTAATTGATGGAAACTTTTCTCAGTATGAGAATAATTGAAGGGAATAGAAATGTGTGTGTAAAAAAAAAAATACACACACACACACACATATAGGAGGGTATATGGGCATATGAATACATATGTGAATGTGTGTATATATGTGTCCAGGTATACATAGAGGGCACAGAACCAGTTTAATGGAAAGAGATGATACTTAAAAGGTGAAATTAAGAGGTGAGAGAGGAATATAATGAGAGGAGAGAGAGACAGAATGGGGTAAACTATCTCATATAGAAGAGGTAAGGGAAAATGGTTACAATGGAGGGGAAGAACAGGAAGGCAAAAGTGAATGGGTCAAACTTATTCTCATTTAATTTGGCTCAGGGAGGGAATGACATACACACTAAATAGGGTATCTCACCCTACAGGAGAGTAGGGCAGAAGGGGATGAGAGGGAGGATGATGGAAGGGAGGGCAGGCTGGGGGGGGGGGGGGCAGAGGGAAGTTGGAAGCACCCACTTTTGAAAAGGGACAGGATCAAAGTAGAGAATAGAAGAAGTGGGAGGTGGGATAGGAGGGAGGGAAACATAGTCTTTTACAATATATCTACTATGGAAATGTTTTGCATGTACATGTACATTTTACATGTACAACCTATACTAAATTGCTTATCTTCCCAGTAAGGGTGAGTGACAAGGGAGAAAGGAAATGTTTGAAAATCAAATGTTTAAAAGGAAAAAAAAATACACACACACACACACACACACACACACACACACACACACACACACACACACACTATTATCAACATTATTTTACATGTAACTGGGAAATAAGATATACAGGCACTGGGGCATAGAGATCCACCATGCCCTACTGGAAAGTTGGAGGGGATATGGGAGAAGATATGGGAGAGAGCAGATTGGAGGAGGGGATATCCAGTGGGATTGCTATTTTGGGGTGGTGTGTGGGGGAAAAACAGGGAGAAAATTTATAACTCAAAATCTTACAGAAATGAATGATGTAAACTAGAATTTAATAAAGCATTTGATTAAAAAAAAAACAAAATAAAAGATAAAAATAAATAAATAAAACCAAGAAGTTTAAGATCTCCTTCCACACACCTTTGTATTTTCCATGGCATCTACATACCATAGTGCTTTTCATACAGTAGTCAAAATACAAAGTGGAAAAAAAACTTGCAAAGTTGCACATTAAAAGATACCTAATACCCCCAAATTTTACTCATGATATAGTCTTAAGATATTTCATTATTCATTTTGAGGTAGACTTTTTTACAAATTACAAAAGGTTAACTTATCTTAAAGGTTAAACAAAATGATTATTTTTAAAACTACTTAGGAATAGTGAGCACTATTAATATATAAGATAAAGAGTGATGGGGCAGCTAGGTGGTGCAGTGAATAAAGCACTGGCCCTGGAATCAGGAGGACCTGAGTTCAAATTGGGCCTTACTTAACACTTACTAGCTGTGTGACTTTGGCCAAGTCACTTAACCCCAACTGCCCTGACCCCCTCCTTCCAAAAAGACCAAAAATCCCAAACAAAACCAAAAACAAAACCCAAACAAACAAAAAGAGTAAAGAGAGACCCTTAATATAATTTGGGTTCAGCTTAAATGATAACTACTTCAAGTAGGCCTTCCCAATTACCTCAGGAATTAGTGGTACTCTTGTTGCTGCACCCTTTTCCTACAGCATGACATTCCATATATTATGAACTTTATATATCCCCCAACCAAATGTAAACTTCTTGAAGGCAGAGACAAACTCACCTTTATATACGTGTGTGTGCACGTGCCTAACACAGTGCTTACAAAGAGTAAATGCAATTAAATAATTGTTTAAAATTCTCTAACAATATAAGAAACCCTGGGTGATCAATTTAAACTCAAGTTTTAAGATATTAGGATACGTGTAGAGTTCCATATATCTGGACTTCGCCATACTTTGTCTGGTATAAACTTGTTGAATTCCAGCTCTGAGATCATCCCAAATCTGGTCGAGACCAATCTGCTTTAGTCCATGTGGATTCTGACTCCTGTTGGATGACATTTTGTATACTGTGATGTTTTCCAGTGAGCAATGTTTTATCTATGATCTAGCTAATCCTCCATCAGATGAACATATGCAGTATCATTCCAAATCCAGTAATAGCAGCTCAGAAGAGTTGTTCTTTATGTGTGTGGAATAAGGCTGTCTTCCAAGCAAACCTGAAGGGAAAAAAAAGATTAATTAAAATACAACATAGAGTCTACCATCAAACATTTAAAAGAAGGAAAAACAAGCAAGGGATTGATACATAATATTAAAAATGTTAAGTCTTACAGAGCAGTACCAACTAATGTTCACTAATGTTAACACTTGTGTGTGTACATCGGTGCATGCGTATGTATACATGTACACAATTCTATTATGGCCCATACATGTCCATTTGAAGATAAGTGCTTCAAAATCATAACTAGCAAATTTTGTGCCTTAAAATAAATCAAATAAAGTATGATACCTTTGCTGCCATCAAAACCTAAACATCTTCCAAACACTTTATTGATTCACCATTTTGTATATTCTACTTTCACAAGGCAAATACACATTTCTATTACTAAGACTTCATTGACTGATGTTTTAGTTGGTTGTGAAGGACACAGTATTTGTGGCAGCAATACTCTTCTTGAATGCTGCATATAGCCTATGTTTTATATGGTTTATGCTGTCATAATATACACATACATTAAGATAACACAAACTATTAAGCTAAAAGACAAAAGTCAATCAAAACTAAAATTGAAAAAGAAACCGTTTTGAATATATTCTTCCTGAAAGCACCCTCAAACAATTTTTTACTAAAATTTCAATTCACTTTTATTTCTCACTACCCTTGTATTCAAAGTTAGGACATTAGAGACTTTAACTACTAAAATTCTAGGACTTAAAATACACAGACACATATGTCATATAAACATAAAGGCATTTATAAAGTGGAGAAAAAAAGAGTCCATTAGAGAACTAATATTGATGAGGTCTTTAAGAAGCAGCAGTCATGAACTACCTATGTAGTTAGGAATAATACTGGAATCTATATTTCTCAAATTGTATTGGGCTTTGTGCTTTAGACATTTATGTAATAAATTAAAGTTTAATACCATTTAAAAATACGCTATACTTTTATATGAAAGGACCTAAGACGACATGATCTGAAGTTGGACAGACCTTTGGAAATGAATAGCTTAACCCAAACCTAAACAGAATTTCCATTCTTGCCAAGTAACCATTCAACTTCTGCTTGGGCTCTAGTGACAGAAAACACATGATTTCCCAAGAAAGTCCATTTCTCTCCTAGAAAGCTCAAACTATTACAAGAATTTTCCATTTAGCAGTATTTGCTTTGGAAAGGCTATGGGACCTGGATCTGAATTTGAACCCCAGGCTTTGCTACCTGTGTGACTTCAGGCAGATCATTTAACCTTTGTAGTTTCTACATTTGTAAAATAAGCGTTGGCCTTAATGATTCCTATGGTCCCTTCCAGCTCTTTGTAAAATTTTGTTGGAACTTCTATTTCTTTTGGTTCTGCCATCTAAGGTGAAGCAGAAAATTTAATCCCTCTTACACATGAGAGCTATCTTTAAGAATCTAAAGACCTATCTTTTCCCTCAAAGTCTTCTCCTGACTGCTGAAAGGTCCTAAAAGTTTTGATTATTTGAAATCTGGTCTGTGAAATCATGTTCTAAGGCTAACTATTCCTGCAGTATGGAACAGTGGAAAGAAAGAAGGATTTGGAATCAGAGGACCTGATTCCAATAGATGAACTCTTGAGTTCTGGCACTTACTGGGTGAACCTAGGCAAGGCACTTTTACTTCTGGGCCAGTTTTCCCATAAGTAAAATAAGGATATTAACCTAGAGGACCTGTATGATTTTTTCCCAGCTCTCCATTTATGATCCTAGGAACCTTCCAATAAGAGAATCTCATAAGTCTCATTTTCCTTAGTTGTCAAATGATGAGAATGGATTACATTACACCAAAATGCCCTTCTAGCTCTAAGTCTTATAATTTTAGGCTTTTAAGGTTCCTATCATTACCACCACTTCCAACCACATAGTTCCCTTTTATACTTATAGCTCACAGGTATATTCACAGCTCAGGTTAGCTTGTAGAATTCATACTTAGGACAACCTTCACTCGTTCTTCTGTCTTTCAACACTCAGGAAAAATTAACTACTTCTCCTCTACACTACACTATATTTGCAAGTCAGCAAACAACTAAAAAAAATTTCTGGATCACAGAAGGGCAAAATCAGAAATTTGTTAAGTACTAGACATTTATAAATTTATTAAAATTTACAAATATTAGTTGTCAACCTCATAAGCATCTGAAAATACTCACAAATTCCTTACAGAACTTTTTCTTCATTTCCTCATTCTCCTATAAAAGAAAACCTCCTCCTCAAGCACTGTCATTTAAGATCAAATACTGAATTTATCTAATTTCTTCCAAATTTACCATAGCTCTATCTTTTCCTTTATACAATACTATTTCCTTATATTTTCATTTAAAAACCAATATTTTCAGCTGTTGCAAGGGGAGCTGAAAATACTTTCTGGTAGGTTAGACTGGGAATCTCATCACCATTTTTAACACAGTCGCTATGTGAAAACATATCTAATTTCCAAACAGCTGGCTTATTAAATATTTGGAACACAAACTGAGGACTTCCTGTACTACAATTGTAAACAGCTAGCAAGTAAGTTCACAAATCAGAATCACAGATTTTTAAAAGACCTAGAACAGAGATTTGGAGATTAAAGGAGTTGGAAACCAGAAATCCAAATCCTTAAAACTGCAGGCCAGAGTAGAAGTAATAATTTACTGAATCTAAGCTGATGACAGAACTAGTTCTAAAATTATTTCTCCCTAATCTTAGACCAGATGTACTTTTCACCATACAATTCTATTTTGACTTAAGTTTTTAGAAATTTCCATCACATAACATTGCTAAAAGACAGGTAACTGAGAGAAACAGGACTGAAATGCCTAGATAATAATCCAACATTTCAATCATGGGCACAGAATAGTAAATGATAAGAACTGACAGTCTATCATTTGATATTCTAATCACTGGATTTTAAGGAAAAAAAATTTTTTACACTTCCCATAGACTTGGAGGAATATTGCAAATAGGAAAGTGAGGAAAATAAAGTATGTTGCTTCTTGTATTTCTAATTGGAACATTTATAATGAAACAGTGAAGCACAAAATAAAAAATCGTTATCATGGACTTTAACTTACTGAAGGCAACTAATGTGCTTCTTACCATTAACTGCAGTATCAACCTCACAGGCTGTTCTTGGAATAGCAATAGTGAAATTACATTTTGGTAAAGAAGAAATACCTGATATTCACATAGTGTTTTAAAGTCTAGAAAGCACTTCGCATAGAAGATCTCATTTCATCCTAATAAACTTGCAGGTGAAGCTCTACAAATACCTTCATTTTAAAAATAAGAAAATTCAGGCATAAAGAGGTGCCCTTTACAGACACAACTGACTGGGCTTTCTAAGAAAATGAGATAGTTATTTTTTCCCAAATTTTCTACAATCTCCAAGTCATCAAAGCATTTTTCCCTTAATAGTTATAACATTATAAATAATAAGATCAAAGTAACATTTCACCTTGCTATTCTGAAAAAGCATGGCTACTAAGACAAGTCAAAAAACAAATAAGAATCTCTATTTTTAATTAAATGGCCCTTCCAGGAAAGTTCCTCAGAACTGAAGCCCTTCAGCATGACTACATTTTGATTAGATATCAGTTTCATAAGTTATTTTCTCTCTGGTTAGAACACAAGATACTACTAGCACAGTATCCCTTCTAGTTTTCTTCATCTTGGCTCCAATGTTTTCCACTATGATCTCACACTTCAATTATAAACATTTCTTTTAACCACAGCATATTCTTAAATTACTGTATCATTCCACTAAATGTTACTGTAGGTTCTTGAAGTATTGGTTAAGTGTTTGCTGAGTATGGGTAGGAAATTAGGGAGCAAAGGAAAGGGTATTCAAGGAAGAATTATTTGACTAGAGGTTATAAAGCTGCAATACAGGTAAAATTTAAGACCAGAATCTGAAAGGTAACATAACCATTGGATAAGGATAGAGTGACAGGATCAGAGTGGGTACCTGATGCCTATTGAATGAGATACATATTCAAGAAAGAGTAACTACACAACAGTGGGAGAGATGGATTAAGGGAATAAAATTCCTGAGGCAAGGAGACCTATTAAGAGCAATAAGTTAAGCTACTGGTAATAATGGCCTAAACTATGGTGGTACCAATGAGAATGGAAGGCAGAGGACAAAGACACTGTGGAAATACAAGCACTGTGACTGGATTGAATCAATGATTTTGGTCAAAACAAAAGATACTTTAGATTTAATGCTGATGCCTTCTGTGTATTAATGCATGTATGTAACTATGTATATTATAGATATACCTATGTGTGTATCAACAGTAAAAAGGGGGTAAATAAGACATACTTATTTGTCCTTCCCTGTACCTCTAAGGTTAAGAAAACAAGAGAAGTCTTTACTATCCCAACTATGAGTAAAAGAAGCATAAAAAAAAAAATCACTAGAAGGGACCATAAGAGACATACTTTGAAAAGGAAGGGCCCACAACATTAGACTATAGTAGAAATAACAGAACTCATAGTATAGCAGAAATAAGAACAAGAAAGATCACCTTGAGACAGAAACAAAGGCTTATACTAACTCAAAGAGGCTTATAAAACTTTGTGTAAGTACAGAAAAAGTATCAAAGGCCTGGCCATAAGTATTTGGTCTAAGAAAAATGGCTACAGGTGTGGTAGCATCCCTAGGGATGTTATTCCAAGTCCTGACTGTGCCATGCTAGTCATGACATTCTGTAAGCCATCTCTATAAGGGTGAAGAGAAGCAGATTAAGATCTTCCACAGTTCTAATTTGATTCTATAACTATTTCCTATGAAACTGGAATTACTTCATGTATAAATTTCAATTTCACTTGTTATATAGTTTTTGTGTACTAATAAACACAAGCTTGTAACTAATTGGCTCTGCAAAAGCACAATAGGCCAAACGTTACCAGGGACAGTTAGTTCCATAGGAACACTACACAACTTGTGTTTGGGGTTGTAGATTGGCCAAACAATGTTACAGAAAAGTTTTGCAACATCATGGTACAATTCAGTTATATTGTATTAACAAAGCTATCACAAAAACAACTTGGCCAGGTCCAGGCAATTTTATGTTGATAAATGCAGGTTTTTACACATAGGCATGTAAGGTTATAAGTTTTGCTCCTTTTTAAAAATCTCAAAATTACTTGCTCTATTTTAGCGCTTCTATGTTATGAGTAACTGTAATATTTAGATTTACAATTTCACCTAAGCATTTCTTTCCACTTCACAAGTCAATTTACATCACTTTTCATGAAATAAGACAAATGAATTCTTGTGTTGCTTTAATGGAAAACACACCCCACTAAGCCTAAACAATTGGTTTTAGAGCTGAGAATCTCTCAATGGAGAAAGAAGTCACATTCGTGTGTGTGTGTGTGTGTGTGTGTGTGTGTGTGTGTGTGTGTGTGTGTGTTTTAACTGGGGACCTACTAGGTGTACCACTGAGGTGGAAATGTCTAACTCAGTCCTTCTCCTACATGAGTGAAAAGATTTGTAACCACAAAGAAAAGAGTTTTAAGACTTCTGTAACAACTGAAAACTTGGGAACTTGACCAGTTTAATTTATGCAGGTATAAGAACAGGTTATGAATAACTACAATCTTCATTTTGTTAGTGAAATTCTCTTTGTTCAAGTATTTAATAAAGGTTGTGATATGTACAAGCTTTTAGTACAGCTTTCTAATCCACATAACTTTTAATAGGAACTAAGCACAGACCTACATGTATTTGTAGGTCTGACTTCTGATCAAAGTTACCTTAATAACTTTCTATGTGGTGTTTATCAAACCACTTCTATGAACTTCAGCTCATAAGACAGAGAAAGCTAGTCTGAGCACCAATTATCAAAACTTTTAAGTACTGGTTTAAAAAGTAAAAATGTATCTTAATCAAAAAAGGAAAAACCAGAAATAAATAAACTCAATAACCTGTTTGACAAACTTCAAAACATAAATTACTGAAAACTCCTTATTTGGAAAAGAAAAAACCCTAAAATCTACTCAGGCACACCCATCAACTGAGCAGTGGCTGAACAAATTAATTAGTACATGAATATAAAGAAGAGTTATTATGTCTGAAGAAATGATCAAATAGATGGTTTTAAGGAATCCTGGGTATGAAATGATTCCAAGTGGAGTGAGCAGAATCAGAACAATTTTTACAAGGACAAACGCAATAAAGAAAAATAAATGAGAGACTTAAAACTCTGACCAGTACAATGACCAACCCTGTCTCAAGAACCTTTCTCTGTTGGTTATCTCCAATTTATTCTGTATGTATCTTATTTGCATGTTATCTCCCTCATTAGACCATGAGATCCCACTGAGAGCAGGAACTATCTTTAGTAATGTCTGATACACAGTAGGCACTTAATAAATGCTTGTGGATTTGTCCTGACCACCCATGATGAAGCATGTTCCTCACCCTGTAACTAAAGAGGTGATGGATTAAATGAACAAGGATATACATTTTTGCACACTGCCACTGGATGCATTTTACAAACCCATTCCCCCCACCTCTTTTTAAAGGGGTGTGAGAGAAGGGGGGGGGCAGAGATGACAGGCTGAGACACTTATAAGTTCAGCAATAGCACCCAAAAAAAGAGGACTGAGGAAACTTTTTAAAATGTACAAAAGAGAACAGAAAAGAAGTTCAGAAGAAAACAGAAAAGAGCAGTTTTGAACATGTGCAATATGGATGTGTGTATGTGTATATCTCAATAAATACATATCTGAAATGAAATATGAGACAAGTAATCAAAGGACTCGAACAGCTCTCAAAAGAGGTGCAAACTACTTACAATCACATGATAAAAATGCTCCAAATTACTAATAAAAAGAGAAATGTAAAAACAACTCCCCCCCCAAGACTATGAGTCTTAATTTCCCACCCAAATTGAAAAAGATGTTAATAGTCAGTATTGGGGGAAGTTGTGGAATGATGGGCACACATGAACTTTTGGTATGTTGCTGTCACCATGGGGGAAAGTAATCCTAAATTGTATGAATAAAGTGATAAAAATGTTCATACTCTGACTCAGAGACTCCAGTGTTAAACATAAATGCCAAGGAAGCCAATGACTTCTCTATCTCCAAAGACCCATATATGAAAAATATAGCAGCAATTTTTGTATTAGTAAAAAACTGGAAACAATGTAGATCCCCACTGAATGGAGAGTGGTTAATAAGTAATTTGTGGTACATGACTATAATGATATACCACTGTTTTGTAACAAATGTTAACTGACCAAACCATGAATCCAGCAAACTGATGAAAGCCACCCATCTCCCAACAGAGAGGTGATGGATTAAACACGAAAAATTATACTCATCCATAGACATAGCTAATGTACAGTAATGTTTTGGTTAACTAAGCATATTTGTTAAGTGTTTTTTTCTTTTTTTCCCCTTTTAATGTATAGAAAAGAGAAAATATAGAGCACTGGCCCTGGAGTCAGGAAGACCTGAGTTCAAATCTAGGCTTAGACACATAACACAAAAAACTAGCCGTGTGACCCTGGGCAACTCAATTAACCCCAATTGCTTTATCTTCTCCCTCCAAAAAAAAAGAAAAGAAAAAGAAAAGGAAAATGCTCATTAAATGAAAAAATGAAATTTTAAAAGTAAAATTTCTCTATTTATGTGAAGACATTTGAATTAAAGCAAGAAGACAAGATGGCCATAAGACTGTATGTAGAGAAGATAACCCAAATTAAAAGCTATAAAATTATAATCAAACGTGGCACTCAAGGGTCATGATAATATGGCAACAGAACACTGTAATGCCTGATTTTTTCAATGTGTTGATTAGTTTTAATGAAATGTTTTCTTTCTCTTCTTTAACGTAAGGGATTGCTCTCAGGTAAGGAAAATGTAGTGATGTAAGAAAATGCTTATTATCTTTCTCAGCAGTCTTTTTTTTTTCTTTTAAAAATTTTATTTGATCAGACAATCACAGAGCTAAAAGTAGAATGGAATTTGGGAGTTTTTTTATGCCTTTACAATGTTACAGTATAAATTATTCTCCTGCTTTAGGTCACTTCAATCTGTTTTGATTCATTCAGCTCTTCTTGGCTTCTCTGGAACTGTACTTTCCATCATTTCTTACAGCACAGCCATTTTCTATTACCTCTTATACCTCCATGATTTGTTTGGTCATTCCCCAAATGATGAAAGCTCTTTGCATTTCCCCTTCTTTGCGAATACAACAAGAGCTGCTTAAAATCCCTCACCCATCCCTGGCCAAGAACTTTCATTTTCACTTCATAATGATTACCAGTTGAGCAAGGAAAAAAAAAAACCCACAAAAACCCAACAACCCCAAAACTGAAACAAACAAAAAAACCAATACCTACTCAATCTGGCAGCATATACAAAATTCCACATTCAAGTCCTTTACCTCTTGGTGGACAAAAGGAGGCATGTAATTTTTTTTTCTACATCCTAAATAAATATAGTAGTTTGTACAGTTCAGTTTTGTGCCCTCTCTTAAATTCAGATGAGTCAACATAACCTGTAGAGCATTTATCATGCACAATAGTTTGCTTTCAAGAATACTAATGGCTTAATCTGCTTTTTCTCTGATATTTTCTTACCAGTGGCTAGTTTTACTTTGCTCTTAAACGGTTTTTAAAAATGTGTGATTGAATTAAAAAAATTATCTTATATGATAATACTAGCAACCACAACAGACAACAGAGGTAACCTCTGGGGTTTTATTATCAACAATGAGCAAAATGATCATAATATTATCAAAAACTATGATGCATAAACATAACACAAAGGTTTACCAAGTACAACACCCCTGTGAAGAAGAAAGAAATATCCTTATTTTACTAATGAGAACACTAAGACCAAAGGGGTTTGACAAAGATCTGAAGACTATTCATTAGAAGCTCACCTTTGTGACCTTGAATACCCTCTTCCTGGGCCTCTATGGCAAGCAAATTCTTTTCCAACTCTTGAGCAAGGAATCTTTTAAGACACAGATCTGACTCTTGATATCATTAGATGCAATACAGTAGGCTAACCCTGGGCTCTAATTGTTGCAACCAGTTAAGTACAGCAACAGTTATGGAAAACAGGAAATACTGATTTACCACAAAGGAAAAGATTAATAATTATATAACAAAATGTGTCTCCAACATTCTCAAGAAACATTAAAAAACACTTTCCAAATTAATTAACACTTTAGAACTGAGGAAACTGAAGAATTATTGAAATACAATGAATCCAGGATACTGTGGTAAAATGGGCAGAACCTGTTTTTGACTCTCTGGACTTGTTCTTTACTCCTTGTTACATGTCATCAAAAGAGATTACTAGAACTATTTTCATTATAATTCAATGATCCTGTGTTTTCATCAAAATGGGCTTCCATTTCCATGGAACTAAGCCCACCTTTGAATAGCATTAAACCTCCCCCTCCCCCCCGCCCCAAGTTCTCCCACCACAATTTCCTATGAAATGTCAGGCAAGGAAAAGAAATCATATAAAAGATGTCCATCAGCTATCCCTCACACTGGTCCCATGATTGCCTGCCCCCTTTTTTTTTTTTTAAATCATGCATCTCTGATAAATTCTTTTATGCCTCTTCTCCTGTGTTCTCCTTCAGTGCTAATAAGAGGGAGCCTCGGGGTGGCTAGGTGGCGCAGTGAGTAAGAGCACCAGCCTCGGGGTTGGGATGACCCAGGATCCAAACCGGCCTCAGAAAATGAGCACCCACACATAAATAATGACTAGCCGTGTAACCTTGAGCAAGTTACTTAACCCCAATTGCTTTAAATTAAAAAAAAAAAAAAAGAGACAGCCTCAATATCTACCATGTGTCTATTTCTCTCTGAGTGATGTGCCACTTTCATTCTTCAAGGAATATGGTATTCCACGACTTGCAGCCACACAGCATCACTGGAAGAATAGTGAAATTAAAAATATGGATCTTTATTTCAGGGAAAAACCTGAGGTCATCAAAAGCACTAAATTTTGCTAAGAAAGTCCAGTCTATTCTGCTCTTCCTATTCAGTTCTGCATCCAGTTCAGTGTTCATGACTTGTTTGTCCAAGAGATATTTAATAATGGACTAGCCCTACAGCTACTGACATAATAGCATTATCATAGTCTAGACAATAAACATACTTCATCCACTTGTTTTTTCCTGTATGCAAAATTTGTCTTAGCTTATTAAAGCATGGATCTCACTAAGGAAGCTTCACAGTGTTCAAGTGCCATGTCACCTGCATAAAGACACATTTGGACAACCTTACCACCTGTCTACAGGATTCCCTCTTCAATTTGGAGACTGTTCAGGACATCCTCCAAAACAATGGCCAGAAGTTTGGTATCTGCTTATTTTATGCCTTCTTTGATATGAATTTTCCAAGTTAGTCATTTGCAAAAGCTTGTCCTCTGTCAATGATATCCTCAGTAGAGGTAGGAGATCATACCCATAAAGATTTTTTAGTGATGGCAAAGTAGGTATATGAGTCAGAATATAGGAAATTAAGTTATTTTCAACAGCCTGGAGAGAAGAGCTAGATTTTTCAAATACTTATTCATAAAACTTTAGATTAAATTCTTCTTTTCAACATCCTCAAAATTGTCATTTACAGCATGGACCTCTTTTGATTTTAGTCTGTTTTCTTATGTCATTTCTGCTTCGTTATATCAGATATGAAGGGACTGAGTCCAAATTTGACTGACTCCATTGTCACCCATTATAGTTCCATGAACATAGGATTTTCTTGCTTCTACCATTCTTAAAAACTGATGAAGATCTGCCACGTGGTGGCATTTGAAAATTAATTTTTCAAATAAAAATCCAGGTTCACTACTCTATATACCAAGTGTAGAATAATTTCACTTCTTCCATCAAGCCTGAATGATGCCATTCCTTAAGTTGTTACTTTCCTGAATTCTTATAACTGGGTTATATATACCATTTTATTTTTCTGGTTCATCAAACAGGATTTTTACCATTTTGAAGAAATGAAAACGCCGAGGAATATCTTAGTCAAAATCCATAACCTCAAACCACCTTCACCTCCCCCCATAACTAAATAAAATCCTGCAAGCTAGAAAGAAAGTGCAGAACTACAGAATCACAGTTATGTACTACTTAGGAATGGACACTAGGTGGCACAGTAGATAGAATGCTGGGCCAGGAGTCAGGAAGATCTGAGTTCAAATGCAGCCGCAGACTATTGTGATCCTCGGTAAGTCACTGAAGCTTGCTTCAGCTTTCTTGTAAAATGAGATGGAAAAGAAATGGCAAAACATTCCAGTATCTTTGCCAAGAAAAACCCCAAATAGGTTCACAAAGAGTCAGAGAGGACTGAAAGGGCTGAAAAATAATATAAAGGAAAGAAAAATCTTGAAATGTGATATCCAAAAAAGCAAAATACAAAAGCTAATACCAAGAATACCTTACCCTGAAAAAATGATATATAATTAATTCAATGATGGAAAATGGACCTAAGAGAATGAAGGATTTTCAACCATTCTTAATGAAAAGAGAACTGCACAGAATTTTTGAAACTCAACCACAGGGAAGAGAAATCTATAAAGATAATTTGCATGTCCAGTTAGAAGGTGGCAAATAATGATCAAATGCTTACATTCTAATAAGAGGAGAGATAAGTGTCCCTTCAAAATTCTACTGTTTTCAGGAGTCCAAAAGGTAATTTAAAAAAAATTCAAGGTCTGGGGGTACTTTTGTTCTGTTTTAAAAGAGTAAAGGAGGGGGCGGCTAGGTGGCACAGTGAGTAGAGCGCTGGCTCTGGAGTCAGAAGGACCTGAGTTCGGATCTGGCCTCAGACACTTAATGCACACACAAACAAAAACCTAGCAGTGTAACCTTGGGCAAGTTACTTAACCCCAATTGCCCTCGGGAAAAAAAAAAGAGTAAAGGAAAGGACAGAGAAAAGTAATATACTATGGAAGAAGAAAGGAGAGGAACTCAGTATGTCTCATAATTAGAGTAGCTGAGGGGGGAAAATGTACATTTTCTGATAAGGTGAAAATGTGACTTTTTTCTTACTATACTTATGAATTATAAGGGAAGACTTTCTTTAGCACAGAGAATTGGGAAAGAGTGGGTCTTTCTGACTCTAAGACCCACCTGCTATGCTACTCTCTCTTTTCAATGACAGTGATACTTAAAAAAAAAAAAGATGAAAAAAAACCCCAGCAATGTACACAGAATATATTCAGATGGAGATATAGCCAAGTGGTCAGTGCTGAATTTGAAATTCAACCCTGTTCCCTCCCCTCCAAATCCACTTAAGTTATATGTAGTGGAGATTCAATTTTATACACAATTCTCTCATCTTTTCATATAGAAATGTTTGTGCTCGTTAATGTTTTTCAAGTTCATAACAAACATAAAAAAATTTTAAATGCTATAAAGCTACTGGTAATATCACTAAGTACAACAAATTTACTTACCTAAATTTACCTTATAATGTACAGCAAGGCCAAGATTTAAGTAACAAGATAACCCTTATGATTTTTTAAAAGGTCACATAAAGGATACAGCCATAATAATCTTATTATTAAATAATCTGATTATATAATAATACAAGGTTGCTTTTAGTCAGAAAGAATATTAAAAAAACTTTAAGGTGTAGTTTATGAAAAAGGTCTTCCCTTCTTTGGAAGTTATTACACATAAATTTATACTTCATTGCACATAACCAAGTCAATTTCTTGTGTAGTTCAACTTTGAAGGATGGGTAAAGTCTCGTTTTTTTTTCCTATCTATAAAGAAGCATTTATTATAAGTGTTTAAATTTCATAAGCACTTCACTTCTAAAGGACATTTAATTTAAAGAATTAACCTTGAAGACAAATCTTATCATTCCTATAATTTTCAATAAGGAATGTGGATATTTTACCAGTTTGCTGCATAATTTGGGAAGAAACTACATGGTATGTATATTACATGCAGTATGAAGATTTACCCAAATCTTTAAAACAGGTACTTGAGCTATTCATTCATGGATCATATATAGTCATAGATTTAGAGCTGGAAAGGACCTTAGAAATCCTTTCACTGAAAGGTGATGAGGTGACTTATGCAATATCACACAAATAGTTAAAAATAGAGCTGAGCATTCACAGTTCTTCTACTCCAGGTCCTACTGTTTTTCTACTATACTATGGTAATTAGGATTCTCAATCAACTATTTCAAGGAAACCAATAAAATCTGAGCGCATCCTATATGAAACATATTAGGGGGTATACAAAGACAAAATATACAATCCATGTCCTGAAGTAACATATCATCTAGTTGGGCACCAGATAAGACACACACAAAAAGTTAATAAAAGATGACATCACAAAACAACAGGAGAAGTTAAAAGGCTTCATAACTAACTGCCAAATGAAATGTACAGAGATTTGCTATTAAAAGCTATCTGTTGCACTTCCTGTGAGGAGACTACGGCTTTGGGGCCCCTATGGAGTACCTGCGGGTGCTGGGCCGGGGGTTCGGCCAGGTAACGGGGCACGGAGGTGTCTTCGGCTATCTGCGCCAGTTATTCAGGGTAAACGATGTGAGGGTTGGCACATTAGTAGGGGAAGACAAACATGGAAACAAATATTATGAAGACAACAAACAGTTTTTTGGCCGACATCGATGGGTTATCTATACCACTGAAATGAATGGCAAAAATACGTTCTGGGATGTAGATGGAAGCATGGTGCCCCCCGAATGGCACCGCTGGCTCCACTGCATGACTGATGACCCTCCCACAACTGTCCCCCCCACTCCTCGTAAGTTCATCTGGAAGAACCACAAATTCAACCTGAGTGGCACCCCCGAACAGTATGTCCCATATTCTACAACTCGGAAGAAGATTCAAGAATGGATTCCACCTTCCACACCTTCCAGATAGACCCAGCTGAGAGGAAAAGCTCCAGCTTTGTTTTCTGGTGTGGCTAGGCTGTGTGAATTGTACATTTTATGCTTAAATCCTTTAATAAAGTTGTATTGTGTCTTCACAAAAAAAAAAAAAAGCTATCTGTTGAAAAAGGAAACTGATTAGGGTGGTTAAGGTTGGCTTTATGCAAAAGGTATAAAATTTGAAGTAAGACTCTAAGGATGAATAAGATGTAGACAATCTGAAAATATTGGGCAACACATACCCAATATGTAAAACTCTATCAGTAAAAACAGAGAAGTAGTATATATGGAGTGGGCATTAAAGTAGACTTCTCTGGTTAGAATAGAAAGTAATTAATGAGAAATACCGAGATAGAAGGCTGTAAAATTAGGTTTGGGGCAAAACAGTGTTAAGACCTTGAATGTCATGCTAATAGATAGAGTTGAGGCATAGAGAAAATTACTAATAGTTTCTGGGTTGTTTATAGAGGAAGAGGAGTATAGGGGTTATAGCAGAGGACCTGGAATCTGAAGATGTGCATTCAAATGCTGCCTCAGATACCAACTGGTGCGACCCTAAGCAAATCCCATAACCTCTTGGTTCTGTTTTCTTAACTATAAAATGAGAATCAGTATATCTACCTCTGTTGTTGTGAGGATAAAATAAGATAATATACATAAAATGGACTGAAGGAAGGACCAAAAAGTCTTACTTTCTGAGCTACAGTAAGATATATTAGGGGGAATGCCGAGGTTCAAAGACTCTCAGTGTTGGAAAGGAACTTGGGAGGAGGATCACCTAATTCGACCAATTCACAAACAGTAGCTCTTTTTACAATGTACCCAGCATTTGGACATCTGGTCCTTACTGAGCACAGTGCCTGGTGTACAGCGTAGCTTTGACTATGATTTCAACATCTGCCTTGGAAAATAAGCAAAAGACTTTATTATTTGATAGGTGCCTCACATTTTGACCAACAGCTCTGTCCATCCAAGATCAGAGTATCTACCAAGTTAAATTAAAGAGTAAACAAACTCCAAAGCAGATAAAACTAATTTTAGAACAAATACGTTGTGAGCATATACTCTACTAGGTAGGGGGAGAAATGCAAAATGTAGAAGCCACATGCAATAATTGAGGAGAGGATGCAAATGTAAAATCAATCAGATATTTTGTGCATGTATGTATTATGTATTCAATTAGTTAATTTTCAGCTTTTGTTATATTTACAAGCACTTCCACTGACCTTTAGATACAAAAGTATCATGGCATTATAATCAATCTTGTTGTACAAAGGTATAACAAGAATATTACAAAACAGCATATAATGGAAAAAAAATTACGTTTGTTTTAGTGGCATTTGGTAGGGTACCTGATACTCTGGGAATTCATAATGCTCTCTCCTTTTAGAGAAATAACACCATAAAAAAGTCTGATTTTTTTTTCCTGTCTATGCCAGAGCATAGTGAATCAAAATCTTAAGAATGATGAAGTAAGGCACAGCTAGGTGGTGCAGTGAATAGAGAGCACTGGCCCTGGAGTCATGAGGACTTGAGTTCAAATTTAACTTCAGACACTTGACACACTTGCTAGCTGTGTGACCCTGGGCAAGTCAATTAATCCCAATTGCCTTGCTTTCCCCCCTCCAAAACAAAACAAAAAAAGGAATGATGTAGTAGTTTAGTCAACAGCAAATATAGGGCATCTTTATATCCTTAGTAATTTACACATTCCTTTAGAAAGTTAAGTGCTTTGGTTTCAAAAGACTTCTCTTTTAGTTCCTTCTAGGTTAGAATAAATCAGGACATTGAGTCATAACTAAAAGTTACTTTGAAATCAAACATGAAAGGAATTTGCATATCAAACATGTATTATTCCATTAGTAAATTTATTCCAATGATGTTGTCTGAAAACCTTTTTGTACAGCTACTTTGGGATCTTTAGAACCTGTGACATACTTGAGGACAAACCTTTGTACTTTTTGAGTGTTTTTTGAAGTTGGCCAAAAGTTAACTGGGTCCTAATCCCCTGGTCTAAGTGAATTACATCATTTTAGTCAAAAAGTATGATGATTTTCTTATAGAGATAAAAAACTGCCTGATGTTCTATTAAGCTCCAGTAAGGTACCCAGTAAGAGATGCTCATCTAGCCTAATGTCCTCAATTTTACTGATGAGGAAATTGAGGCCTATAGAATAATATGCTCAAAATAACTGTTAGCAGCAGTGTTAGAATTAGAACCCATTCCCACTGATTCTGAACTTAAAAGTGTTTTTTTCACTACATCAACCTTGCCTTCCAGTTTCAAGAAAGTCATTACAAAATGTTTGGATCATGAAAGCATCAGTGAAATAATTATTGCTGCCAATGTGAGCATGCTGAAAGACAACTTTAAAAATTCTGATATGTATTTTAAAATGTGTTTTTTAAAAAAATCATATGACACCACAGTACTTGGTTAAACAGAACAATAAAAAAATCAGAAAATGAGATTTGCCACTGAGAATTACCTCTAGCTAATACATCATCATGTACTCAGTCATGTACCTGATACAAAGCCCTATAGTGGTGATTATACTGTTTCACAAATAAATCTAACCAGGTTTTTAGCTTCTTGATGGTTAAGGGACTTGGTCTTCTACTTTTTTTGCCTCACCACAATACCTAATGCAGCTCTCTGTATAAATCATATTAAGTCAGTCTAACTTCTAACCATGTAATGTAATGTCCTGACAATTTCCTATCAACGGAAATTCAATAAAATTCCTCCATGAAAAAAGGTGTAAAGTTGAAACTATGCCCAAAGGGCTATAAAATTGTGCATGTGCACATATATATATCCTTTTGATCCAGGAAACCACTACTAGGTCTGTATCTCAAAGAGATTAAAAAAAAAAAAAAGGAAAAGGACCTACATGTACAAAAATATTTATAGCAGCTTTTTTTTTTTTGTGGTGGCAAAGAACTGGAAATTGAGGGCATGCCCATCAATTAGGGAATGGCTGAACAAGTTGTGGTTTACGAATGTAATGGACTACTATTGTGCTATAAGAAATGATGAGGTGAATTTCAGAAAAACCTGAAAAGACTTCAATGAACTGATGCCGAGTTAAATGCATAGAATCAGGATGACACTGTACACAGTAACAGTGTGCTATGATCAACTACAGCATATTTAGCTCTTCTCAACTTTACAATGATCCAAAACAATTCCAAAAAGACTCATGATGGAAAATGCCATCCACATCCAGAGAAAGAAAACTATGGAATCTGAATGCAGATCAAAGCATACTATTTTCACTTTTTTTCCTTCTGTGGTTTCCCCCTTTTGTTCTAATTCTTCTTTTACAACATGACCAATGTGGAAATATGATTAATATGATTGTACATGTATAATCTTTACCAGACTACTTAATGTCTTGGGGAAGGCTGAGGGAAAGGGAAGGAGGGAGAAAATTTTGGAATTCAATATCTTATAAAAATGAATGTTGAAAACTGTATCTTTATATGTAATTGAAAAAATAAAATGCTATTAAGTGTGAGAAAAAAAGAACTAAAAAGAGAAAAATAAAAAGGCATATGATATAGTTAAAGCAAATCAATTTCTTTTCAAGATTTTTAGAATACCCTTTGTATGGTATGTCACAAAACCTGGGTTGGAAATCATGTACATACTAAAGACCTGTATGTACCATACATAAACATATTTAGAAAAGATCCCAGATATCCTAATTGAAAATATTATTTCTCAATAAATTTTCACGAAGTAACAAACACTGTTACATTTTAGAACCTACTTCTTAAATGGTAAAAACAATGTGGAAGAGAAAAAATAAAATGAAAAAGACTAGGGATAATTACAGAGAGGGTATGGCCCATCTTAAGAAAATCCAATACATTAAACTGATACTTTGATTCAAATGACAGAATACCGCTATATTGGGTGGTTGTATAACTTTTATCCTATAATAACAGGCCATTTACAATCTATGCTTATTCTGGCTTACCGATGGCAAACAAATATTTAGGGGGCAATGTTCCATTAATTATTCCTTTTATGGTAGGTCTTTTTTTTATTTGACCATATAACTTCTGGAGAAAGCCTGTGTCTTTGTTCTTTTCCTGTCTCCCGAATCCTCTCAAATAGTAGTTGGTGAATTTCCAAAAAATGAAGTCACTTGGTTTAATTAGAATCACCCCCCCCTTCTCCATTCTCCCTGTGTTGGTTGAATATCTCACCCAAACAATAGCTTATCTTCCAACTGCCTTTTGGACTATTTCTTTAGTATCAGTTTGTGAATTAATGCTTTCAAAAGAGTTCCTCTAATGCATACAAAATAAGAGTTTATTAATAAAAACACAACCTTTAGATCAGGAGTTCTTAAACATTTTTGTGCCAGCGATCCATTTATCAATCTTATGAAGCCTACAGAACTCTTCTAAGAATGTTTTAAATGCATAAATAGGATTATAAATTATACAAATCATATTGAAACATGATTATTAAAAACCAAAAAAACCAAATCTAAGCTCACAAAAAGTCCACATCTCTTCTAGAAAGTGAGAAAGGCAGCATGGGGTGGTGCATAGAATTGGCTGGGAAAAGGTCTACGTTTAATGCAGCCTCTGACATCTGAACTAGCCTGGATGAAGGACAAGTCATGTAACCTCTCGGTGCCTTAAGCAACTCTATAAACTGTAGATTTGTCAGTGATAACTTTCCACAACAGGTGCTCTTCTGTACTAAGGAATTTACAGCTCGAGATAAGGTAATTTTACAAGGTACACTTATAATATGAAGGGAACCCCCCCCATAATATCTGGAACATTTTTTAAAACAACCCACTAAATTCTCTACATTTAAGAAGCAAACTTCAACTTTGAATCTGAAGCTATAGGAATTAAAAATACCCACATGTTAACTTCAAAGACAAGAATGAAGGAAATAGGGGTAATGTACTAGGTGTCCATGGGTGGGAAGATAGCACATATACTGTCAGTTCTTCTGTGTACCGATGGATTGATTTTTTTCATTCTCCCTTTTCTTAAAAACAATAACAACAACAACAAAGAGACCAACCAAACTCTGTTACAAAGGATGGCTCTCAGAGGGGAGTAGGAGAATATAAGAGAACACTAAAAACAAAGGGTATCAATAAAATATTTAAAAAATAATCTGAACTAATCAAAGTAACGAGACACCTTGATTAAAGACCAACAATACATGGGGGAGGCTAGGTGGCACAGTGAATAGAGAACTGGCCCTGGAGTCAGGAGAACCTGAGTTCAAATCCAGCCTCAGACACTTAACACATAAACCAGCTGTGTGACCTTGGGCAAGTCACTTAACCCCAACTGCCCTCCAAAAAGCAAAAAAACCCCCACAAAAAACCAAAACAAACGCCCCCCCCACATATATACATCCCCCACTTCAAAGAAGAAATTTAAATCTGATCCATCAATCATTTGAGAAATTCTTTGAATCCTACTCTAATGATTTCATACAAATTATTCTTTTGAATTACACACACACCCACACACACCCATACATTTTTTTGTGAAATTAAACACTGGAGTGGCATTCTAACTCCAATAAGGTTAGGGATTAGATTAACATAAAATATCTGTATGCAGTCTGTTCCAACCACAGTGGAAGGGCAATCTAGCTAAATACTGACAGGCCCCTAGTGTTGGCTACTCAATAATAAATTCTTTCGTCATGGCAAAATATTAAATGAAGAAAAAAATTTTAAATCACTTTAAGTCTTGTGTAGTAATAGAACTTTATCAAATGCCTAAATAACACACTATCAGAAGAAATCCATTAATGTTGGCAATCTCTCCCAAGTAAAACCAGAAAACAATAAGGCCACTAAAGAAAATAATGACCCAAATATTCTCCTTAGAGGAATAAACAAAAAAGTTGGTGGAGTTAGATGCATTCTGCACCAAAACAAACTAGAAATATTTATAGAAAACCAAAATCATTTTAATTTTTGTAACCCTAGTACTTGATCATTTCATCTGAGAATGTTCACAAGTTTCAAAGTCAGTGTCTACTCTACTGCAAAGGATGAAAAGATGAAGAAATTCTATAAATAATTTGACAGTATTTTCCAAGTCAAGTCAACATACTTAAATTCCAAGATAAAGATGAGCATAAAAAAGAACTGTGAAAAGCATGCTGTACATTTGTTACAAGGATTTTTACCCCTCACTGGGGTGGGGAAGTAGGTGGAAGGGAGAGAAAAAAACCTTATTAATTAAAAGAAAGAAAAAAAAGGAGGGGAGAATAAGAATGTGGCTGGATTTGATTGGCAGGGAGGGAACAAGGGGCTTCTAGACTACTTAGAAGCCTCATACTTATAATGGATATTTTTTCAACAAAGCTGGAAGGCACTGGATATGATGAGCATTGAACATCATCACAAAAAATGAAGTTAATAATATCTTAATAGAAAGGAAAAAACTAGTTGGTGATGAGGGAACTGATGGGGTTCACGCTCTGGGAAACCCCTTGAACTCTGATTGAATCTTCCCACTTGATGAAGCATATACCTGAGGCCATAAGCCTTTTATTATCCTAGGTCCAAATCTCTGTTACTCTTAACCTCGACTAGGCCTCTAGTGTCCCTCCTGGTCACATGGGCACAGTGTCACCTGCACTGCTGGTTCCTGGGGCTTGGGGTTGGGGGGAAGGGAGTGCCCTAGAGCAGCACTCCTTGGAACAGTGACCCTCCTTGTGGCATTGAAAGTAGGTTTCCTCACTGCCCAATTTGGTGGGCTTCTTCCAAGGAGGTGCCCTGGAGGGGCACTCCTTAGGTCTTTTTCCTGGCCATGGCAGCTGCCAAGAATTGAGCATGTTTTGTCTCGTTCCCTTCATTCTCTCTCCTCTGCTGCAACTGGGTCTCTGCTGTTAAAGACTCCAAAGGCTGTTTCCAGTAATTGGACTTGAGGTGTTTGGGGTCCCATCGCCAATTTCTGCAGTTTCCTCCTAATATCTGGGGCAGACTGATTAATGAAATACATGTTAATGACTGCTGCACCTTCTACAGAGTCAGGATCTAAATTCATATATATTTTAAAAGCTTCTACCAGTCAGTCTTAGAAAAGAGCAGAGTTTTCCTTTTCTCTGAGTAATTTCCCTAATTTTCTGATAATTTATTTGTTTTTAAAATGCAATTCTTTGGCTTTCTAATATGCAAAGTACCATATGGTCTCTCTTTCCCCTATCCTCACTCTTTTGATAATCCCATCTTGGGTCACTAGTGGGACTAGCAGCTGTTCATGGGGGATATTTTATGGAGTCATTGCTAGTCAAATGATCCCCAAATTTTGGGGCTTGTTCCCAGATTCTCCTCTTCTCAGTGGAAGAAGTGAAAATATGCAAATCATCCCAAGCAAGTTCAAATGTAGGGATGTATCCCTTAAAGCCTTAAAGTAAACTAAGTGGGGTCTGCAGAGTATCTCCCCAGGTTCTCTTTTAACTTGAATAAGATCCAAAATGGAGAATGGAACCTGCGTTCTAATTGTCCCCTTAGGGGAAAAAACCCTGAAGGCTCTGTGGGGACCAGAGCTTAGGAAGGGAGAAAGAAGTCCCATTTCTTGTGAGGAAGTGACTGGGTACGGGGTGCTGGATTAACAGGATTAAATTGCAAGACTGGGGGATCCAGCTGGCAAGGGAAAGGATCACTTGGCACCCAAGAAAGGAAATTGGATCATAGTGGGAGATACTACAGGGACTGCAGTAGGAGTGGCCCCTGAGGCCAGAACCTGAGTAGGGGGTCACTTCAGGGGGAAGGGCCATGGTGGGAGCTGCAGGGTAGGGGATGTAGATGTCGAAGGAGGCATCAAAGTTCCTATTAAAGGAAATTATACCTCATTTTGGCTTGCCTGGCTCCTTAGAGAATGACAATAGCCCAGCTTAACCCAGGCAGTGGCAAAAATGCTTATGGTTCCCAGTCAGGAAACCATAAATGTTGAGGCTTGGGGGTTTAAGGGTGTCCGAGACCCCAAAATGTTAACATGCCCAGTCCTGCTGAATGTATTTGACTCAAGCCTTCTCTCAGTCAAAGAAAAGCAAAGTTTCATCATAATGCATAGACTCTTAAGGAGCCTAAGTATTTGTGATGCTTGTATTGACAAGTGGGTCAGAATAATCTGACACAGAGTGAGTCTCACTAGATTAATCTCAGCCCTTTCATGAAGGCAAGATGGATCTTATAATTCCAAAGACTGAGGGAGGGGAGGGATCTAGGGATGATCTAGAGGGGGCGCTTGGGGAGGTTCTTGAGGAAGAAGAGTCTAAGGAGAATCTTTGCGAGAACTGAGGTCAGACTCCAGGAATGGTATTAAAGGTGGGAAATATCGTAAGGCTACCTGGAGATAACAGACAATGGAGGGCTAGGCTAGTTTAAAGGTAAAAGATCTGGGTAGATATTGACAGGATCCAGGATGGGAAGCAGTTGGACAATGGAGGGCTAGGCTAATTTAAGAGTAACAGAGATTTGGGTCTAGGATAATGAAAGGCTTTTGGCTTCAGGCAAATGTCTCATCAAGTGGGAAGATTAGCAGTTCAAGGGGTTTCCTAGAGCATAAACTCCTTCAGAACCATAACAGAATCAGTGGTTGGTGTTACAATGGACCAGCTACTAGTTAAAGGAAAGGGCAAAAGTCAGTAAGTAGAGACAAAAATAAAAGAAGGCATCAAGATAAAAAAAACAAAGGATACAATTCATATACTCTAAATCTGACCTATTCAAATGAGCGGTCAGTAACCAAAAAAAAAAAAAAGAGAGAGAGAGAGAGAGAAAGGAAAAAGATACTGACCCAGGATAATCAACATTTCCAGTAAATGTTTCACTGATTTAAAACAGCTGTCACAATAATGAGGCCAAGTGTCCAGAAAGTACCTTAGTCAACAACACTGGCCAAACATGGAGCTAGTGCAGCCAAAGTCAACACCATATACAAACCCATGTATAAAAACATGAAAGAAGAATGTGGAAGATAAACAGAATCATGAGAAGCAGTATGACATGGGAGATAGTCTTGGACTTGAAGTTAAGAAAACATTCATTCAAATATTTCTTCAGATACTACCTGTGAAAAGAATGGCAATTCACTTTACCCCTCCCTGGATCTGGATTTCCTCAAGTGTAGAATGAGAAGGGCATACTTAATGACTCCTAAAGTCCCTTCTAGTTCTAAATCTATGAGCCTCTGATCTCATAAAACAATAAGAAAGCTGTGGAAACAGTCTACAAAACGCTTTGCTGCAGAAAACCAAGGGAACTAACAACCTCCTAATAGCATTCAATAATAAAACCGACACGAAAGTAACAACAGCAAAATGGAACAAATTTGTCAACGGTGTTGTACTTAGCTATTTTTGACATTAACATGGGGCTACTACACCTGAACCCTAACACTTCAGTTTGAATAGGCTATATAAAAACAAAAAAACTAAGATCCTTTTGACCTCCCTGGATTTACTGACACCTGGGTTGGGGAAGGGTGTGCCTACATGTGTGCCAAAATAAGCCAAGCTTCCCACTGCCACCTTCCAAACTCTTCTTCTGCCATCATTATTCAGCAACCTTTCCTTCTTCAGATACAGTCTATTGAAATGTATCCCCAAATCCAGGTCCTCCTTGTTTACCTCTAGGAGGTTCAGTGCCTGCTTCAGCGTCTCTTCTCTTTGCTTGCCCTCATATTAAGAGACTTACATATTCATGCTCCCCCAAATACTGTTCATACATTCATTTCCCTAAGATCCACTTCTCTACTCAATGTCAGCTACACACAGGAATGCTCATAACCTTGGCCTTACCATCACAAAACTTCCATTTTTAAATTTAAGAACTATGACTTTAAAAATCCAATCATTTTCTTTTATAGTTCAATTTCTCTCTATTCCTTATTAATCTTAAATCTGTCACCACTGTCACCATGACTTTCAATCATTCCACACCTTAGTACTTTCATGGGCCATCACCTTATTCTGGCTACAACCTCCTCCATTCCCAACCCCAATCCTTCAGTGAACTAAAGTAGAACTCTTATCTTCTACTCTCTAATTTCTTACTTGCTCCTTTGTCTTATGACCGTTCATATCTTCCTAATCAATCAAGCTGCTGCTAAGAGCTGGAGAAGTAAGGCTACAGTGCTAAATGAGTCCACTGAAAATTTATCTAATCTCAACTGGGTCCTCAGAAGCAAGGTAGTCCTATTGCTTCCTAACTGATTCTCTATCCACTGATCAGTTATTCCAAGCTTCTTTCATAACACCTTTACCCTCATTTTCTCCATTGAGAACCTTGCATAATAACGGAGAAAAAAAAATCAAGGCCACTAACTTCCAGGTCCCTCTTCTCTTCCTCATCTAACATCTTTTTGCTATCAACCCTATGTCCTCCTTTATTCCAATCTCTGATAAAAGTAAGGTAACCCTTCTTGCCAAATCCCCTCATGTCTTCTCCAAAAGATTACTGCCACCATCATAGACCAAGGCCCTTCACTCAATCTCTCACTATCTACTAGTTTCTTCCCAAATATTTCCAATTCTCTTTCCTAAAACAAATACAGAAACAAACAACAACCTCATTTAATCTTCTTGTCCATTTCAAGTACACTCATTGGAAGAAAAAAAACAAAAACCTATACCTGGTGTTTCCACTTTTGTAACTCTTCTAAAGAAAACTCTGTACAATCAAACTTTCAACTTCATCAGCAAACTAATTATTTTCTTCAAAATTACCAAAGATCACACAATTGCCAAATCTAATGGCCTCTACTCAATCCTCATCCTTTTCGATCTTACTAGAGCATTTGAAACTGTCGATTTACCTTTTCTTCCTGAACATTCTTTCTTCTTTGGATTTTGAATGCTATTCTCTTTCTCGTCTGCTTTCCATCTAACTGTTCCTTTCTCTGGAAATTTGAGATCTTCATCCACTTAGCACATTGCCTTATACACAGTAAGATTTATTAGCTGCTTGTTGGCTAAGGGGCATTTAAAAAGACAGTTACTGGCCCAGACCAAGTAAACATTAAGGAAATACTATAGGTAAAACAACCTTGAAAGCATTAATGGCAGACATTACCTTCTGGCCCCAAGGATAGTAATGATTAAATAAGTGGGAGGCTCACAAAATAAAATGATTAATTTTGATTATATAAAACTTAATAAGATTTTGCACAAACAAATCTAACATAGTAAAAGTTGGAAGGGAAACAATTATGGAGAAAAATCTTTGTAGCAAGTTTCTTTGATAACAAAGTATCATTTCTAAGCTACATAAGGAATTGATTTAAATTCATAAGACTAAGAGTTATTATCCAGTAGATTAATGATCAAAGGTTATAAATGGGCAGTTTTCAAAGGAATAAATAAAGCTATCAGTAACCATATGAAGAAAATGCTCATATTACCTCATATCTATAACACAGAAGAGGAAAATAGCAAATCTTGGAGAGTATACAGGAAAACAGGTACACTGTTGATGGAACTATAAATTCTGAAAAGCAATTTGGAACTAAGCCCCAAAAGTTACTCAAATGTGCAATAACCCTTGACCCAGCTATACCACTACTGGGTATATATCCCAAAGATCCATATGGGTAAAATTTTTATGCAGATCTTTGCATGGTAGCCAACCCACCCCTCCCCCCTCAAAAACTAAAAGGATGCTTTCCTCTAGAAGAACAGCTAAACAAATCATAGCATATGAATGTAATGGAATATGACTATGACGTAAGAAATGGCAATGGATGGTCTTAAAGGAAACTAGGAAGACCTTCATGAACTGCTGTAGAGAGAAATGAAAAGAACTAGAACAATTTGTAGAATGATAATGATATTATATATAAAAACCACTTTCGAAGACTTTAAACTCTAATCAGCACAATGATAAACCTGTGATTCCAAAAGAATGAAGATCAAATATATCACCTCAAGACAGAGGTGATGGGGCGGCTAGGTGGCGCAGTGAGTAGAGTGTGGGCCCTGGAGTCAGAAGGACCTGAGTTCAGATCCGTCCTCAGACACTTAAAGCACACACAAACAAAAACCTAGCCGTGTGACCTCGGGCAAGTTACTTAACCCCAATTGCCCTCCAAAAAGCAAAAAAAAAAAAAAAAAAGACAGAGGCGACGAACTAAAGGGGAAGAAAAAGAATCATTTGTGGACTTGGCCAATGAGAGAATTTGTTTCTATTGGTCTATCAAGATTATTTTGAGGGCTTCTCCCTTCCCTGAATTGGGAAAAAGGATAGATATGCCATTTATGTCAGTATAATTTGTTTCTGTGCAGTGATGTTAACTCGAAATACTCAGTTACTCAATCCCAAAGCCAAAGAAAAATTGGAAATAAAAAAGATGCTCATTGGTTGGGGAATGGTTAAATTAATTGTGATACATGTAATAGAATAATTGTACTGTAACAAATGTATATGATGAATAAAGATAAAGAAAAGATCTATATGAACAAGTGCAGCATGAAGTAAGCAGAACCAAGGAAAAAAACATACACAATAATTACAGCAGTGAAAATGGAAAAACTACATATCAAAAGTGAATGTAAAATAATTATAAAGACCAAGCAAGACCTGAGTAAGAGATATGAGAGGACATCACCAAGGAGGAGGGATTTACACATTGCACATGTTTTCAGACTTTTCCCATTTATAAATCAGTTGTGCTTTTTTCATCCTCTTAAAAAAAAAAACAACAACAATAGTTCTCTGGAAAGGAGGTTGATGATGGTAGTGATAATGGGAATAACTATAATTATGTATAATGTGTGACCTTGGTCAAGTCACTTAGCCCTGTTTGCCTCATCTGTCAGATGAGCTGGAGAAAGAAGTGGCAAATCACTCCAGGATCTTTGACAAGAAAATTCCAAATGGGGTCACAAAGGGTTGGATAAAACTGAACAAAAACCACTACAAAATAATGACGTAAGAAACAAAAGACATCAATAAAAATGTATTTCATTAAAAAAAAAACAGAAAGAAATGGAGATTCAAGAAGATTTCATACAGAGGCCTGATTTTGTACCCTGTTGTGTGTATGGAAATGCTCTTTTTAAAGTTCAGAATAATCTTTTCCCAAAATAATAAATGCAATTCACAATTCTGCCAAAAATAAAAGTGAAGTTCAATGATAAATAGTTTGTAGAGTCCATTCAATTACCTCTTTGAAAATCAGGATAGTTCCCTCTTCTTCTCAATTGTTATCCAAAGGATCTCTGCTTCCACCTTGTGATTTTACTGAATTTACTCACTTAAGTATGTCTTCTTTAAAGTACAATACTCCCTAACTTTTACCCTAATCTGTTTGTTTTGAAAAAGGCATTCTCTTTCAAAACCACAGTCCAAATCCAAGGCTCCACTTACCAAGATCCAGTGACACATAACTTATTTTCTTTCTTTCATTAAGACTTCTAATTTGACTTAACTTGGTAGCCATCCTTTAGGCCTTTGAGTATAGAAAGCTAAGCCATGGGTTTTTTGACTGGATTGTTTATAGAATTTCATCTATAAATTTCTAGGTATATCTTAACTACTATGCTTCTTGTACTACAGCTCTTCTATACAGTTTCTAACATGGTGAATAACAGGCAGTTTTGTAATTCCTTCCTTTTCAGTTAAAGCTCTTCTGAAGCAATTTGCAAGACTCTAAGAAAACATAATACTACCTGCTCTTGTTAGGTTCATCCCACCCCTAGATAACAGCCTACTAAGTGTAGAAGGGACTAGCATTTATAAAGGGGTTTCAAGTTTGCAAAAGCTTTGTACATGGCATCCTTTTTGGTGCTCATAACAATCCAGTAAGTTGTGTTATTACTTTCCCCATTTCACATGCAATTCAACAGAGGACAAGAGGCTACATGTCTTATGCAAAGTCACTACACCTTCCCAAGTCTAACACTTTTACCAACTATATAACCTAGCAAGCTACCTGGTCACTCCTAGAGTTTAAGCACTTGTCCAGAAATCCATGATCCATTTTAAAAATGCAACTTAACTGTTCCCATTAATCAAACAAGATACTTTGACAACTGCAACTACAGAAATAATTATTCAATGACCTTGTGATTTTGAAAGATCAATGAAGAATAAAGAAGTATGCTTACCAAAGATGTGTCACTGTCATGGAGGGCATTTCTGTATAAGACCCAAATGCAATTGGATTTCCTATATAGACAGTAAGACCCTCCAGATGTTCATGTTAATATTCATAAATACTCAGGAGACTAGCCAAACAACTCTATAACATGCAATTAGACTGCTGGTACTAAATCAGCGTATAAATCTGAGACAAACAGGCAAACAATAATTTAAGACTCAGATTTGCACTGATAAAAAGAATATCCATATGATGAGATCACAGATCCACTTAAGTACTAAGATACTATTTTTTTCTTTTTGGAGAGGGGAGGGCAGGGTAATTAGGGTTAAGTGACTTGCCCAAGGTTACACAGCTAGTAAGTGTTAAATGTCTGAGGCCACATTTGAACTCAGGTACTCCTGATTCCAGGGCTGGAATCACTGCACCACCTAACCATCCTTAAGATACTATTTTTAAAAGAGAAAAACTTCTATTTTGTTGTTAAAAACTGTCAGGACAGAGGGGCGGAGCCAAGATGGCGGAGTAGAAACAGCTCATCCAAGCCACTCTGCCCCCAGATTTCCCCCAAACTATGGAAAAGGGGACTCTGAACAACTTCTGGAGCCCCAGCACCCACAGAACAACACAGAGAAGCTAACCTCCCGCTGAGGACAGCCCAGCAGCCCGGCAGGAAGGAGCAGCGCAGCTGTCTGGGACCTGGCAGTGCGCAGCACGAAGAGCGCAGGAGCCAAGCCGAGCCCAGGTCCACGTGAGCCGAGGTTTTAGCCCCAGGGCGGCAGGGCCAGAAGCCGGCTGGAGGAACCCCAGAACACCAGGAGCTGTGGAGACTCCAGAATTATCAACATAGACTTGCCTAGGACAAAGTAAGAGGTTAGTGTCCTATGGACTTTGGGTCCGGTATTTAGGGAATGCGTCGGCTCCCTCCCCTGGGGGCTAGAAGCCACTGAGGACAAACGCCATTTTGTAGTTTTCAGAGGCAGCTCCAGCTCCCGGCCTGCAAATTTGTAGGGAGATCCAGTGATCAGTCTTGGGGGGTAATTGCTCTTGCTTTAACCTCCCTGGATCTGGACTGTGATCTGGGGTGGAAGTTGTGGGTGGGTTTACAGCTTGCCAGAAACGGAAGTTGCCCCCCACACTTTCGGGACGAAAATTCCTCTATCTGGCCTTAAAGCCATAGTGTGGCAACAAGCCCGAAAGTCAAGTAATTAAGCGGCAACATGCCAAGGCAAAAGAAACAGAAAAATGCAACCCTAGACTCCTATTTTGGGGGCATAGAGCAGGAAAAGGACTGTGAGGGTCAGAAGTCCTGCTCCAAAAGCTCCAGGAGAAAACATAAGCGGGTTGCAGGCCATAGAGGACCTTAAGAAGGACTTTAAAAATCAAATAAGAGAGGGGCGGCTAGGTGGCGCAGTGAGTAGAGGGTTGGCCCTGTAGTCAGAAGGACCTGAGTTCAGATCCGACCTCAGACACAATGCACATGCAAACAAAAACCTAGCCGTGTGACCTTGGGCAAGTTACTTAACCCCAATTGCCCTCCAAAAAAAAAAAAAAAAGCAAAAAAAAAATCAAAGAAGTGGAAGAAAAATTGGAAAGAGAAATGAGAAGGATGCAGGAAAAGTATGAAATGAGGGTCAACAGCCTGACTGAGGAAAACAACACCTTAAAAAATAGACTAACTCAAATAGCAAAGGAGGCTCAAAAGGGCAATGAGGAGAAGAATGCCTTGAAAAGTCGAATTTGCCAGATGGAAAAGGAATCTCAAAAGTTCACTAAGGAGATTCATTCCTTCAGAGTTAGACTGGAGCAAATGGAAGCTAATGACTTTATGAGAAATCAAGATTCTGTTAAGCAGATCCAAACAAATGAAAGAGTAGAAGGCAATGTGAAATATCTCATGGGAAAAACCACTGACCTGGAAAATAGATCCAGGAGAGAAAACTTAAAAATTATTGGACTACCCGAAAGCCATGATCAAAGAAAGAACCTAGAAATCACCCATCAAGAAATTCTCAAGGGGCGGCTAGGTGGCACAGTGAATAGAGCGCCGGCCCTGGCCCTGGAATCAGAAGGACCTGAGTTCGGAGCCGGCCTCTGACACTTAATCCGAACAAACAAAAACCTAGCCCTGTAACCTTGGGCAAGTTACTTAACCCCAATTGCCCTAAAGGGGTGGCTAGGTGGAGCAGTAGTAAGAGCGCGGCCTCAGAGTTTGGAATAACCGAGATCAGATCCGGCCTCAGAAAATGAGCACCCACGCATAAATAATGACTAGCCGTGTAACCTTGAGCAAGTTACTTAACCCCAATTGCTTTAAAAAAAAAAAAAGGAAATTCTCAAGGAAAATTGCCCTGATGTTTTAGATCCAGAGGGCAAAATAGAGGTTGAAAGAATGCACAGATCACCTCCTGAAAAAGATCCCAAAAAGAAAACTCCCAGGAATATTATAGCCAGGTTCCAGAATCCCCAGATCAAGGAGAAAATACTACAAGCAGCCAGGAAGAAACCATTTCAATATTGTGGAAACACAATCAGAATAGCCCAGGACCTGGCAGCTTCTACACTGAGGGATCGAAGGGCATGGAATATGATATTCCAGAGGGCAAAAGAACTGGGAATGAACCCAAGGGTCACCTACCCAGCAAAACTGAGTATTTTGTTTCAGGGGAAAATATGGTCATTCAGTGGAATAGAGGACTTTCAAGCATTCTTGAGGAAAAAACCAGAATTGAATAGAAAATTTGACATCCAGACACAAGAAGCAAGAGATGCCTGAGAAGGTAATCAGGGAAAAGAAATCAAAAGGAAACTATCAAAGTTGAACTATTTACATTCCTATATAGAAAAGCAATAACTGTGACTGATGATATCTTTCTCACTATGAAAATAATGGAAGAAGGGTGTCTGGTGATATGAATACATATATGAATGTGTGTGTATATGGTTACAGTTATATATGGATAGAGGGCACAGGTTGAATCTGTTGGGAAGGGAGAATACTCAAGGGATGAAATTATGAGGTGAGAGAGGAAAGTGGCAAGAGGAGATGGGGAGAGACAGCGTAGGGTAAACTATCTCATGTAGAAGAAGCAAGGGGAAGTGGTTGCAAGGGAGGAGGAGAATAGGAAGGAAAAAAAAAGGCAAAACCACATTCTCATTGAATTAGGTTCAGGAAGAGAATGACATACATACTAAATGGGATATCTCAACCTGCAGCAGAATAGGGGGAAGGGGGATGAGAGGAGGGATGATGGATGGGAGGGTATCCTTGGGGGGAGGGGAGGTTGGAAGTACCCACTATAGAAGAGGGACAGGCTCATGTAGGGAATGGACCAGGTGGGGGGTGGGATGAGTGGGAGGGAATTATAAGCAGCCTTGTACAATATATCTACTATGATAATGTTTTGCATAGCTAGACATGTACAACATATACTGAATTACTTATCTCCCCAGAGGGAATGGGTGACAAGGGAGGAAGGAAATGGATCTGAAATTCAAGGTCTTAACATTAAATGTTTCAAATATATATAAATACTATTATTAATACTCTTTTGCTTATAATTGGGAGATAAGATGTGCAGGCATTGGGACACAAAGATTCACCTTCCTCTAATGGAAAAGTCGAAGGGGATATGGGAGAAGGTATGGGAGAGAGCAGATTGGAGGAAGTGATATCTTGTGGGACTGCTATTCTGGGAGGTTGGGTAGGGGAATAACAGGGGAAAATGATTGTAACTCAAAATCTGGCGGAAATGAATGATGTAAAACAGAAGTTAATAAAGCATTTGTTTAAAAAAAAAGAAAAAAGAAAAATAAATTTTAAAAAACTGTCAGGACAGGTAAAAATCTGTTAAAAATTATAATGAATTTATAAACTGTTTTGCTGTATTTGAATTGTCTAAACACCCTAAGAAATGCCTTTCCAAGGGGTCCAGAAATCAAACAACCCAGCCGCTCTTGGCTGAAACAGAAAATGAATGCCTCATTGTGAGCACCAAAAAGCACGCCACATACAAAGTACTTAAAGCAGGATCTCTCTCCCAACAATCCTAGCCTTGCAACAGGGTTCAAATCTAAACTCTCCTCCTAATCTCCTAAAAGTAAAAAAAGCAGAAGGCTGACGGAGTTGGGACAGCAGTAGGGCAGTGCTGAAATACCAACTCAGAAATCCTGTGGGGCAGAGACTAAGGAGAGTGAAATATTAATTATCAACTAAGGAAGGAGGTTAAGATGGCTTTGAGGTATAGCTCTGAGGAAAACAATTACCAAAGGGAAAGAGTCAGAAAGTGAGCAACTGTGGAATATAAGGAAAAGAGGGAAATTAACCAAGTAAGTTAAGGAACTTCACCATAAACAGATAAACAAAGAGGCAAGGTATTAGTGGCAGAAGGGTAAGGGGTTTCCAGATGAGTTAAAAAGAGTCCAGACATCTATGAATAAATATTACAAGACTAAAGAAAATGTATCAGCACCTAATGAGGCAGAGGACCCTGTGTTTCCCTAAGAGAACACAGAACCACAGTAAGTTATGGATAAGTTTCAAAGAGAATTAAGAATTATGAGAGCAAAAGACTTGACCTATACAGCACAATAATTGGCAGAATAGAAAAACGTGAATCCATGGTGGCAAGTCTTACCAAAGAAATCAAAATGAATAACCATGTAGGAATGAAAATATACAGATATGAGGGACAAATTGGAAGCAGAAATAAATATTAAAAGGATATATAATCTCCCTATAAGTAAAATTACCCTTGAAATAGGATTCACAAAGATAATGTAAGTGTTCTAGGTTTCCCTGAAGATCATGACAAGTGAAAAAACCTCAGTAACATAATAAAAGAAATAAGCTTCCTAGAACTTCTGGACACCAAAACAAAATGCCACTCAAAAGAATCTATAGGGCCAGAGGGGAAAAATAAACCTTATAGTACAAACTCTAAAACATACAGTATTAAGTTTAATAATTCTAGTGACAAAAATTATTCAAGTAGCCAGGAGAAAGACCAAATATAAAAGAAGAGAAATCCAAATAACAAGAGGGCTATTCTGTATCCAGCAAAAGACTGTTCTAAAGAGCAAGGAAAGAAGCTCAAGATGCAACCCAAAGGGATACACCCTGTAAACTTGGGCCTATTAATGAAAACGAGTCATTAATGAAAAAAGACAGACAATAAAAGATCTTTGACGTCTTCCTAGAAAGAAAACCAGGCCTGAACAAATTATCTGCTTTTCAAACATCCCCAACAATAAAAGTATAAGAAAGTAGACAAACACAGCAAAGACGACAACAAAATTACCTTTAAGAAATTTTTTAAGTACAGAAGTAGAGAAGGGTGAAAAGAGATAGCAAAAAGATGTTGGAGAAACAGCCCTGGAACATTATATGGGCTAAACCTCACAACATTCTACCTATAGGTAAATCAATATTCATTAGGGATTAAATTAAGAATAAGAAGGTGCACAAAAGGGGGAGAAGAGAGAAAAGAATGAAATGTGATGTATTCTAAACATATCAAAACGTAAAAACTAAAATAATTCCTGTAGTCTCTATGAAAAAAGAAAGCCTAGAAGGTAATGGGTGAGGAGGCAAAGGGAGGGACTGAAACAATGGAAAAGAACGAAATCCTGTTTCAGTGGTGGGAAGGGGTACCAATGATGAAAATTACAGAGGGTGAAGAGAAATTTTATGTAAAGGAAGATAAGGACCTAACAATGGATATAATCTACAGGGAGATTAGGTATTTAGAGACCATTCATCAGATTTCAGGAAAAGGGAGATCAAAGGTCATGGAGGAAACAGACATGCAAAAAAGTGGCAGTACATGGACCCAGGGAGATGGATTTTGTAGCAGAAAGGTGGAAAATGGTAAAGGGACGGGCAAAACTTAATAATGAATTGTATTATTAGAGACAAAAGAAAGTTCCTACCATGAGATATATTCTTTATTATTTCCAGAAACCGGTATTTCTAAAAGTGAGGCATAGCAGGGGGGGAAAAGGGAGGCAAAGGCAAGATCTATACAAGGCAATAATTTAGAAACTCTTTATAAAAAGGAATCCAATTCCATAAATACAGTGACTAAAGGACTAAATAAAGACGAGTTATTATGAAAGAATAAAAGTCTAGAACAGGAAAAAGATGAAGAAAATGAATGAAAGAAATGTTTTTAGGAAAAAGAGCAGAAAATGAAAATTTAAAAACAAAATATGTTGAAGGGGAGAAGAGGAAGGAGAATTATATGGGGAAAAAGAAAAGAATTAAATAACTAGATAAAAGAAAAAGGAACTAATAAGCAATACTCCAAAATGAGGGAAAGGGGTTACTAATGAGAAGGTGAAATAGGACAGACATGAGGGTGGAGAGACAATCCTGAGAGCGAGGGGAAAAGATTCAGTAGGAATAGGGCAGCCTTAGAACTAAAAAAGGTAGCAAGGTGGTGCAGTGGATAGGAAGATCTGAGTTCAAATTTGGCCTCCGACACATTACATACTAGTTGTATGGCTCTGGGTAAGTCACTTAATTTGCCATAGTGCCTCATTTTTGTAAAATCAGGGCACACTAGAAAAGGAAATGACAAACTGCTCCAGTATCTTTGCTATGAAAACCACAGACAAAAAAAAAAAGTCCATAGGGTCATGTAGAAGACATGACTGAGCAACAAAAATTTTTAAAGTTAAAATAACTGAAGAGCCTAAGTATTGTGTTTACAAAGGAAAAATAATTCCATTCTGGAGAAAAAAAATAGAGACAAATAGAAGAAATATGAATGGATTAAACAATCCATTAAAAAGAAAAAGTAATAGCTTGGCAAGAAAACAAAACTTCACAATCAACTGCTTACAAGAAACAGAATAAAAACAGAATAAAATGAGGGCTGGAAGAAAACTTTTTTCAGGAGAATAAAAAAAATTTGCAATCATACCATGAGACAACAGGGTACATAACAAAAACAAAAAAATTGACAGCATAAAAAGGAATAGACAAGGAAATTACATTATGATGAAAGGAATCATAGACAATAAACCAGTATCAATGTTAGACTAATAAGCTCAAAGTTCAAGCACCTAAATTCATAAAGAAGAACTAAATGAGTTACAAGAAACAATAATACAGTAAGCTGCAAGAGATTCCAATATGATTTTCTCAGTTTTGGAAAGGTACAAGATAAAGATAAAAGACGAAATAGATTTGAACAAACTGCTGGAGAACCTGTTTATTTTCAAGCACCAAAAAGAACTTCTGCAAAAAACTAATCAGCTACAGAAGTGATATTGCAAAAAAAATGTAAAAAAGCAGAAACAAACATATCCTTTATGGATCATAACAATAAAAACAGTAATCAGTTCAGTAAGCACAAAAGACAGACTTAAACGGAAAACATAACAAGACAGTCAAATAATGATTGGTCAGGGAATAAATCATATAAATAATTAATAACTATGGAGAAGAAAATAACGGTGAAAGAAGCATACCAAAATTTCTGGGATGCAGTTAACGCAGTACCCTTAAGAGGGAAAAATTATATTCCTACAAGCGTACGTTAACAAAAGAGAAAAGAGGATTAGTGAACTGAATGCACATTTAAGAAATTAAAAGGCCAGCAAATAAATCTAATATAAGCACAAGAAACGATATTAAAAACTGGAAGAGAAATAAACAGGAAACAAAAAACCCTATAGAAATAAAACTAGGAGCTAATTCTCTGAAAAGATTGATAAAACTGATAAGAGGGGGTGGGGAGCTAGGTGTGGAAGTGAATATAGCACCAGCCCTGGAGTCAGGAGGACCTGGGTTCCTTACTCTTAACACAAAAACTAGCTGCATGACCTTAGGCAAGTCATTTAACCCCAATGCCCTCCAAAAAGCAAAACAAAACAAAAACTGATAAGCCTCTAGCCAATCTAAGGTAAAAAAAAACTAGCAAACAGTGAAATCACAACAAAAACAAAAAAAAAGCATTATCAGATCCTCAATATTACCTCAATAAGGTAACAAAACATAGAGCCAAAAAAAAAATCAAACCAAAACAAACAAAACCCTACAAACCATTATCATTTATGATGTAAAATTTTAAAATAAACTCTTCAGGTTATAGTAATCCATTATAAAAATATTCATCATGACCAAGATGGATTTATACCAGATATGCAAAGGTGATTCAACATTAAGAAAACAATATACTGCACAGCTCAGACCTAAGAGCAGACAAGCAGACTACACCAGAGAGAGCAAAAGCCCCAGCCTTCGGACTTACCGAGGACGAATCACAGTCATCTCTCAGACGGGTAAGGATCATTGGAGCCAGGTAGGAGAGTCGGGCCCTCAGTGGAAAGAGCGGCTTCTCTGGCTGCATTCGGCCCCCAGCCTGGAAGTTTAGAAACTGCCTGCCTGTATAATACAGGGGCTGGAATGGCAAAGTAAATTCTAGCTGCTCCAATCCTCCCATCCCTCCTTCATGAAGCAGAAAACCCAAAGATAAGTCTCCCACCCAGATTGAAATCCCAAGTTAATAGAAATAGCCCCAGGCTTGAGAATCCCCAAGAAGGGGTGTAACTGAGACAGCCAGGAGTCGGAAGAGAAGAGAGGGTGGGGTCCCAACAAGCCCCACCTCTCCTTACCAACAAAAGCCTACTTATAGCCCAGGGGTATAGAAGTATCTGAAGTGGTCAGACTCACCCATACCTACTCATCTACATCCCTCCTTGACTTCCCTGACTTAGCCATAAACTAGCCACCCCAGAGGTATTCAAAATCAAAGATCAGGCCCTAAACTCATAGCCTGAGAAACTAAGAAACAGGAAGTCACAATAGGAAAAAAAGAAGCCGAGAAGGGGAAGGCAAAAAAGTCTATTCGAGCATACTATGCAGGGCAAGAACAACAAAACACACAGGACAATATAGACTCTCTACCCACACCTGAGACCACAGAAGGAAACATGATCTGATCCCAAGCCCAAATAGCATTCCTGGAGGAGCTTAAGAAAAATTTTAAAGACCAAATCAGGGAGGCAGTGACCAACTTGGAAAAACGTCTCAGTGAAGTAATTGGAGAAAATACCTCCCTAAAAAAGGAACTTCAAAAAATAACTGAAGACCGTAATTCGATAAAAATTAGAAACAATCAAATTGAAGCTCAGAACTCTATGATGCAGCAAGAGTCAAACAAAACAAGACGATCGAAAAATTGCAAGAAAATATAAAATATCTCACTGGAAAAATAACTGACCTAGAGAACAGATCCAGGAGAGACAACCTAAGAATTATTGGTCTACCAGAAAGCCATGATGACAAAAGCAGCCTAGACAACATCCTCCAAGAGATTGTCAAAGAAAACTGTCCTGAGGTCCTGGAATCAGAAGATAAAATAACTATCGACAGACTTCACCGGACTCCTCCTGAGAGAGATCCCAAACTGAAAACTCCAAGAAATATAGTAGCCAAATTCCAGAACTACAAGAGTAAAGAAAAAATTCTACAAGCAGCCAAAAAGAAACAATTCAAATATCGAGGAACTACAGTTAGGATCACACAGGACCTAGCAGCTTCTACATTAAAAGAGCGGAGGGACTGGAATTTGATATTTCGTAGGGCAAGAGAGCTAGGACTACAACTAAGGATTAACTACCTGGCAAAACTGAGCATAATCTTCCAGGCAAGGAGATGGTCGTTTAATGAAATAAGGGACTTCCAGATGTTCCTGATGAAAAAGCCAGAGCTCAATGGAAAATTTGATCTCCAATTACAAGACTCAAGAAAGACATAAAAAGGTAAACAAGAGAAACAGACTCACACATGCATAAGTGCACACACCCACACCCACACCCACAAACACAGGCTCATTACTTGGGATGCAACAAGAGCAAAATGTTCACATCCCTGGATGTGGAGCTGATAACTGTCAATATTCAAAATCTTTATGATTATCATGACCTTCAAAAGGGTTATACTTAGATAGAGGGTGTGGGTATGAATGCACTAACCTGATGTCTAAAAAACAAAACAAAACTATTAAGGGGATCAAAGGTACTGTAATGGGAAAAAGGAAAGGATGAGCTAGGAAAAGGTAAAATATGCCATCTGAAGGGACATTAAAACACACTATAGAAGATGGGAAAGAAAGAGGGAGAGGAACATCATTTAAACACTATTCTCACTGGTTCTGGTTCAAAGAGGGATCAACTTAAATCAGTGAAGTTTAAGATTTTAATGTGACTAGACACACAAATTCATTAAATAGAGGAAAAGGAGGGAGGTTGAGGAGCAATGTTTGAAATTTACTCTCATTGGTTTGGAATCAAACGGGGAGTAATTCACTCTGATAAGTATAAAAACTTACTTCGTCCTATAGAAAGCAGAAGGGCAAGGGGGGTGTGAAAAAGAGGAGACTAAAGGGGGGGATTAGAAGGGAGGAAAACAGTAATAAGGGGAGAGGGTAGGTTAAGAAGAAGGATCACTGGGTGGGAACACTGAGGGAGGGGGTGGTCAAAAGGGAAAACTCCAAGGAGGGGAAGGGAGAAGGAAGAAACAAAAACATAAACAGGGGAGGGAATAGGATGGAGGGGAAGAGACAGATAGTCATTATTACTGTGAATGTGAATGGGATGAACTCTTCCATAAAACAGAGGCGGATAGCAGAATGGATTAAAAACCATAATCCTACAATATGTTGTCTACAAGAAACACATTTGAAAAAAAAAGGGATACCCACAGGATAAGGGTAAAAGGTTGGAGTAAAATTTATTATGCCTCAGCTAAAGTAAAAAAAGCAGGGGTAGCAATACTTATCTCAGATAAAGCAAAAGCAAAAATAGATCTAATTAAAAGAGAAAAGGAAGGAAACTATATCCTACTAAAAGGCACCATCAAGAATGAAGCAATATCACTACTTAATATATATGCACCAAGTGGTATAGCATCTAAATTCCTAGAGGAGAAGTTAAAGGAATTACAGAAAGAAATAGACAGCAAAACTATACTAGTGGGGGACCTTAATCTTCCCCTCTCTGAACTCGATAAATCTAACCTCAAAATTAACAAGAAAGAAGTTAAGGAGGTGAATAGAATCTTAGAGAGACTAGATATGATGGATCTCTGGAGAAAACTGAATGGGGACAAAAAGGAATTTACTTTCTTCTCAGCAGTACATGGTACATACTCAAAAACAGACCATGTACTAGGGCATAAAAACCTCACAATCCAGTACAGAAAGGCAGAAATATTAAGCGCATCATTCTCAGATCATGATGCAATAAAAATTATATGCAATAAAGGGCCATGGAAAGATAAACTAAAAACTAATTGGAAATTAAACAATTTAATCCTAAAAAATTGGTGGGTCAAACAAGAAATTATAGAAACAATCAATAATTTCATTCAAGAGAATGATAATAATGAGACAACATACCAAAATTTGTGGGATGCACTAAAGGCAGTTCTCAGGGGAAGTTTTATATCCCTGAGTGCATACTTAATTAAAGCAGAGAGAAGCGAGGTCAATGAATTGGACACGAAATTGAAAAAGCTAGAAAAAGAACAAATTAGAAATATTGAAAACCAAGGGAGAGATTAATAAAATTGAAATTAAGAAAACTATTGAATTAATAAATAAAACTAAGAGCTGGTTTTATGAAAAAAATCAACAAAATTGATAGACCCTTAGTCAATATGATAAAAAAAAGAAAGAAAACCAAATTATGAGTATCAAAAATAAAAAGGGTGAATCTACCTCTAATGAAGAGGAAATCAAAAAATAATGAGGAATTATTTTTCCCAATTGTATGCACATAAATATGACAATGTTAGTGAAATGGATGAATATTTACAAAATCACAAATTGCCCAGATTAACTGAAGAGGAAGTGAATTACCTAAATAACCCCATCTCAGAAAAAGAAATCAAACAAGCCATCAATGAACTCCCTAGGAAAAAATCTCCAGGGCCAGATGGGTTCACTAGTGAATTCTATCAAACATTTAAAGAACAATTGATTCCAATACTTTACAAACTATTTGGGAAAATTAGTGAAGGAGTCCTACCAAACTCTTTCTATGACACAAATATGGTATACTGATTCCTAAATCAGGAAGAGATAAAACAGAGAAAGAAAATTATAGACCAATTTCCCTCATGAATTTAGATGCAAAAATTCTAAATAAAATATTAGCCAAAAGACTCCAACAACTTATCCCAAAAATAATACACTCTGATCAGGTAGGATTCATTCCAGGAATGCAAGGATGGTTTAATATTAGGAAAACCATCAGTATAATTGAGCACATCAACAATAAAACTAGAAGAAACCACATGATCATCTCAATAGATGCAGAAAAGGCTTTTGACAAAGTATAACATCCATTCCTATTAAAAACACTAGAAAGTATAGGAATAAATGGAGCCTTCCTTAAAATAGTTGCTAGCATCTATCTAAAACCATCAGCAAGTATTATATGCAATGGGGATAAACTAGAAGCCTTTCCAATAAGACCAGGAGTGAAACAAGGGTGTCCACTATCACCCCTCTTATTCAATCTGGTACTAGAAACACTAGCAGTAGCAATTAGAGAAGAAAAAGAAATCAAAGGAATCAAATTAGGCAAAGAAGTGACCAAGCTGTCACTCTTTGCAGATGATATGATGATATACTTAGAGAATCCTAGAGAATCAAGTAAAAAAAACTACTTGAGACAATAAATAAATTTGGCAAAGTTGCAGGATATAAAATAAACCCACATAAATCCTCAGCATTCCTGTACATCTCTAATAAAACTCAACAGCAAGAGATAGAAATAGAAATCCCATTTAAAGTCACTGTAGACATTATAAAATATTTGGGAATCTACTTGCCAAAACAAACCCAGAATCTATATGATCACAACTATAAAACACTTCTCACACAAATAAAAACAGATCTAAATAGTTGGAAAAATATCAATTGCTCGTGGCTGGGTTGAGCTAATATAATAAAAATGACAATTTTACCCAAACTAAACTATATATTTAGTGCCATACCAATTTACCAAAAAATTACTTTGTAGAGTTAGACAAAATAATAACAAAATTTATTTGGAAAAACAAATGGTCTAGAATATCAAGGGAATTAATGAAAAGAAATGCTAGGGAAGGTGGACTAGCTATGCCAGATCTTAATCTGTATTATACAGCAGCAGTCATCAAAACTGCTTGGTACTGGCAGAGGTGTAGAGTAGTGGATCAATGGAATAGATTAGGCACAGGAGACCCAGCAGTTAATGAATATAGTAATCTATTGTTCGATAAACCCAAAGACCCCAGTTTGGGGGATAAGAATGCACTATTTGACAAAAACTGCTGGGAAAACTGGAATACAGTATGGCAGAAACTGGGTATAGACCATTATCTAACACCATATACCAAAATCAAGTCCAAATGGGTGCATGATCTAGGTGTAAAGGATGATACTGTAAGCAATTTGGGAAAGCAAGGAATAGTTTACCTGACAGATTTGTGGAGAGGGAAGACTTTAGGACCAAACAAGAATTAGAGAGCATTATAAAATGCAAAATGGATAATTTTGATTACATTAAATTGAAAAGCTTCTGTACAAACAAAGCCAATGTAACCAAGATCAAGAGGAAGGTGGGAAATTGGGAAAGAATTTTTACAACTTGTGTCTCTGATAAAGGACTCATCTCTAAAATTTATAGAGAATTGAGCCAAATCTATATGAATACAAGTCATTCCCCAATTGATAAGTGGTCAAAGGATATGAACAGGAAATTTTCAGAGAAAGAAATTAAAGATATCTATAAGCATATGAAGAAATGCTCTAAATCACTATTAATTAGAGAAATGCAAATCAAAACAACTCTGAGATACCACATCCCTCCAGTCAGATTGGCTAAGATGACAAAACAAGAAAGTGACAAATGCTGGAGAGGATGTGGACAAATTGGAACACTAATACATTGCTGGTGGAGTTGTGAACTTATCCAACCATTCTGGAGAACAATCTGGAATTATGCCCAAAGGATTATAAATAATTTCATACCCTTTGACCCAGCCATACCACTTCTAGGGTTATATCCCAAAGAGATCATAGAAGTGGGAGGAAGACCCATATGTACAAAAATATTTTTAGCAGCCCTTTTTGTGGTTGCAAAGAATTGGAAACTGAAGGGGTGCCCACCAATTGGGGAATGGCTAAACAAGTTTGGTATATGAATGTAATGGAATATTATTGTGCTATAAGAAATGAAGAGGTGACGGATTTCATAATTACCTGGAGAGACTTATACAAACTGATGCTGAGTGAGAAGAGTAGAATCAGAAGAAATCTGTATACAATCACAGACATACCATATCTGTGATGACCAACTATGACAAACTGGACTCTTTTCAGCAATGCAGTGATATAAGTTAATCCCGAAAGACTCAAGAAAGTGAGAAATGCCCCATCCAGAGATATAACTAGAAAGAACTGAACCTGAATCCTGATGGAAGCAAACTAAATGATCTTGTTCTTTTCATTGTTTGGTTTTATTTCTTCCTAACCATCTTTCATCCCACCTAGTACAATACGCCTTTGTAATTGGAATAATGTCTAATATGAATGCATTTGCAGATCATATACTGGACTATATGCTGTCGTGTGGGGAGGGGGGAGGGAAGTAAAGGAAATTTGAAAATCAAGGAACTATGGAATTGAAACTTGTTAACTGAAACTAAACTAATAAATTAATTAAAAAAAAACGAAACTCAGCTGTAAAAAAAAGAAAAGAAAGCAATATAATCACTTTTATTAAAAACAGAAATATCCACAACTACAAGATTATCTCAATAGACGTGAGGGGAAAACTTTTGACAAAGTATGTCAAAACCCTACATAGTATAGGCAAAGTGGAACCTTTCCGAAAAAATATAAAAAATATCCATTTAAAATCAAAAGCAAGCGTCATATGCAATGGTGATAGATACACTAGAACCTTTCCCAATACATACAGTAGTAAAGCAAGGATATCCAATCTCCCCACTATTTGATATAGTTTTGAAAATGCTAGCAATAGCACTTAAAGAAAAAAGCATAAAGGTAAGTAAAGATGAGATAAAATCATCTGTATTTTTTATATGACAGCATACTGGGAAAATCCTAGGGAAATCAGCAAAAATACTAATTGATGTAATAGCTTCAATAAGGTTGAAAGCTATAAAATAAAACCTCAAAAATAAACTGCATTTGTTATATAATAACCATGAAGCAATAATAAAAAAGGGAAATCTCATTCCAAATAACTATAAAATGAATCTGGGAATCAATCTGCCAAAACACACAAAAGATGTGCAACTTACAATTCAATTAATGTGTTTCTTAAAAAAATAAAGAACAACTTACATAGCTGGAAGGATATTCAGTGCTCATGGCTAGGCTGTGACAATTTAATAAAAATGTGATAACACCACCACAGTTAATTTACACTTTGAATGCTATGTCAAATTATTAGATGGATACTTTATAGAATGACAAAATAATTCATTTTGAAAAATGAGATCTAGAAAATCAAGGGAAATGATGAAAAAGAGGTAGGGTTTAAGAGGAAATAACATTCACACACCTGAAAATATACAACAAAGTGGCAAATCATCAAAATAATCTGATAGTGGCTATGAGAGGCAGATCAATGGAAAAGACAAAGAAGAATCAGCAACAATGAAATTCAATAACCCAGAATTCAATAAAACAGAAAATTACACAAAAATTGCTGGGAAAACTGGAAAGTAGTCTGGCAGAAATTAAGTGATCAATATCTCATGCCAGAAGGGTCAAACTCAAAAAGAAAGAGAGGCCACCAAACTCCACGTAAGGAACTTTGCAGACCACAAATTGACTTAAATAATCACATATTAACATTATCTATATTTTTCTGTATTTTCATTTGTTGTTAAAAATTTTTATGCCATATTTCACAGTATATTACAAATGTATATCTGATATAAATATTAAAGATCACATCACAAAAAATGAGAAACAGATCATCTCTCACAGCTATGGGTAGGAGATGATGTATTCTTAACAAAAGGAGGTAAAGGCAGTTACAGGGAATAAAATTTGTAACTTTGATTACGTGAAACTGAAAAGTTATTCTGCACAGAAATATTAATGCACCTAAAGCTAAGAAAGTAAGTGGCAGAATGGGAAAAAAAATCTTCATACCAAATTCCTCAGATGAGGGTTTGCTGTCTAATACATAAACTTCTCGGACTCTTCTCTGTCACCTCCCACCTTTTTGTTTCCAAGGCCTATCCATTTCATCTTCACAAAATATCTCAAATATACGAACTTCTCCCCTCTGACACTGACACTTCTCTGGTATAGGCCTCCATATTCCCCACACCTGGATTTTTACAGTTTGCCTGTCCCATACTTCTCACTCCAGTCTGTTCTTGATTCAGCCTACAAAATAATTTCCCTAAACTGCAGGTCCAACCACGTGACTTCCCTACTCATTAAATTCCAACGAATCCAACTCTAGGATGAAATGCAAAAGCCTGTTTAAAGCCTTTATAACCTGGTAACTCAAACTGTACAGAATAAATCCCCTTAATAAAAGAATCTGTTCCTTAAAACTTGGACTCAGTCAAAAGGTGGCACCAAAGGACCTAGAAGGCCACAGGTTCCCCACCTCTGCCCTAGCTCTTCCTCTTCCCCCTTTTACCTTTTCCCCTCTTCTTATACCTTACACCCCCTCCCCATACTCTTCAGTTCCAAGACACTGGTCTCTTCTATTCCTGTAGCTCCATCTCTCTGTTCTGAGCATTTTCACTGGCTATCTCCATTTCTGGAACCAGCTCTTTCCTCATCTCTACTTTTTGGCTTCAAACCCCAACCTAACACTTTCTATAGGAAGCCTTTGCCAATCCCTCTTGATTCCTCCCCTCCAAGGATTATCTTCTGTACAGATCACATTTGTACATGGTTCTTTGTTCATAGTCTCCCCAATCAAACCGTGAACTCTGAGGGCAGGGTCTCCTTTGCCTTTCTTTGTAATCCCAGTGCTTAGCACAGTGTCTGGCACATATCAGGGTACTTAATAAATGCTTACTGATTACTGTCAGAAGTAACTTGAGAAAACCATTTAAAATATGCAGAAAGATGTTGGATTATATCACTATCTAGCTGATAGATGAAATAAAAAACTAACTGCCCAATAAAAGGCAACAACAACAAAAAAGTAAATTGAAAGAAATCTGGAAAATAAAAGCATGTCAGAAATTCTGGATTTCCTTAATCTGCAATTGAAAACAAAAGTAAAAAAGGTTTAGACAATACAAAAATCCAAGAAGCAGGAAAAAAAATTCAGTAACTATGAATTTTTCACACATAGACTTGAGAAGTAATGAAATGAGGAAAAAAAGGGGATCTTCAAAGGAGAAGAATATGGAAAATATAGCTATATATAGTTACAATAAGTCCAACAACAATGAAAACAGAAGCAGAATCAAAGTGGAAAGTCTGTATAGTGTTAATATGAAAAACTGAACTAATGTCAAGAGGTGGCAAACTAACTTCTCTCCAAAACAGGAAATAAGTATGACAGATAAAACACATAATTATTGGATCAGATACTTGGCAGTGGCACCAGCAAACTACTTTATAACCTTCCTCTCAGAAAAGTCTGACTTCACCCTTTCTGAACAGAAGGGAACATAGATCTACTCCAAAAAAATTAAAAACACTAACAAACCTTCAGATTTTATGCTCCTGTAACTTATACAAAACACCCAAATTTTTTTATTAATAACAATATATAGGTATCTTAAATAATATAATGGTCAAAGAACAAAAAGTCCTAGGATTGTGAAGAGCAACTTATTATCAATTTGGTAATTATCATACAAACTGCCCAAAAGCACTCTAACATTTATACTGCCTTTGTTGAACAAAACCTTTTGTTCAATTCTGAACTCATGGCTTCCTTCTGTCCAGCAAATATATAAAACAGACTCAAGGATAGTGAGAATACTCAAAGATTTGCTGCCCTCACAAGACAACCTATTCTTTATTTAAAACACAAAACCAGGGGCAGCTAGGTGGAGCAGTGAGTAGAGCGTCAGCCCTGGAGTCAGAAGGACCTGAGTTCAGATCCGGCCTCAGACACTTAAGGCACACACAAACAAAAAACCTAGCCGTGGGACCTTGGGCAAGTTACTTAACCCCAATTGCCCTCCAAAAAAAAAAAAAAAAGAAAGAAAGAAAAAAAAACACGAAACCAACATAAGAGGGTCAAAAATCAATTAGCATAATAATCAATTATGGTTCTGCCTAGATCCATTTATCACCTCTAAGTAACTAAATATGGTTGGTGAATAAAAACATCTCACTACTTGCTACTGGAAAGTATCAAGTTATATAGATATATCAAAAAGCACGTTAAATAGCTCCATCTCATGCAATCTTCTCCAAAGGCAGAAAAATGTCATTTGGATACACTAAGTTTAAGATTCTCACCATATACTAAGGAAAAACTTAGGCTACAGACTTTAAGCTTGAAATTTGAGCCAATGGATGATGGTGATATCTAAAAATGCCTTTCCTCCTCCAGCAGACCCTTCAAGATAACTCTCTAAACGTACTCAGACACAGACTAGCATTCAGGAATTAATGTTGATGTAATATTAGTCTTACTGTCCATTTTTAGAATGTATCTTATAAAAAAAAGTTATGAAACATTAGGGCCATCACCTTAACTCTAAAGACTTCCACACGATTCATAGGCATTGTTAAAGTATCTGAAAACAGGTAAAAACAAACAAAAAAAAAACTCAAGCAAATAAAAACAACCCCCCCCAACCCAGAAAAAAAAAGACGAATGATAAGTGTATATTTCTAGACTCGATGAATGTAGCCAGAAGTGGTTTTCATCAAGATGGAATCTATGAAACAGCTAAGACCCAATAGTAGAATCAAAAGTGCCTCCATGAATGATATCTACATTAACTCAACGAAAAAATGTACTGGCAAAGAATTACAGAACAAATGGCTGAGTCATAAGGATTTAACTGTGGAAACTGAGGGCTTTATAATAGCAACTCAGTTATCATGTATTTAAGGTCACTAGAAATTATGGAAGGGTCACCTTTAAAGAGCCCAAACTCAGGGACCAAAGAGGATTTGCACTTGTAGTTCTGTCTGCTATCAATCCCACAAAACAAGACGCCCCTTCTGGGATAAATTCATCAATTACTCATCACCGGGATGCTAACCTCAAATGCCACCTCTCTCAGTCTTCTTTCCCCTCTGGATGGGAGGGGCAGAGTTACTCTTCCAAAAGACTTCCTTTAGAGACAGAAAGACCTAATAGCGCCCTAGGGTCTCTTGTCACTCCACCCCCACTCTTACCCGCCTCCCCCAATTTCTTTTGTGTGTGGTCTTTATCAATATTTATTAAGTGGCTTCTACTGCGGGGCACATCCCTGTGAACACACAAAAAAGCCCTTAGTAGGTGATTAAGCAAATGTTTATTTACTTATTTGAACTGAATTATGCAAATTAACATAGAAAACGTGCCACATTTCAATGAAGACAACAAAAATTTAGCACCCACCAAAATCCTACTAAGACATGAAATGGCACCAAAAAGCAAGTGAGAAATTCATTATCTTTCATGGACAAAAAAACCAAATAGTATACAGACTTCAAAATGTCCTGGAAAATTCTAAACAGCAAACTACCTGACCATTACCACAGACCACACTAACTGTTAGCCACAACTACCTAGACAAACAAAAACATTTTAATCCTAATTTCCAAGTTATGGTACTAAAAGATCTGGAAATATTTAGCAGAGATCAAAATTATGTAGGAACAAGATGAAGTTCATGCCATCCAAGATATTCTGTCTATTAATGAAGTTGAACTAAGGATTCTTTCAGTGAACCTACATGATAAATTTATAGTCCAATATCTTTATTCAATATTCAACTACAAAATACAGTTAATTTTATCTACCTTTACAATAGACTATAGAACGTATCAAATAGCAGCAGTATAAGCAACTTGTTTTATCCCTGTCTCCGGGGGAAAAAAATTAACAAGATGAAAGACAATGTGGTTGTGGATAAAGAGCTAGAGCTACCTCAGTCTCAGAAGATCTAGGTTTTAATTTAACCCGTGACACATACATATGGCTGTGTGACCCTACTTTGTGACTCTCTATAGCCTAGGCAATTCTCTAAGACTTAGATAAGCTGCTGGTCAAGCACCAGTTTGTACTAGTAGGAATTTTCGACAAGAATTTAGTTCCACAAAACCAATGAAGAAACATATACTGTCAAAAAACTTTATTACCTATAAGAAATATTGCCCATAAATGTCAGGGTTCAATTAAAAAAAAATTTAGACAAATACTAAAACTTAAATACGTAATAAGAAAAGAAACATTTTAAACTTAAATATTAAATATAAAATAAGAAAGGAAAAACGTGTCATGTGCACAATAGAACATAAGAGAGGATTAAGAATATATAGCAATAACTTCATTTCAAGAAAGTCTATGTTAAATACAATGTGTTATGTTGAAAGCTGCTTCCTTGTAGGTTTTCTTTTGCTCTCTGCTTACTCTGTTCTTTCTTCCCCCTTCTTCCCACTCCTGACTACCCCAAGGTTACAATTGAGCATGGATATATTTATGTGTAAGTACTGACACACACACACACACACACACACACACACACACACACACACACACACACACACTCTTTCCCTAAGAGATTCTACTAACCTTTGTTTATGTTTGTACATTATCTTTTTTTCTCTATCTCTTAACTCCTGTACTTTACTTCTACCTTTAATAATTTTTAAAAACTCAATTTAATAGATACCATAACCCAAGAGGCACAACCATCAAATTAAAAAGAATGAAAAGCTTTCCCAACCAACACCTAGTGAAGGGAAAGCCAGAGGGAAGAAGAACAAGATGCTGCATTCCCATCATCCTGCCTTTTACTGAAGTTGTCCTGAATGGTTTCATTGAGTCTAGAGAAAATGATTTTATATCCTTAAGACTCAATGAACTGGGGCGGCTAGGTGGCGCAGTGAATAGAGCCCCGGCCCTGGAGTCAGAAGGACCTGAGTTCGGAGCCGGCCTCCGACACTTAATCCGCACAAACAAAAACCTAGCCGTGTAACCTTGGGCAAGTTACTTAACCCCAATTGCCCTAAAAGGGGCGGCTAGGTGGCGCAGTGAGTAAGAGCGCTGGCCTCGGAGTTTGGATGACCCGAGATCAGATCCGGCCTCAGAAAATGAGCACCCACGTATAAATCAAATGACTAGCCGTGTAACCTTGAGCAAGTTACTTAACCCCAATTGCTTTAAAAAAAAAAAAAAAGACTCAATGAACTAATTTATCCTAGTTGCTCACGGTTTAGATATGATGGAGTTAACATTTCTATTCTTTCTGAAAAAAATGGAGGACTTCCAGGCCTTCCCATCTACCAGGCATTTTTTTTTTTACAAGTTGTCTCTTCTCAATCAGAATACGTAAGTTCCTTGACAGTAGAGACTATCTTGATTCTTCTTGGCCCATAATAAGTATTTCATTAAGTATTTTCATTCATTCAGTTATAAAAAAGTCATTTTATACATTTGCACAATTGTTCACAGAACACTACAAGTAATTAACAGGAGCAGAAACATGACTTTCCTTTAGTCCATTTCTATCTGAACCCTACTGAAAAAGAAAAAAGATGAGAATGGCAATAATGTAGAAAAATGCCATTCAACAACTATGAATACCTACTTTCTGCAAAGTCCTGTGCTGGGGATACCTTAAGTAAAAAAAAAAAAAGACTTAGAAAAATAACTGCATTCTGAGGGGTTATAATATGTATAAGTACATGGAAGTAGCACAAAGCAACTTCAGGAGTAAGAATCCAGAAAAGCTTTGTACTACAGAGGGTACCCTGAGCTCTATTTTAGTAAGTGACAGACTCTACAAGGCAGACATGCAGATAATATTCATGGATAGGGTTTAATTTCTACCCAAGTAGAACTCTGTCCCCACTGAAATCTTAATTTGGGAAAATCAATGAACTCAGTGATTGAAAATAACAACTGAATAAATCATATTAAAGTGTCCCCAGATGCCCCAAGAACACACAAGGTAACAATGTCTGTTACAGGACAGCTTTTATTCCAAATCACAGAAAACAAACTTGTGGACAGTACTGACACACACCAGAAGGAAAGTAAATTTTTCTATCAGATCTACATGGGGTGAATAACTACCTCAAGGTAATAGTGGAGGGGGGGAAATTTCATCTATTACCCTGACATCCTGGCTTAGACTCTTGCTTGGGGGGAGGGTCAAGTTATTTTTCCCATTCTACAGATTAGGTAACTATGGCTCAGCGGAGTTAAATAACTGACCAAAAGTCACAATGTCAGAGCTGATATACAAATCTAGGTCTGTTGTGATGCCAAGTTCTGTGTTCCTCCTATTCTGTGTTACATTCACTATTTGAGCTCACTAAAACTTTGTCAGGTCCGTAAGCTGTAACATAAATACAATGCCACCAGAACTGCAGAATCTATTGCTATTCCACTTCAGTCTGAAGTGTTCCTTCATTTGAGTGAAAGGGAGGGAGGAAGAAGGATTGGGGGGATGAATATAATCATCTTTGGTAGTCAATCACATTTATAAATGTTAGCTATTATTATTATTAGCTATTGCACTTGTTGACAAGGTATTGGCCTCTACACGGAAAGTCCTGCCACAGGTAATCAAAAGACCCTATAGTCTTTTGCCTTAATTCACAGTACCCCTTTATTTCCCTCCTCTATAGTTCTTGTTTTCTAAGGAGTATACTTATTATACTGCTTTAACAAGATTTTCACAAAAAAAAAATTCATTACAATGACTTCCTTTAGAATCATATTTTAATGAGTAAGATTCTTTAGAAATTTGCCTTTCGTAAGAAGACTTTCTAAATGTATTTGAAGGTAAAAAATTTAGTATGCCACTGTTGAAGGCATTAATACTAAATCCAGTAACAATAGGGAACATGTACTGAGCCTTTTAAGATTTGCAAAGTGCTACATATATATTAATTTCATTTGCTATAGTTGACTTTTACATGTACCTAGGTCACCTGGAAGTATGTCTAGGTATAGTTACTATATAAATGCAAGTAATTGTATTTACATATTAAAAACATGGAATATGAAAAACAAACCCTTTCAAATTTAACCTTTCTCTAAATTATTTTCCTTGTTAAAATTTTATTTATCAATTTTAATGGGTTACTATTTTTAATGAAATGCTAAATCTATTTTTTTATCAAAGACATTTAAATTAAAGATAACTGAGAAAGAAACTCTAATCAAATGTTATTCTGGCTTTAATAATAGTAATAATGCTATCTAGCATTTATATTGTGCCTCCTATGTGCTACCAGGCACTGTCAAGCACTTTACAAATCTACTTCATTTGATTCTAATGACAAACATAGGAGAGAGGTGCTGTTATTATCCCCATTTTACAGTAGAGAAAACTGAGGCAGACAGATTAAGTGAATTGCTCAAGGTCACAAAGCTAGTAAGTGTCAGTGAGTGGTCAAATTTGAACTCCCAACTCTAGGCTCCATCCACTGCTCCACTAGCTCCTTCTCGTTACAAATATGAAAATACCTTAGGACTTTTCTGCAGATCACTACGAATAAGACTTTAAGGACCACCAGACTCACAAAGCTCAAAAGATATGAAACCTATGGAGAGCTAAAATACCAAAGAAGGAAAATCTGGTCAACAATTTCTGCTCTTCAGTGGCTCTGAATTTAAAGAATGATACTGACATGTAACAGCTACCAGATTTGAACAATCTTATCATATTTCTCTCTAAATCTATCCCTCCTCACCCCACAGATCCAATCAGCAGCAAAAACTGATTTTTCTACCTCTGTACAACTTCTTTCCTATCCCCCACAGAGCCATTACCCCTAGGATTCAGGCACTCCTCAGTCTCTCTTCTTGCCAACTGAAATAGCCTCCTACCTAATCTCCCTACATTCAACCTCCCCCTGCTCTGATCCATTTGCCAAACCTGTTAACATTCTCACACCATGTTATTCCTCTGCTCAAGAATCTCCATTGCTCCTCTGGTCTCATGGATAAAATACAAATTCCTCTTTTCCTGGCTATTAAAATCCTTCACAATATACTTCCAGTTTACTTTTCCATGCTTATTGACTGCACTCTGTAATGCAGCAAAGCAGATTGGCTGCTGTTCCCCAACTGAACACTGCATCTCCTCTCACTGACTTCAAAAGGTTGCACTCTATGCAAAGAATGCTCACCCTTCTCCACCAGCACCTCCAATTCCCTAGCTTCCTTTAAGGCTCAGCTGTAGTTCTACCTTTTACAGGAAGCCTATCCTGATTCCTGCCCAGTTCTTCAGGCTTCCCCTAAAATTATTTTCCACTTGGTAGATATTATGTATTTGCTTTTCCACATACATATTGTTTGTCTTGGCTCCCCTAAATAGAATATAAACTTATCCAGGGCAGGATCTGCTTCAGTTTTTGTCTTTGTATCCCCAATGCCTACCACAGTGCCTGGCACAGCAGGCACCTGACAAATGTTTGCTTAAGTACTAACAAGTATAAGCACTATTGCCAACGTTGCAATACTATGGCATACAACCTTAGCCACTGATTCTCTCTGTGTGACTATCTACACCACTAACTAAATTTCTATCTCAATACATTCATTCATTCAGCAAATATTTGAGTATATTGCCTACCATTCTCAAAGTACTAGGAGATAATACTATTAAGAGATACATACTGTTACTGAAAGGAGAGAACAAATATAATACAAATCAGAATGTAAGTGCATTAAGGAGTTTAAAGTACAAGACCAAATGAGAAAGAAATCACTTCCAAGTAAGAAAAATCCTTTCTGATGAAGATGAAGCATCTTGTAACCTAGAATAAGTAATGTCTTCCATGTAAAATGTAACATGATGTTTGAACTAGTTTTCCATCCTTCCAAAACTTAAGTATCAAGAGCAATTAGAAAAAATGTTTGTTTCTTAATTTCTTGGGCAAGACTGAGATGTTAGTGTTCTTTCTACCCTGAAAGGAGCCTCATGTCATAGTGGAGAGTTGATCGTAGAGCCAGAAAGACCTGGGTTCAGGTGCTACCTCTGACACATACTAGCTGTGTGAACCTAGGTAAGGTTGTGCCCCCCAAGTAGGTGCCCACTAGTATTGGCAAGATTATCCTTACTCAAAGAAATCTGAGGTCCAGTTTCTTCCCCCCCCCTTTTTTTAAAAGCAATTGGGGTTAAGTAACTTGCTCAAGATTACACGGCCAATCATTATTTATGTGTGGGTGCTCATTTTCTGAGGCCAGGACCGATCCTAGGTCATCCCGACTCCGGGGCTTATGCTCTTACTCACTGCGCGGCCTAGCCGCCCCTGAGGTCCACTTTCTATCCTCTATCCTTCTACTACTAACAAACCAACCTCTAATACAAATAAAACACAATGGAATTTTTTAATGAAAAATACTCGATACAATTTCATACATTGCTTGAAACTCACAATTTGGCACATACCTATATTCTCAAGGCCTAAAGAAAACTAAGAATGAGTCTACCAATCAAATGTTAACTGGGCATTTATGTGCAAGGAACTGTACTAGATGCTATGAGATGACAGAGTAGTGGTATACCACCTTAAATTCTTAGGAGAATTTTGTTTTTTAAGAAAATTCTAAAAATACTCATTTCATGCAGCTATTCATGTTCTTAGCATTTTAATACAGGGTACACCTAAAACAGGATAGTGGCAAAGCTTAAAAAAGGTAGCAGAGTCTAGAAATCCTGACTGAAGGACCTATGTGACCATGTGGAAGTCATTTCCATGTCTCTGGTTCTTAGTTGTCTCATCTGTAAAATGGGAGAGGCGGGCAGAGGAGAGAATTAAAGGATCTCTAAGGACTATTCCAAAACTAGGTCCTAAAAACAATAACAGGAGTAGGTGGCCCTAAGAAATGAAATTTGCAAACTGGAGAAAATTCTTGCTCACATAGACCTTAAAGATGATAAAGCCAATCTTGAAAAACAATGTTCAATTAGGAAAATGTTACTGGACATTTTTTAAAAAGTTAATTTCCTATACTTAGCAATATTATATTCCCCTAGCTTAAGAAGCTTTAACTTCAAAAAAAGGCATACTGGAGTTGAAGCAAGAGTTCCAGTACCTTTAGAATTCTAAATCTTTTAAATTCATTAAGTTTTTACTCAAAAATGGATGCAATAAATGAAAAAATTTAAAACCAGACTTAAAAAATATTTAACTTCACCAGCTGAAGAGAATGAATAAATGAATGAAGAGAAGCATCTCTCTCAAAATATCTAACACATCTAGGATGAGGTTTTTGGGGTAAAACTGTAGTTTGCAGCAGTTTGTAAGCATTACATTAATTTAAAGATATGTAACATTAGTAGCATTTAGAAAGTTAAATGAGAATAAATGCAATTTGACCTCCCATTCCCTTTTTTCTATATCATTATCTTCAAAGGTCCTCTTGCCTAACACAAGCTATCTATTCCAAGAGGTTTTAAAAAAAATTAGTTATTCATGAATGAATAGAAAAAACAATTATCAAATGCTTATGATGTGCAAATCATCACTGTCATATTCTGACCTTCAATACATGCCCTAAATTAGTTTTTGTGATAAAAATAAAAATGAAAATTTGTTTCCAATCTAAGGTATAAAAAGCACGACCTGCATCGATTCCAAATGAAAACTTTACTGTTTTAATCCTACCACCTCCAAAGCAAATAAACATTCCACTAAATTAGAACTAAGAATTATCTTCAGAATTTACTGTAACACAAGTATGGGGAAAAGGCACAAAAGTTCATTCAAATATATACACAAATATGTATGCATACACAACCTGTATCATATATACGTAAACACACATATGTATGTATATATACACATAAACATGTTATTCTATTTTATGTAAAATGTTATTTTATTCTCTATAAAAATAAAACCTTATGCTAATGTTACTTACACTAATGTTATTACAAGGTGTCACGAAAGTCTTGGTGCAGTTTTAGAAACTAAGGCTTCTGAAACGTCCCATACATACGTTATATGTACTATATAACAATATTAGAAAATAAACGAAAAGCTTAATGGTCTACTTGAACATGATTTAAGGGGCACTAAGGCTTTTGGGAAAGCCCTTCTGTTGTATGTAACGTAACAAGAAGCTTTAAAACATCCTCTATAAAACAGAAGCTTAACAAAGCATTTCGCTATAGCTTAGAAGGCACTCAAACTTTGGGTATCCCCTGCTGATGTATACACCTACGCCTACACCTACACCCCCAGCCCTGGTCTTTCTAAGCCTCTGGAAGCATCGCTGCTCGAGCCTAGCAATGGAGAAGGGGCGCGGAAAGCCTGGCTTAGGGGTCTGCACCTGACCCACATAACTCCACCGAGGCTCCCCTAACTGCAGGCCCCCCCCCCCCGCCGGGCTCCCAGGCTTTGGCGAACCCCCGAGGGGTCACTCTACCTTCCGCGTGGCCGGAGGCGCCTGGAGCAGGTTAGCCGTCCCAGGTCCCCAGAGTCCAGCGGAGGCGCCGACCAGCCCAGCTCGGGTAAGACCCCGTTGCCTCAGTGTCCCCGGCGGGAACGCGGCACGCTGCGGCCTTCTTCCCTGTCCCCCGGGGCCTCTGCCCTGGGAGGGGCGGGGGGCGCTGGGAGGACCGCCGGAAGGTACGATTGTTGTCGGCTAATACTCAACTCCGGGGATTCAGGGTAAAGAAAAGGCCGGCCGACGGCGGAGAGGACCCGAGGACCCCCGGGAACGGGACGGGACGCGACGAGATCAGGAACCGGAAAACGAGAGCGGTCTTCCTGCCCACCCTCCTCCGCCTCCGCCTCCACGCCGCCGCCGTCGCCCCCGCGCCCTCACACGCTAAGGCAGCTCAGGGGAGAAGGACGAGGCGGCGGAGCCCGGGGAGGGGAGAGCGCTGTCCCCGGAAGGAGGGAGGGGGGAGCGCAGGGGGACCCCCCCCCCCGACCGAGCGCTAGGCTCCCAGCCTGGCCCTGCCCTTGCGGCGAGCTGCGAGCTGAGGCCGAAGGGCAGAGAGCGCACGGCGTGCCCGGGCAGGGAGGCAGCGGCCACAACAACAGAGCTGCAGCCGCCGCTCAGGGGAGAAGGGCCTCTGCCCAGTGCGTAGTTAGTAGCACCGGGCGTAGCAGAGACCCGGGGCCTGGGCCGCAGAGGCCACCCGGGGTGACTCAGTACCTGCACTCCCACCCCACCAGCGCCTTTCTTCCCTTTCCCTTCTCCGCCTCCCCTCCCCCCGCAACACGCACCTACACGAGGCCCCCTGGCCCGGGCCAGCACCTCTCGCTTCCGCACACCCCTCCCGCAGCACCCGACCCGGAAAGCCGGCCCAGGGCCCCGGCGGCGCCAGGCCCAGCCCGGCTCCTCTGGGCGCCGTCTCGGTCGCGGTCACCATCACTGCGACACCGCGGCTCCAGCCCGGGCCTGCTCCGTTCCCCCGGCCCCAGCCTCCTCCAGGCGGCCGAGACTCACCAGCATCTTCCTCCCGGGCCGTGGAGGCTCCGCCGGCGTCGCCACCTGCCCCACAGGGTCTCTAGCGCTGTTCAGCCCCCGTCCCGCCAAGGTCTGGCCGCGTCCCACACTCCCAGGGGCCGCCCGGACTGGAGCTGCGTGCGACAGACACCCGCTCCCTCCTCCCCCTTCCCCCCCTGCCGCCAGTCCCGCCCACCCTCCTCCTCCTGCTGCTGCTGCTGCCGCCGCCGCCGCGCACCCTCCGCCCGCCCTCTCCGCGCTCTCCGCCGGCCGGGCCGACCGGCTCGCTTTGCTCAGCACACACCCGGCGGAGGGGGGTAATCGTCGCGACGCCATCGCCGGGGTATGGGCCCTAGAGACAACCCGGACGCCGCCTCCACGCTGCCCTCTTCTGCTCGGAGCCCTCGGGTTGGAGGTCACCACCCCCCCTCCCCCCCACCGCTTCCCGGAGACTAAGACCGACCTGCCCCCTAAAATACAGTACCCCCTCCCTCGTCCAAGGCTTCAGTTCCCTCTCCGCGGTGCTGCCTCTAAAAAAGAGCCGAGTTCCCACGATCACTCCCCCACACCACGAGTGCGAACCTGCGGGGCCTCCAGCTGCAGCGCGCAGGCAGCAGCAGAGCAGCAGCGGAGAAGCGCATCCGTCCGGGAGCAGTCGAGTCCTCCAGTTTGCTCCTCCCGGGCCCTCCTCCACCAACCCGCCCCCCGCCCCATCCTGCCCTCCTCAAGGGAGGCTCAACTGCAGCGAGAGCTGGCCGGGAACCGGCGCTCCTAAAGCGCCTCTAGGACGTGGGGCACGGCCGTACTCCGCGGGAAGGTGGGGGTGGGGGTACCTCCAATTTGGCGTGTCCTCCATGGGGTGTCAGCTGCTGCCTCCCTCTCCTAGACTAGGAGCGCCTCGAGGGCAAGGACTGAGTTTTTGCTTTTTGAATCCCCCGAGCCTGGCAGGAACGCCATTGGGCCTGGCGCCTAATAAATGCTTGTTGAGGCACAGAAGCCAAATGCTCTCCCAAATTTAGAACGGACTTGGGGAAGACACTCGAGAACAATAGATGCTTTTGTCCGGTGTTCCCGAGGCAGCGTGCAATTCGGCTCCCTGGGAGAGCTGGGTTCAAGTACTTTGCGGCCACATTCTAGTTGTGATTTTAGGAAAATCACTTAATCTCGCAGCGCTCCTGACAGTTCACATATATTGCCTAGCAGGTGCTGAGCTGCATTGTTGGAGGGAATTTGCTCTCCAGGAGTCTCCAATATCAAATCACAAGGAGAGAGCGAATAAGAAAAAATCCTAATTCACATTTCCATAGAGTTTCTAAGGAACTGTAAAAACATCCTGATCTTCTACTAATAGTCATTGTTAAAACTCAGATCACAAAAGTAAAAGATTACTACACTTCAAACTTTTGCTCTGACCAAACCTCTTAGATTTGTGACAACGTTCTCCCAACCATTTGTATTTGCTATGTTAAAACTAGAAGAAACAGCGTCAAATCACGGCCTGCTGGAAAGAGCAGGGACTAAAAACAGGGCTGGCTAGGTTAAAATCCCTCGTGGGGCAAGTGACTTCAACACACAGGTCTGTTTTTTTCTGTACAATGAAGGGTTGGATTAGGCCTCTTGAGGTCCCGTACAACTCTAGATTTATAATCTTAAATGGATGGTGTGAGACGTGAGTTTGATTTTCATGGGTACCCTGTGGCATGGATCACAGTTCAAAATCACACCTTCACAGGAGCACTCCAAATTCTCGATTCAAAATGGGAAACATGGATTACAACTGGTAATAAGAAATAGCACTAAAAAGAGGGGGAATTTGGAATCAGATCATTGGAGCTAGAAGGTCACCTATTTCAATTCCCTTTCATATTTACTAATAAGAGAACTGAGATCCATAGAGGAGCAGTGATTTTCCTAGGCGGCCTGAGATAGCAAGTGGCAGAGACAGGATTAAAAGCCCAGCAACCAACTACGATCTTTCTATCCAGCTACATCCCCTATTTCTAATTACTGATAATGTCACTGTTGTTATCACTCCAAGTGTATAACCCCCGTGGAGAAGCAAAGAAAAACATATTGCCCTGTTTCCTCCTTCCCTCACTGCTGGTCCATTTTCCCTCTGAGATTACCTGTCATCTATTCTGTATCTTGTACGCACCTAATTATTTATGTGTTCACTCCACCACTGGGATGTGAGCACCTTGAGGGCAAGGGCTGATTTGTTGTTGTTCCAGTTTTCTTTGTGGGTTTTTTTTGTTGTTGTTGATTTGCCTTCTTTGTATCCCCAGTGCTTGACCCAGTGTCTGGCATATAGTAATTGTGTAATAAATGCTGACAAATGCCATTCAAGGAAGGATTTTAGAGGATTCTTTTGGAATTAATAGGAGCCAGCAGTGCGATTTCAGCCCAAGGCCTGAGGGATCCTGTTCAGGAGCAAGCTAGGGCTTCAGCCCTAGGGCTGAAGGCCATGGGGAAGAGTGCCACCTACTGAAACACACAATCAAAATTAGTGAACACACAAGTGAATCACACTAGTACTTCCCAGGTATGTGCTGCTCCAGGGAGTTCCTTCTACTTCAGAAACACTGGGTCAGTCTCTTGGTTCCTAGTACTAAAATGGGATGATCCATCTTACACACAAAAAAGCAGGGGATTTGGGGTGGCCAGGTGGCGCAGTGAGTAGAGCGCCAGCCCTGGAGTCAGAAGGACCTGAGTTCGGATCCCAGCCTCAGACACTTAATGCACACACAAACAAAAACCTAGCCGTGTGGCCTTGGGCAAGTTACTTAACCCCAATTGCCCTCCAAAAAGCAAAATAATAATAATAATAATAATAGTAATAATAATTTTGGGGCAGCTAGGTGGCGCAGTAAGAGTACTGGCCTCGGAGATGGGATGACCCGGGATTGAATCTGGCCTCAGAAAATGAGCACCCACACATAAATAATGACTAGCCGTGTAACCTTGAGCAAGTTACTTAACCCCAATTGCTTTTTTTTTTTTTGGAGGGTAATTGGGGTTAAGTAACTTGCCCAAGGTCACACGGCTAGGTTTTGTTTGTGTGTGCATTAAGTGTCTGAGGCCAGATCTGAACTCAGGTCCTTCTGACTCCAGGGCTGGCGCTCTACTCACTGCACCACCTAGCCGCCCCGACCCCAATTGCTTTTAAAAAACAAAACAGGGGATTGCAGAGTTGTTAAGGGACCTATGGAATCATCTAGTCTGGCCTCCACCAATCTCTAAAAAATGAATTAGATTTGTGGCCAGTAAAGGATATGGACATATACAATATATATGATAAGGATAAAATCCCTCAGTTTAGGCTCCTAACATAGGAGTTTTTAGTCTCAAATTTGTTTTATTTGCATTTCTAAATAAGTAAATAAAATAGCTTTCATTTTGTATAATGATTTGCAAAGGATACTTTTTGAAAAGGGTACTGTTTCATTGTGGCTAAATTTCCTTTTTCTCTACCATTTTCTAACCACCTCACTTAATTAAGTCTTCCCCATATAAGAATGTGCACTATCCCCTTCTCTTCCTTTACTAGTCATGGGCCCCTCTTCTTCCAGTCACTGAAAGAAGATGAATGGTAGACCTGGACTTTACTCCCCAATGTCATTTGAAATTCACACCACCTTGTGATATGCCACCCTCTCCATATCTTCAACATCTTCATCTTCCAGGACCAATTTCCACTTGCATCAACCAGTCCTAAAGCTTGGCTCTGCTACTTTCTATTTGACCTTATGCAAATCATAACCTTTCTGGGCCCATTCATCTGTGAAATGAAGGGACTTAACTAGATGACTAAGGTATCTTCCAGCTTGAAACTAGGCAGCCACTCTACTTCCTTCTCATTCTTCACTAATCCACTCTCCACAGGAGCTATTTAAAACTTTCTCTTTACTCCTTCCAAAGCATTTCCTTTACCCACCCTCTCAGGTGACAGCCTCCCCTCTCTTGCTTCAAAGAAAAAAAGAAAGGCAAATCACTAAGATCTTCCCTTTTACTCATCTTACATCACTCAGATATCTCCAGTCTTTTTCTTTTTCTTTTTTTTTTTTACTTTTTCTACCATAAAGAGAAGTCTCTCTACCTTAATCCTTGATCTCATTCTACCCTGTCTTCTCCAGAATATCACCCCTGCAATCATATCCCTAACTCCTTATCTTCAATTTCTCCCTATGGACTGGTTCCTTTCCTGCTGTGTACAAACATGCCCATGTGTCCTCCATCTTTTAAAAAATCCTCCATTGATATTCTGTAGTTCTATATCTCTTCTCCCTTTAATGGCTGAACTTAAGAAAACTGTCTACACAAATTTTCGATTCCTCTCCTCTCTTCTAACCATCTGTAATCTGGATTTTGACTCATTCAATTAAAATTATCCTCTCCAAAGTTATCAGTGAACTCTTCATTGCCATATATCCATCTCACCTATGTCTTGTCTTCATCTCTGTTCACCCAGCCAACTCCCTAGTTCAGATCACCGCCACCACTTGGACTGTTTCAATAGCTTTTCTTACTCTGCTTGAATTCTCTTCCCCTCTCCATTCCAACCTCCACCCAGCTGCCAAAAGGATTTTCTATTTTGATGTCTGATCATGTTACTCCCTTACTCAGCGACTCAAATAAGGAACAATAGGCCTCCAAGATCAAATATAAAGTCCTAAGTTTGGCCATTAAAGCTCTTCATAGCCTGGTCCCTTCCAACCTTTCCAATCTATTTACACTTTTCTTTATCACTCCAAAAGGCTATGCATTAGTTACAAGGGGCCTACACTGTTTCTTGAACACAACACTTCATCTTCCATTTCTGTGCCCTTACAGTCTGTTTCCCGTGCCTAGCATGTTTCCCTCCTCATCTCTGCCTCTCAGTTCTTTAGTTTCCTTTAAGATGCAGCTCAAATTCCCCCTTCTATAGGAAGCCTTTTTCAGTCCCACTATCTACTCACTCCCAACCCCAGTGCTTTCTCTTCTTAGAGAGAAGAGAAAACAACTGTGCCTAGTTGTTTATGTAGTCTCCATCATTGGGACATGAGTTCCCTTTAAGACAGGAATTGTTTTACCCTTCCTTTGTATCCCTAGCCTAGCACATGAGCAAAGTAAAGAAAGAGCTTAATAAATGCTTATTGACTGACAGCTGTGTTCATGCATAACTTTCTCCCCTCTCCCTACTGTGTCTTCTGTTATTACATTCTGTATCAAAGTACTAGCTAATTTCTGTCCCCCCTCCAAAAAAATACAGCCTATCCCCATCCTTCCATTCAATTCTCAGCTCTTGTTCTTCCACAGTGCTTGTCCTGAGTAAAGGTAAGGATGGAATAACCCAATGGAATGCCCATATAGCTCTATGTCGTGTATTCAATACTCATTCTTTATTTATTTTTTCCTGTTTATATTAAGCCAGTCTCTTTTAAATGATCATGAACTTCACTGAGATGATGAATGTCATTGGGGAGATCCTGTAAGCATTCTGAAGCTAGATTCTATCATCATATTATCTACAGATTGTGAAATCCGAACGCCTTCACTGTCTATAGGACTGTCAGATAGATGATGCATAGATAGGGCAAGTTAGATCTATTCAAATAGATAAGATTAGATTAGATTTTTGTGTAATGGCTTTATGCAAGAAGGACTTTGTGGTACTTTGGTAAAGGGTACTGTTTCATAGTGACTAAATTTCCCTTTTTATTCATTGCCCTTTTCTAACCAACTCACCTTAACGGAACCTTCCCTCCATATAAGAATATGTCCTTCCCTGCTCCCCTCCCTTCACTAGTCATGGCATTCTCTTCTTCTGCTCCATTGGGAGAATAGTAATGGGGTGTGTGTGTGTGTGTGTGTGTGTGTGTGTGTGTAATAAGGTTCATAATTTTTTAAATATTCTGATAACTATATTTCAATATAATTTGTTTCCTCTGTAATCATATGTATGTATATATGTATATGTGTGTGTATACACATATATTCATTCACTTAAAAAGATCATCTTAAGGAGTCCATAGGCTTTTCCCAGACTGCCAAAGAGGTCCATGACACAAAAAAAGGTTAAGAACAGCTGATCTGTAAGGAATCCTTATACCTTTTGGGTTCAATGCAAGTCTTCTTCCACAGCAGAGGTAAATACATTTTGCAGTGGGATGGCTGTTTTGTACATGACTTGGTGTGATATTAATAAAGGATTATTGAATAAAGTTATCTCTGTGATTTTAGCAATCAAGGAATATTGTACAATATTAGCATAGCATGGGAGAAACCTTTGTTCTACTTGAATAAAATGCTTTTTGTAATCAGCAAACCATAAAAGACAACAGGATCCTATATTTGTTGCACCTCTCTAGCAATTGTGTGACCATGAAGATATGGTCTTTTGTAGAAATTTGTTTGCAAAAAGCCTGTTCCTTTCTCATATTTTCATCAAGGATACTCTCAATGTGTTTATTGATTATTTTCATTAAAATGTGTTGACAAAATAGACATATTATCCAGTAATTACTGATATCCTCTCAAGTACCATTCATTTATAATTTTTCCAGTACTATCTTCCCTTTTTCCAAATATCTTGAAAACAGATCTCTTGGTGCTTTCAAAATTGTGGATCTGGGATGGCTAGGTGGAGCAGTGAATAGAGCACCGACCCTGGGGTTAGAAGGACCTGAGTTCAAATCTGGCCTTAGACACTTAACACAAAAAACTAGCCATGTGACCTTGGGCAAGTCACTTAACCCCAACTGCCCTACCTTCCCCCTCCAAAAAAAAAGAGAGGCAAAAAAATTGTGGAACCTGCCACATCTACCTTTTCTGTACATATTTGGTTTGGTCCAACCAACTGTTTTCCGTTTCTTTGATTATTATGCCAATGCTTCAGCAGACTCACTTTCTTCACACATGCTCTCTGTTATTTTCTAAAGTATAAGCAGAGTATAAAGTATAAACAGAGCTGAAAGGGGCAGTAAAGGCCAGCTAGTCTATCCTTATTTTGCAGATGAGCCCACTGAGGCCCAAGGAGGTGAGGTGATTTGCCAATACTTCTCAGTAACATTTTTGTAAATGACTTCATATTCTAAACCTTTCTTCTTTCTCTCGGATCCATCAAAAAGTCCATTGACTTTCATGGCTACAACTATTTTCTCTATGTATATGACTTTAAAATATCTTTCCTTGGGTCTAACCATGCTCTTGAATCTATGCCTGTCATTTCCAATTGCCTGTCATTCGTTTCTTTTTTTTTTTATTATGGTTTTAACCAATACCAAATAAAATGAGTACTTCCATATAAATAATAGAACAAAGAGGACTGGATAAAACTGCAAATCTCTATTATGTGCAGTTTGCTTTAGAAAACCCCCAACAAATTCAATATACAACTTTCAAACTGCTGTTCATATCCAATGCTGCTCCTAACATTGCCAAGAATTATATATTTAATTTAATATCTTCTGATAAAGACTGTCCCCAGTGTCCTATTGCGATGACTTTATTTTTTCAGTCAACCAAATCCCAATTATCTTTGGCCCTCCCTCTTCCTCACCACACTTTCTACTATTAGTCTCCAAATTCTGCCAGTTTTCTCCTCATAATTTAATTTCTCTCACATCAATCTTTTTCTATTTACTATATATATTATATTGGGAAAATACTTTAATCTATCTGAGCTCTTCTCCTGACTCTGTAGACTACCTTTTCCACCATGCTGAAATTCAATAGCCTTCTCACCATAGAACATCTCTCTTTCCAGAAGACTTTTCACTCTAAAAGATTACTTCATGCCTTTGACCCCTTCTTATGATAGGTCAGTTCTCTTTGGAAGCTCCATTTTAAGGACAATGTCCAGGTCAGCTATGTTCACTCCATTATTATCTGGACTTCTGCTTCCACTATGCTCCTCTATAGGCTACTTTTTCAGATTTCCTCTAACCCCACTTTTTAGATTTTTTTATGCATTATCTTCACACATTGCAATGTAAATTCCCTGAGGTGCTTGACATAGTTCCTGGCACATAATACATGCTTAATAAATATATTGTGACTTATTGACCAGGCCATAACTTCATTATAATAATAACTCATTTATATAGCAATATGAAGGTAGAAAAGCTCTTTCCTTAGAGCAATCCTGTGAGGTAGATAGTACAAAGAGGGTTAAGTTTGCTCTGGAGATCCCAAAATACCAATACATGGGGTCCTGCCAAATGAATTGGACTCAAGTCTTTTCAGGCAAAGAAAAACAATGTTTATTAAAAGTTCGCTTGTATTAGACACAGAGTAAGTCTGTGCTAGGTGATTCTATGACAATCTCACCCTACCTGGAGGGAAGATAGGATCTTATATATAGAAAGTTGTGAGAGGAATCTAGGGGTGGTCTAGAGGAGGAGTTTGGGGAGGATTAAGGGTAGGAAGTTGCTGGAGGTTACCTGGAGACTACAGACAATGGTGGGCTAGGCCAGTTCAAGGGTGGATTGATATTTTGATAGGCTCAAGGGTGGGAACTAGGGCTAGGCTAGTAACAGAGGTCTGGGCCCAGCCACACTGTAAGGCTTATGGCCTCATGCCAATGCCTTATCAAATGGGACAATTTAATCAGAGTTCAAGGAGGGTTCCCAGAGCCTGCACCTCATCAGTACAAATATTATTATCTCTGCTTTACAGATGAGGAAATTGAGGCCAGAGAGGCTGGAGGATTTATTCACAGTTACATAGCTAGTCAGTGGGACAGGATTATGCCAAAGGGAGTTAGGTAAACTCCACCCCTAATTTGCAGTGAACTTCCAGGGCATATGAAGAAGAGTGCTGCTTCCACAGAAGAGGGACCACATTAAATAGAGAAATGGAGAGAGTGACCCAGAGTCAGCAGGAGTTTAGATGTCATGGAAGCTGACCACACTCCTGAACTACTAGATCCCAAAGTCCACACTACACTGACCTCTCACTTTGTCCTTAGCATCTGTATGTTGATAAGTCTGGAAATTGCCATAGTTGCTGTTGATCTGAAGTTCCTCCTGCCAGTGGCTGGTCAGGCCTGCCCTGAGGCTAAAACCTCTTACTTGAGCAGGGCTGGGATGGACTCCCAGAGCACGGTGCTGGCCACTTCTGGCTGGGCTGTCCTCAGTGGGAGGTTAGCTTCTTTGTGTCATTTTGTGGGTTCAGTAGCATCAAAGTTTCTTCAGAGTCACCTTTTACATAAATTGGAGAAGGTGGAAGCTGGAGCCCCAGGGAAGTCCAGTTTCTACTCAGCCATCTTGACTCCACCCCCCAGGAAAGATATTATCAACCCTTTACTCTAAGGAGATAACTTTGGCTGCTGTGGAGGGGGTGTAGTCCTTTACCTGCCTGTGCTCTGCCCAAAGGCAATGTAAATCTTAATCTCTGAAACTTTTTTTTTTTAAGACCAGTCAACCCCAAATCACTCTGGTCTCAGACCTACTTGGTCACTGTTTGGGCTCCGATTGGTTCAAAATGAATGTAAATAACAACTGTTTCTATTTTGACCAGAAACCCAGAGAGTCTTCCTCTCCCTAATCTTTTTTTAATGAGGCCATTGGTTGCCTAATTTTTCAAAGCCTTAATCACTGAATGGGCATTGTCTCAGTCAAACTAAGACCTGTTAAAAAACTTTAGTCTGTAAAGGCCAAGGACCCCCATTGCATCCTGGGCCATTTCTAGTTGTCCTGACCCATATCTGGCCACAGGACCCAGATGTCTCTGGAGGAGAAAGTGAGGCTGGTGACTTTGCACAGCCCTCCCTCACTTAAATCCAATTTACTTGCATGTCATGGCTTCATCTTCCTAATGTCATGGTCCTCTTCAAGAACAAAGGACAAACAACAAAAGGGTATAGTAGAGTGGGAAAAGACTTTAGACAGGGAGACAAAATAGTGATGGGTAGATGGAACGTGGACCCCTAAAAGGAAAAGACCATGTCTTTGAAAGGAACCCAGTCCCAGAATTTTCCCATACATTTCCATAGCCCAGATCACTGGCACTTCCACAGGAGGCATCTAGTCCACCCCACCTAGAACACTTAACTAGCTTACTTGACATTGCTTTCACTTTTACTCCTAGCTCTTCCCAGAATCCTTGCAAATGCCTACCACTCCTAAATCCCATCCAGATCCTTTCACTGTCTTTATTGTATATAAACATCAGTCTAATCCTCATCAAACTGCAGATTCACTAGGAGTCTAGCCCACTCCTATTGGTGTTATAAAAAACCTTGCTATTTTGACTGAAAGAAGACTTGAGCACTTGAATTCTTTCTAGGCAGACTCACTCTGTACCCTGATATTTTAGAATTCCAGCAAACCCAAATCACATCAATGGGAAGCTCTTATAATAGTCTAGGTAGAAGGGCATGAAATAGTGGTGGCTATGTAAATCAAAACAAAGGGACATATATAAGAAATGACAAAATTGGGCAACTAATTGGATATGTGGGGTGAATCTGAGTAAAGACAAGGATGGTGCTGAGGTATCCAACCTAGGTGATTGGAAGGATGGTGGTTCCCCTGATTGTAATAGGGAAGAAGAGTGTTTTTCCTTGGGGGTTAGGGAGTAGGGTGATGGTGAAGATATCAAGTTTTGTCATAGAGATACTGAGCTTGAATTTTAAAAGTCCAAAGGACATTTGGTGATGTGGGACTAGAACTCAGGAGAGATAGTAAGACTGAATATAAAAATCTGGGAGTTATCTGCATAGAGATGATCATTGAACCATAGGACATGATGCCATTATGAAGAGAGAAAGTATAGAGAGAAAAGAAAATAAGTCTTATGTGTGACATGTATGATCCAGCAAAGGAGAGTGAGAAAGGAGCAGGCAAAATGTGTAGGAGGAGTGATCAGTGTCACAAAAACCCAGAGAGGAGAGAGTGTCCAAGTGGAGAGAGTGGCCAACCATGGCAATTGCTTTTGTTGTTGTTTAGTCTTTCATATCCAATTCTCCCATTTGGGGTTTTCTTGGCAAAGATACAGGAGTAGTTTCCTACTGCAGCTCATTTTACAGATAGGAAACTGAGGCAAACAGGGTTAAGTGACTTGCCCTGCGTCACATAGCTAGTGTCTGAGGTCAGATGATTCTTGAGGTCAGATCTTCCTGACTCGAGGCCTGGCACTCTATTTACTGCTCATCCTAACTGGCCCCCCACTCCCCTCCCTGGCAAATGCTACAGAGATAGATAAGGATGAGGCTGGAGAAGAAGCCATTACATCTAGCAATCAAAAGTTAGTAGCTGACTTTGGAGAGAGCAGTTTCAGTTGAGTGCTGATGTTGGGGGAGATTACTGTTGATGTTGCAGAGGGATTAGAGGAGATGGAAGGGAAGTACCTTGTACTAATGGCTTTTTCAAGGGTTTGGTTGAGAAAGAAAGATTCAGGATGTTAGCTAGCATCTACAGAGGGCTTTTTAAAACCTGGGGAGACTTGAATATGCCCTAGCAAAAGATTTGATAGTGGGATCAATCTCCCATAAAACAGTAGAAGGGATGGAATTAAGGATACGTGTAGATGGGTTTGCCTTGATGAGACACTGAAGTAAAGGCAGAAATAGTAGGGGATGATAACACAGGGTTATAGATGAGGAAGAGAGGAGAAGAGGGAGCTCACATCAAATGACTTCTGTTTTCTATGGAGAGTATAGGCAACATCTCATCTGAGGTTATTATGGGAGGCTGAGTTCAGAAGGAAAGGGTTGCAATAGCCACTATGCTGAACAGGACAGAAAATCAATTAGGGAGTTATAAAAGAATTGCCTTATTCCATCTCCATTGAGATTAGACAACTTAAATTTTAGTAAATTGAGTCAGTGCCCTTGAGTGACTTCCTCTGGCTTTGTTCAACAGCACCAGAGTAGTGATGGAGGAAGATGGTAGGAATAATACATGTTGGAGCTTGGCCAGGCATGAGTGGCAATAAGTCTAGGAATTTAGGGATCTGAAGGTAGAAGGTAGTAAAAAGTTGAATTGATTCACTAAATGGTAGATTAAGAAGATTAAGAAGGAAAGGGAGTGTAGCCAGAGAACAGGAAATATACTGAGCAGCAGAGGTATTGGAGGTTTGGGAGGAGTAGGAAATGGGGAGGGATAGAATGAGAAGAGATCTTTGTTAGATAAAGGGATTTCTGAGGTCTTGATCAAAGAAGCAGAACAGGTGTGGGTAATAGCAAGACCAAAGGACTGTATGTAGCTGAAGTGGAGTGGACATGGGAAATAAGTAGCCTGAGGAATTGTGAACTCTGTTCTGTCCAGGCTAGTCTACAGGTTATACTCTTCTACAGATTTTGCTAATTCACATCTTTTCTTTGCCCACTGCAAGGACTTAAAGTTTGTGAAATTGAATCAAATTCCCCTACTATAAAATGCCTCTCCCTTTATTTCCTCAACCTGTCCACTTCCTTGAAAGCTCAGTTTAAGGACTTATCCAGCTGGAGTCAGAGGATAAGGGATAGTGAGGCAACTATTTTGTTCATCTAAAAGTAGAGGTGGTTAGGTGTGCTGAGACAGAGAACTTCCCAAATTTTATCAAGCCTGATGATGATTACTATGCATTCCTGGCGACTGCAGTGAACACAAATGACACCAGTGGGAAGCACATAGAAAGCCCTAATATTAATTATGATGTCAAGGCTCTAAATTGAAGACTTTAAGAACATAGTGGGTAGTTTTTTGTTTTTTTTTGTTTCTTTTTTTAATTAATGCTGCCCGGTGAAGCAAGTACACTGGTACAATCAGTTCTGTTCCAACTCATATTTTGAAAATACACACTTGTTCCTATGGGATCGATGTGTTAGGGAATATTTTAGCATAATCAGATTTGGAGTTTGCTTCTGCCTGATCTCTTCTTCAAGAAACTGCAGAAAACTGTACCACTTCACAATAACTTCACAATAACTTCACAATAACTCACAAACCTAGGCCCACTTCCACAAGCAAACATCAGGTCTTAGTCAAGGCAAAGTGGTGCTGTAGGAACTGTGGTTGGAGAAGGGTTATTCATCACTATTTCCACCCCTACCCACTTCTGATCTGGCCTCTGGCTAGGCTGTAAGGGCCTGACCAGCTTGCTAATGCAGCCCAGGGCCCAGGTCAAGCAGTAACACAGAGCCTCTGAGGAACAACCACTATTTGTTGTAATGGTTATGTATTAACCACTTAACATGTGTAAAACTGTGCTGCTATTTATTTTTATTAGGTTTTATTTTCTTTCATGTGTCACTGATGAAGTTTTTGAGCATTGTGTCCCAGTTCCACTTTTCCCAAAAGCTCTTTTTTCTTTGCATAGTGTGATGCTTTTTGGGGAATGACTATGTCAGGTTATAGCATAACTTACTGAACAGTTAGGTAAAGAACCAAGCCCATACATCTTTCCTCTCAAAATCCTCCCCTCTTCTAAATTTTCTTCTTATTATTGAAGGTATTACCATCCTCCCAGTCACTCAGGCTTATGGATAACCCTTGACTCTTCACTCTCTGTCATCCCACCCTGCCCTTTTTTTGTAATTTGTCACCAAGTCCTGTGGATTCTACCATCACAAGATGTCGAGTATGTCTCCTTTCCTCCCCTAACATAGCCAGCACCCTAGTGCAGATCCTTATTACCTCATGCCTGGACTATTGCAATAACCTGATGCTTGACTGACCGGCCTCAATTCTCTCTTCCTTCCAATCCATCCTCTGCTCAGATGCCAAAGTTGATTTTCCCCAAAAGCAGGTCTGACTCTATCATTCCCCTACTCAATAAACTCCAGTGGCTCCCCATTACCTACAAAAATAAAATATACAATCCTCTATTTGACCTTTAAATCCCTTCACAACCTGAACTTTTTTTACCTTTCCAGTTTTCTTATACCTTACTCCATGATTGAGTACCGCTGGTTTCCTTGCTTTTTCTTGAGCATGAGACCCCATACTCTGTACATTTAAATATAGACATCCTAGGTGATGGATTTTACTGATGGCTTCTTTCTTGAATTTTCTCACATGTGAATTGCTAGACATCACTATTGCTTATTTTTCTAACATTTTAGCTATATGGCATTATCTTCCTTACCTTTATTTTATATTTTAAAGAAAAAACCAGAGGAGCTAAGTTCAGATTCTTCCTTGGACCTTTAATATTTCTGTGAATTTGGACAAGTCACTGAACCTTGCTGGGATTCAGTTTCCTCATCTATAAAACAAGGGTAGTAGATGGCCTCAGAGATCCTTTTTATTATTATTATATTATTATCATCTTATCATCCCTTTTAATAAGATCTGCAAGTCTATAAGCAAATATACTCTTACCAGTCCTTGTGAGGTATACACTATTCCTGACTAATCTCCTCTCATTCCTATATTTTAAGCCATGATCTCTAACTCTAAATCCTTTCCTCATATACTATTTTCTTAACCAGGTATTTACTAAAATCAACAATAAGATATTCACTAAAATCAACTCTATGTCAGGCATTGTGCTAAGCCTGAAGGATACAAAGAATGATAAAAACAAACAAAAAACCAAAACCAGTCCCTGTCCTCAAAAAGTTCACCTCCTAATGAAGGAGACAACATGAAAACGAACTGCTTACTATATATACACAGAATAAATGGGAGGTTTATAAATGGAACCATTTTGCAGTCAAAATCCCTACAGAATTCTAACACACTCACAACCCTACCAAAAATTAAAATAATTACTTATCAACAGAGGAAGAAAAGGAGTGCTTGTGTTCTAAGAACTAAAATCTCGTTTTCTTAACACTCTCCCCTTCTGACCAGAAATCAACCACTGATCCTCATGCTTTGCTTGAAGTGGCAGGTTTGTGAATACTAACTACTTTTTAATCTATTTAAAATGAAACACCATTGCTTCTTTTGCTCCCTCAAATGTCAAGTTAACAAGGTTTTAATGAATATACACATTATCATTCTCATTTCCAGATGCAGAAAATGAAACATAAAGAGATTAAGAGACTTACCAAGCTACAAAGTGAATGATGACCAGGGTGGGAATATTGCACAGTCTGGCCCCAGTGTACAAACTCTGAACTTACAAATGACCCATATACACAGCCAGTTCACCCTGCCCCGATTGTGTTCTCCCTTTCCCCACAGCTAAAGTCTCCCATGCCACTGTTTTGAAAGCTGTCTAAAACAAAACAAAACTTGGAACCTTTAAATAATTCCTGGACTCATAGTGGAAGAAGAAAAAAAGCTTCAAGGAGCTGACTCCAAGACAGATTCCAGGCAAGGCTGTCTCTGTATTGTGGTTGGCCCCAAAATTTGTTTTACATACTGCCTGACTTTTTGTTTCAACCTCCTTTACTTACACTGCCTGAAATTCTACCAATTGGAAATTAATTTGTGCTAAAAAATAATCCTCTTTTAAAAATACAAGTCCTTCCAGCTGGGGTACGTGACTATCAGGCATGCATATATTAATGTAACCATCCAATGAGACTGCGTTCCTCTTAATACCTTGTTGAAATCCATGACATTTCAGAAAGAGACACCTTGATTAGGAGTGCGGTAGGTAATTTTGTAAGAGGGAACAACTTTCAGGGATAGGTCAGTGTTGGGTGGGTCACTTCAATGTGAGGCTGAAAAAACATAACTTGTTCCTCTTGTGCCTAAGTAGAAGAATAATAAGAAATGGAAGTGAGTAAAGAAAAGATGATAGAAGGAGTAGAAACATGCCAAGGATTAACTTTGTCAGTTTCTTAATTTTGTCTAAGGTCAGCCAACTAATCCTATGGCTAGAAAAGGAGATTAAATTCCTATTTCTTCTATTCTTACTTCTAACATTATGTGATCCCTTGCTTCTGAAAGATAGAATAGAGCTTATTGGTAATAGTATTATAGTTTAGTGAAATTATGGGCCTTATACATAGGCTTTATGACCATCTCATTGATAATTCCTAAGGAGAAATGCATCCTAAGTATCAAATAATTGAGATAACAAGGACTGGGACAAAAACTCATAGGTAGATCAAAGTATGGTTGGACTATACAACCTCTTCAGGGCCTGATCTTTCCTCTTAACCACTAAATGCCTTTTTTTTTTTCTTCTGAAAGTAGTCTTTTCTCAGTAAGACTTTTCTCAGTGATAAAAGGGGGCTTAAGTTACATGGTTACTATTTTTTATGCATTGATTTGCTTCATAATATCTTTAAATTATGTCTTGGAATGTTTCAAGTTTTTATTGGCAAAAATTTGGGTGTACATTTCAGTCATGAGTGATGAAGTGTGTCTTCCAGGTCATATTAAAGTTGTGCCAATAAAAACTTGGTAATTCATCACCACATATTTTGCTTAGATAACCACTTTTTCAAAACCATTATATTTAAAGAATGTGAATAATGACTTTAAAATATTTCCATTCATACATTTGGACTTCCTTGACCTATAAACTGAATTATTTTCATACCTACATGCTTAATTTAGGCACAGTAGAACAAATACTAAATCAATCATAGTTCTTTGGCAAACACTTAGCAATTAACCATGGTCTTATACTACTAGTTCAAGATTTACCCTCACTAATTTTCCCTAAGAGATGTTAGGTACAAAACATGGTATTTTGTTACTCAATGATGTTCTTATCATGTATTATGCAGTATTTTAGCTCTCTGCATTTTGTATTTTGTCCCTCTCCCAGATTATAAGCTTTTTGAAGGCAGAAATTCTCTCATCTAAACTTCATAGTTACTCCATGTCTATTGCATTATTCTCTACTGAAGTCATTTATTAAATGTTCTATTGTAATATGCATAATTCTCCTCCTCGTCCTCCTCCTCTTTCTTTCTCTTTCTCTCTCTGTCTCTGTGTCTCTGTGTCTGTCTCTCTCTGTCTCTCTTTCTCCCCTCTTTTTAGGGCTTGGAGGCTGAAAGTCTAGGTAAATTGTTCACCGCTTCTATATAAGGTGAAGCCAAGGACTGAAGATTCTGCCACCATCTTAAGTGAAGCCCTCATCACCTGCGGCCTTCTATTTGACCTCTCTCCTTCAAGTCTCTCTACATTACAATCCCTTTTCTGTGCATCGCCCAAAGCAATAATCCCAAAGCACAGGGTTGACCATAGCACTGCCAACTCAGTATACCCTGGTGGCTCCCAATTTACTCTAGGATAAAAATATTATTTCACTTTTTTCTCATTCTTTTAAAATGTTTTAATATTTGTGTAGTACTTGTGTTAAATACATTATTATTAGTATAGGAGTGTCTATATAAATATGTATATATAGATATACATATACATGTATGTATATTTACACTTTTATTTAGTTCTTTTTCAGTCATGTCTGACTCTTCATGGCCCCTTTTGGGGTTTTCTTGGCAAAGATACCAGAATGGCTTCCAATCTCCTTCTTGGCTCATTTTACAGATGAGGAAACTGAGGCAAACAGGGTTAAGTGACTTGCCCAGGGTAATATAGCTAGTAAGTGTCTGAGGCTGGATATGAACTCAGGTCTTCTTGACTCAAGTGCTCTATTTACTGTGCCACCCAGCTGCTCTAATATATTTGTTGTCGTTCAGTAGTTTTTCAGTTGCTCTTTGTGACCCCATTTGGGGTTTTCTTGGCAAAGATACTGGAGTGGTTTGCCATTCCCTTCTCCAGTTCATTTTACAGATGAGGAAACTGAGACAGACAGGGTTAAGTGACTTGCTCAGGTTCACACAGTTAATCAGTGTCTGAGGCCAGATTTGAACTAAGGAAGATGAATCTTTCTGATTCCAAGCCCAGTATTCTGCTTTGCTGTCCCCTAATATATCCAAACACACACACATATAGATATATATGTATATACACACATACTTACATATACATATACCAACATATATTATATATACACTCACACACATACTAATATATATGAATAGGGACTGGACCTGTGATTTCACTGGGATTGGGAACTCCCTTTCCTAATATAGGTCTACAACTTGTTTGCATCTTATAGTTACTCCTGGAACAATGAGATCTTGTGACTTGCTCAAGGTTACATGGACAGTATATATAAGTATGTGTGGGTACTGTATTTTGGTCTTCTGACTTGGACATTGGCTTTTACTTTCTACACTGCATACTGTCTCTACTATATGTGAATAATTGATAAATATACACATAGTGGAGGTACATCCTGAAATACTTTTTACTGATCCAAAAAGTTCAGAAACAAGTACCCTAGATAATAAGAAAAAGAGGACTCCAGTAATTCTAAACTAGGAACTACTGCTTGACTAGTACAGAAAGACATGTTCTCTGCATGTACTGAATGGACTGGCAATGGAATAGAACTGATTTTGAGCCATGAACCCTTTACTTTGTCTCTGTGGAACAAAATGAGTAGGCAGAAAATAGAGGAAAAGATCTAGAGGTTAAAATAAAATTATTTTACCCCATTGTTTCCAGTTCCTCCATTGGTGTGTAAAACACAGGAAGGAATTTTTTTATGGCGGTTAACTAAAATGTGTTTCTTGAGCAAGCAATCTAGAAGCTACTTGCTGACTGACCTACTTTTCCCCCCAGCTGAACATGCTGTGCTAAAACTGACACATGGAAATCTAGGGGTGGGGAGTACCATCTTGGAGTTTTAGGGTCTGTCCCCACCAGTTTGGAAGGGAAGAAAGACCACCTCCTCCCCTCTTCTGCCACCCTGCTGGAGTTTCAGATGCCCAGCCAAAATGAGAGAAGGGGAGTATGCGAGGGGGAGAGGGAAGGGGTGCATTCAGGAGGAGGCAGATCTCAAGCAAAGCTGGATGATAAATTTAAGTAAGGTGGTAGGGATTGAGAAAAAGTAACCTTCCCTTTTTTTCTGGTTGTCTAGGGGACTGTAGCTAACAAGAAGTTGTCAACAGAATATCAGAGAGAAGTTCCACATGCAGATAAGCTTATAAAAGTCATTACACATAGCATGAATAGTTTATATGGTATTTCCGTCAGTCAAAATATAATAGTCCTTTGGATAGTTTAATGCTTCAAGCATTTGTGATCTGCAAGGATTTATCATCCTTTCCTGATATAGATTGCCACATTTCTGTGCTTTAGTATAGCAGTTCTCAGTATAGGCTAGGATCTCCCCACCCCAACCCCTTTGACCCTTTCAGAGGGTTTTCAAAGTCAAAACTATTTTCATAAAAATATTGGTATTTTAATTTCTAATATAGAAAATATCAACGTATCTATAACTCATATAAAAAAGGCTCTTGCAGGAAGTTCCTTAATAATTTTCAAGGGTGTAAAGGGGTCCTGAGACCAAAACATTTGAGAACTACTTTCTTAATAGAATGTCTAAATGGTTTCCATGTGTTGCTGTCCTGAAAGAATTCATTACCTGGTGGTTAAGCCTGTAATTATGGAACTCAGTAAGATTAGTCTCCAGATAGCCCAGCTTGTATTTAATACTTTCAGAAATGCGATAAACTTCCCTTTTATTTCCATTTTTTCTTCAAGGTCAAACTCAGATACCATTTTCTCTATGAACCTTTCCCTGCCCCTCTGTAGGTGTATATGTTTTTTCTAGTCCCCCAGCTGAAAACAATTTCTTCCATCTTAGGTTTTTTTTGTAGTATTGCAAAGGGGTCAGAAGGGCTCTGCTGGCATGTCCTCAGGTGGAGATGCTGGGAAGCTTGCTACTGGGAGAGTCTTGATAATGTGTTGATGGAAGTGCCTTGAAGAGACTACAGACCATGTGTAGACATTCTAAAACTGGTTCTACTTGTGTAATCATGTGATCATGAATGGGAAACCTTTTCTGGCTATGTTGTCAGAACTCTGTGGGTCTTCAAAAAGGCCCAAATCAAACTTTGCCTAACGTCTCTGGCTGCCTTCTGGTAATTTAAATCCTTCATTTGTTGCATGTGATTAAAAAAAAAAATGCCAAACAATGATGTAAACCGGAGAGACCTTGGGGCCTTCTCCCTTCTGAGACCACAGACCCTGTGAAAATAGACCTCAGACTTTGGCCTCTCAGTTTGTTTTTTTCCTTGCTAGGTGAACAGATTGGATCTTTAATTTTGGAAGATCAGGAGGCCTACCTGCAAGTCCAAGTTGTGCAACTTGGTCAGTATGTCCCAAAGACCAGTGAGTGATCTTGAGTAACCTTTGGGATCTACCACAGGGAAGCCTGAGATGAAGATCTATTGGGTAATCATACCTTATGTTGCAGCGAACTTGGTGTGACCAAAATAATGTAGATACTGAGGTAAGAGTGAGTTGACTCTCCCCAGAGATCAAAGTGGAGGAGGAGAGAGTATATAATCAAGGTACTGGGGGAAATGTTTGTGCTTTGTTCTTGCTATAGCTTCTAAGTAAATATCCTTTTGCATAAACAATTTGATGTTAAGTGGTTAAATGGAACTGGGGCTCTGCTTCCTGGTACCCAACACCAGTGGGGAGGGGAAGGAAATAGTTGGTGGGAGTTCAAGCTGATGATTCTAGACAAGAAACTCCCCCCAAGGGTGGGATAGGATGGAGGGGAATATAGTTAGTCTTTTACAGAATGGCTACTATGAAAATGTTTTGTTTAACTACACATGTATAACCTATATTGAATTGCTTGTCTTCCCAGTGGGATTGGGTAAGAAGGGAAGAAGGGAGAGAATCTGGAACTCAAAATCTTAAAAACAAATGTTAATTGGGGCGGCTAGGTGGCGCAGTGAATAGAGCTCCGGCCCTGGAATCAGAAGGACCTGAGTTCGGAGCCGGCCTCCGACACTTAATCCATACAAACAAAAACCTAGCCGTGTAACCTTGGGCAAGTTACTTAACCCCAATTGCCCTAAAGGAGCGGCTAGGTGGCCGCAGTGAGTAAGAGTGCCGGCCTCGGAGTTGGGATGACCCGAGATCAGATCCGGCCTCAGAAAATGAGCACCCATGCATAAATAATGACTAGCTGTGTAACCTTGAGCAAGTTATTTAACCCCAATTGCTTTAAAAAAAAAAGTTAAAAAAAATAGTTGTTGCAACTGGGAAATAAGATATATGAGCAATGGGGTATAGAAACCCATCTTGCCCTACAAGGAAGTAAGGGGGAAGGGGGTAAAGAGAGGGATGAGGGTGATATATGAGAGGGCAGACTGGGAGAAAGAGTATCAGTCTACTTGCCATCTTGAGGTGGCAGGTAGGGAAGAGATAGGGAGAAAATTTGGAACTCAAAATCTTGTGGAAATGAATACTGAAAACTAAAAATAAATAAATTAATTCTGAAGGGGGGAGATAAATAAATTCCTCCCAAGAAAGTCATACTTGTTACAGTATTTTGCCTGGTTCTCTTCTGCCTGTATTATGTTCTATCTTGTATACTACGGAGTACACAGTAGACTCCCTGGTGCTCTGGCTAGAGCACTCCTTGTGGACTGCTGAGTCTATTATCTCTTATGAATATTTTCAATTTTGGAGATTACCTTGTGAGTCTAAGAGTTTGGGAGCTCATGTGTACTCACAGGACAGGACACTCCTGTGTCCAGTCAGAACTGGCTATATTTTGAAATCAGCCTCTGATAACTACTCTAGAGCTTCCTGGAGAAGATGAGTGTTGGTTGGCAGGGGGATGAGTCCAACTCCTGACCTTGCTTGCCTGAAAATCTGTATATACAGGGATCTGTGAAGGAATCTCCATAGTTTCAGAATCAACGTGAAGATGAAATGCAGATTCCTTTGCTAAGAGCTTAAATTTTTTGAAGTGGTTATACAAAATATTTGCAAAATATAAGTGTAAATTCTAATAAAAACAATCCTTCAGTAATGAGTTATCTTGAGGAAGTTGCCTGTCTCTAATAAAAAAAAATGCAATATAAAAAACTCCTGCAAACTACCTGGTTTTATTATAATGGCACAAGGGATTATTACTTATGGAAGAATTGTAGCACTGTTCTGGACTACTGTTGTAGTAAGACATGCTAGCTTTTTTGGCAGTGGAGGGGTGCTTTTAAAATTGTATCCATAGCATTGTTATGAGGAGGGAGGGACAGGGAAGGAAGAAGGGAAGGGAGATGAAAAGAAAATGAGCATGTATATACCATCTCCTATGTACTAGGCATTGTGATAAGCACTTTACCAATCTTGTCTCATTTAATCTTCACAACAACCCTTCTAGGTGGCTGCCATTATTATCCCTGTTTTACAATTGAGGAAACTATAGGTATCTCTTCCACATCTGGACTTTTCCCATCACAGTTTCAATGTATTGTTGGAGGGCATTGGAAATTAAATGGGATTTTGGGGGGAGTTTTGCAGAAGCCACAGATGGTAGGCAAAAGACAACAGATGACACAGAACCTATGACCACATACTTAACCCAAATTTGACAATAAGGTACTGCAAATGCCCCATAAAAGGAAAAGAAAAAATTCAGAATTCTTCTCTGGTACAAAGGGAGGGCCAAAAAATTTTATGCAGATTTTCCATATTACCTTACTTGGTGGTGTGGATGGGATAACTATAAAGCAGACAGAAGTTAAATGTCTTGCCCAGGTTCACACATTTAGTATGTGCCTGAAGCTGGATTTTATTCAGTTCTTCTGAGAACACATCCAGTGCTCTATCTATTGCACCACCTACCTACCTCTAGGTGGGAATATTATTAAATAAAAAATAATAATATGAAATATGAAGAGGAATAATATGAAATAAGACTGGAAAGGTAACTGGGATCCAGATTACAGATGGCTTTAAATGCCGGCCTGGGGGTTATTACTTTATCCTAGAGACAATAGAGAGCCTCTGAAGACTTTTGAGAAGGATACATCGTGGTCAGATCTCTATTTTATATCAATTTGCAATTGTGTGAAGGACATATTGGGAAGGAAGAGGGTAGAAACAGGAAAGACCAATTAGAAGGCTGTTGTAATAGCTCAGGAGAGAGGTAATGAGAGCCTGAGTTAGGTTAAAGGTTGTATTAGTGAAGGGAAGGGGGTAAATGTGGAAGATGCCATAGAGATAAGACTGATAAAATGGGGTTAATGAGACAATATCAGGGGAAGGTTTGGAAAAAGAAAACTCAAGGATGATGCCAATGTTGCAAACCTAAGTAGCTGGAAGGGTGATGGTGCGCTCCATTGAAAAAATGGACCTTTAGAAGAGAAATGACTTCAAAAGGGAAAACAGTGAGTTTGAGTTCAGACATAAAATCATAGATCTAGGAATAGATAGGGCCTTAGAAATCATCTAATCTAAACCTTTCACTTTACAAATGAGGAAAATGAGGACCAGAGTGATAAAGTAATTTGCTCAGTGTCATACAGGGAGTCATGGGCAGAGCTGGAGCTTGGGATGGTTTCTGGATGTCCATGTGATATCCACAGGGCAGCTGATAATGTAGGATTGGGGTTCAAGAGAGAGAGATTAGGCTGTAAAATAGAGATTTGGGATTAATCTGCGGAGAGATAACTGAATCCATGGGAACAAATGGGAGGTGAGAGAAGAGGAGGAAGAGAGAACTGTAAGGAATGCCTTTTACACATTGGCTGGAGGAAGATATCTAGCAAAAGAGATTGAGAAAGAAAGGTCATACAGATAGGAGTACAATTAAGAGAAAACAGTGCTATAGACATTGACTAAGCATTTGCTAGATTCAGATAGAAAGAAAAATGAGACTGTCTCTATCTTTAAGGAATTTATAAGTCCAGATATCAAAGTTCCTATACTTTACTCATAAGAGAATCTCTCACACCTTAGTCATAGCTTGTTTATACTTATTTCCCCACAATTCTATCAGTCTTAGTTATCTGGTTTCCAAGACCTCAGTAGATTTGAAGTAAATTTAAATGGGGATGACAGTAGGGAGAAGTGACAAAAATTTAAAACAAAAACAACAACAAAAAAAAGTCTACATTCAGAAGAATAGAATTTGACTCACAAAGTGCCACAGCTATCTAGCACAAACAACCTTCATCTTCATAGACATTATTGTTTTATAATATACTGACTAGTTGCTGTTCCTATTGATGTTTGGCTGTTTTTCAGTCGTGTCTGACCCTTTGTGACCCCCATTTGGAGTTTTCTTGGCAAAGATACTGGAGTAGTTTGCCATTTCCTTCTCCAACTTACAGGTGAGGAAACTGAGACAGAGTTAAGTGATTTGCCCCAGGGTCACATAGTTAGTAAATGTCTGAGGCCGGATTTGAACTCAGGAACTCAGGAAACTGACTTCAGGCCTAGAACTGTACAATTTAGTGGCCTTCCATTCATATTGATAATTGAGTCATTAAGAAAAGGTTTTATTATATTTGATATTCTGTGTTTAGCAGGCTGTGAAGCATGTAAGACATTTTACACAGATTTCTCTTCAGATGACTAACTAAAAGAATTCTGATGCTTAAAAAGGTAACCTCTGAGACAGCTCAGACCCAGAACATTATTCTCTGAAGACTCCAGATAACTGTAGTCTAACTATAGATGGGCACATCTGTGATTTCATCCTTTATAAGATGAAAAACATACACAAACACACACAGAAGCATGATTTAGTGACCTATGAAATTTTGTGGAGCTTTTTTTCTGAAAATCTTGATGGAAATTTTCTTTATGCCACTTTATTATTCCTTCAGAGACTTTACATCACAGTTTCAGGCTTCCCAAAATATCTTGTTTTTATCTTATAATCTGAATGCTGGTGATTGGAATTAGAATGTAACTTATATTTAATTTAAGATGTGAGTATGCTACAGAGACAAAATATATATGACTCAATACAAAAGGTGAATAAATTTACTCTTAAGAGTAATAGTTATATCTTTGTCAACAGGAAATGCAGACTTTAGAATGACCAAATTTCCATCTGCTTGAGGCAGTCGGCCTTTAACCAACTCAGAAACAAAACCAAAGCGACAATCTTCTCAAAATATACAGTGTAGATTTCCTTTCAATTAGGAAACTCTAACCAGCAATTTTTTTGAACTGGACCTGTGATTTAATCAATGTTCTAAATTCTAGGTGAGGAAAATCCCTTCACCTACAAAGTTTAACAATGGTCTGTAATTTACTGGCTTAGAGAACTCCCCCAGGACTGAGGTGACCAGGCACTCATGTTTATCAAAGGCAGGCTTGAATATTCTTGAATCTAAGGCCAGCCTCTCTCCAGTAGGCCACAGCATCTCTCTATCAGCAACCCCCACAAGTATTTTTTTAGGAAATATTTTAATACAACGAAAGTAGCAACACTCAGGAGAATAAACAGAAAACTAGAATTGTAGGAGCTAAGATTCTAGTCAGAGCTCTACTGCTATTTTTTTCAATTAATTAAGATTAATTAATTTCTAGCTACCTGAGTTTCCTTATCTGGAAAAGATGCTAAAAGGAGCTTAGTTGAACAAGTGAGTTCATATTCCAAAGGAAAAATAAAATTGTGGTCACTTGTCCTGATAATGACCAAGACAGTCCCCTAATTGAGGTCTCCATTTTGCATTTGATCAGTTTACAGCCTTTTTCTCTGCTACATACTTAGAAAATGGGCATGTGTGTAACAGGGAGAATGGTCAGTAATGGCCAGGCCTAGAAAGATTCTCTGAGCTGGGCCCCTCTATTACACCTTATCACATACACACTTTTAGAAGAAGGCTTGTTGTTGGTGGTGGTAGATAGTCATTCAATGTATTCAACTCTTTGTGACTCCTGTGGACCACAGTGTCCATGAAGTTTTCTTGGCATACACTGAAATGATTTGCCATTTCATGCTTCAGTGGATTAAGGCAAACAGAGATTAAGTGACTTGTCTAGGGTCACACAGTATCTGAGGCTGTATTTGAATTCAGGACCTCCTGACTCTAGTCCCTATACTCTAGCCACTAAGCCATCTAGCTATCTCCCAGAGGCAGGATTTGAACTGAGATTTTCTGACCTGAAGTCATTATACTTTCCACTGTAACATTCTCCCTCTGAAGACGAAGGCTATCCCATTTCACTATCGCTGATATTCAAGAGCCTCTAATTTCAGGGTGCTTTTTCAGAATTCCTTGAGTATATAAGGTTTCATTTTGTGTCACAATGGACCTTAAGAAGGAAATGGACTGCTTAAGATCAGAATCCCAAAGGTAATTTTCAGCTGCAGTAAAACTTCATTAATATGGATTTAATTAATTTTTACTCTAGGATCATTTGAATAGGGGTTAGGCAGTAGTTTGGAATTTTTTATTAAGAAAGGGTTTGCTAAACAAAATATTATTATTAAGTGTAAAGTGGTGAGTCTTTAATTGATTAATCTAAAAATATTTATTAATCACCAACTATGTGCCAGACTTGGCTAGGGGTTGGGAATATGAGTTAAAAAAACTGAACCTGTCTGTACCATTTAGGGGCTCTCATTCTAACTGGGGTAAATACAACATGTACAATGAGTCAGCACAAACATATACAAAGTAAATACAAAATAGTATGAAAATAAAATGTTTTTAAGTACCCTCGAACACTTTAGGATATCCATCTATACACATGTATTATAAACATAATAATTATAAAATGCTTCTTTCTTTTTTTTTTTTTTTGGAGGGGGGAAGGCAGAGTAATTGGGGTTAAGTAACTTACCCAAGGTCACACAGCTAGTAAGTGTTAAATATCTGAGGCTGGATTTGAACTCAGATCCTCCTGATTCCAGGGCAGGTGCTGTATTCACTGCACCACCTAACTGCCCCAATCATGCTTATTTCTTAATCAAAGCAGATCCTTCAAGTACCTCTAAAGAAGAAGCAATATGTCAACTTACTATCAACCAATCAATAAGCATTTATTAAACACCTACTAAATATGTATCAGACACTGTGGTGGCAATGAGGCTAAAAAACCAAAATGAAGCAGTTTCTGTTGTGAAGAGGTAACATTTTCTCATATAAACATATATACAATATTGACAAAATAGAGTCAGTAACAGCTGGGGGCTGAGTGTTGGGGAGGGGTGGCAGGAAAGGGTTCCTAATGAATGTGGTACCTGAGCAGGGTACCACAGAGATGAAGTTGGTTTTGTTTGGCGAGAATAAGCTGAGAGCCTTCCTAAGGCTGACTCACTACAAGGACAGAGTGCCCAGAGCATACTCACTACAAAGTGATCATTTACTTTGGTTCTATCTTAAAATACTTTTAAGGAGAAGGTTCCAATCTTTTAATGGGATTAGTATCTTATTGAAACCAAAAATTCTTGCTCTTTCCTAACTGTGGGGGGGAGGAAAAAGGAATAGCCAGATTTAGCTTAGCTGCCAGTAAAGTCTAACTAATTCTGTGAGCATTCAGGAAAATTTTGGTGGTGATGATAAGGCACTTTTTTCAGTTATTAAAATCTGATAGGAATAGTCAACTGAGAAATACACACTCAGCATAGATTAAATGCATGAACAATGGGTGTACTTGCCTACTTAAAAAAAAATAGGCTGTGAACATTTAGTTCTCTGATTATTTCCAATGGCTTTGAGCCATGAAAATGGACTTTCCAACACTATGAAACAAATGAAAATGTGCAGTGAATTTTCTGCTGAACAGTAAGTTCAAGAATACATGGAAAACTACTTGGAAACTACAGGATGAATGTATAATTGATTACAACAGATAAAAGATCTTGAAAACACTAAAATGAGCCTGTTAAACATAAATACAGGATGAAACCATAGGAGAAAAGGAGGATTGTTACAGTATTATCACAGCTTAGTTCATATTTCCTATTCAGAAGCCCAACCTCCAAACATAACTCATTTTGCACAGTTTGAGTTTCTGACCCCTTGTTCATTCTATGGCCTAAAAAGGAAAGATATGAATTTTAATACTAACTTGAACCATTATTCTTGTTCTATTGCTATAGGAAATTTACCTAACATTACTTTTCCTTGTATGTTTCATCCAAGAAGAATATTTACATTGTGTTTTATATACAGTATCACATATATTATACAATGAATATGTTATACAGTGAATATATTATGCTATGAAGAATATTTATTAGTCATCTACCTAGCTGTAGGGTTGTAAAGAAAAGGTTTTTACAAAAATATTATTACAAAAAGGTTATTACAAAAATAATAAATCAATCAACAAATATTTACTTAGTGTCACGTTCTCCCATTCATTTTGTCCCATAGAATTCACCCAATGTGCCAATGGCATTCTCTCTTTAAAAAAAATGAATTTGTAGTGCTATCTTTTGTTTTTACATTTCTTAAATTCTGTGTGTTTCTACTCTTCCATATAAGAAAGAATTTCCTTTGTGTTCTCTTAATGCTACTATGTCAATATGTATATATGTTTATATAAGAACATGTACAGGTATTTGAAGGGGTTTGGGGGAGAGCTCAAACAAGTCCCTGCTTTTACTCTGCCATCTTTTGTTGACAGTTTAAAAAAGCATTTGATATAGTAGAACAAATCATTACCTTAGATGCTTTACTCCAGAAAGTTCTCTCCCATGTACATGTCAAAATCCTACAAGATACTTTGAAAGATGATAACTTTGTTAGATGATCTTCTAATTATTTTATTTTATTTTTTTGGATTTTTGGAGGACAATTGGGGTTAAATAACTTGCCCAAGGTTACATGGCTAGGTTTTTGTTTGTGTGTCTTGTGTCTGAGGCCGGATCTGAACTCAGGTCCTTCTGACTCCAGGGCCAGCGCTCTACTCACTGTGCCACCTAGCCGCCCCCACCTTCTAATTATTTATATTACTAAGACATAAAATAGGGGGATGTATGCTTACCAAAGGTATTCATCATTGCCATGATAGGGATCCAGGCTAGAATATAAGTCAAAGGTGATTCTCTATAAGTGATGCCTTCCACATGCTCTTGTTTGTAGATGACATTATGGTGATTATGACAGCAACATTAAAAACTTCCAAAATGAGATCCAGAGTCACTCAAAAGTGTTTGGCCCAATTATTTACACAGGAAAATCCAAGTAAATGAAGAAAGTTTATTGTTCAGATTATGTTATATAGTTCAGAGGTATTAAACTCAGCCCCTGGGTGGCCTGCAAAACTTTGGGCAGGAACTTGATTAAAACATAAATGGGAAATGTTTAATAAAATAAATAAAAGTGCAATACAACATAGATAATGTTAATTTATGGCTCTCTAAGTCAATATGGGCCTGTAGGGATGTTTCGATTGGAGGTTAACACCAATGACTTAGTTGAATATGCAACCTATAGAATTCATTCAGGAATATGTATAGCTTATACATTGCAAATGGAACAATAATTGGATCAAAATTGAGCAGGATGAGATCTGGTTGAATTGTCTTTGGGCAAATGCAAAAGTCTTTTAAGGACCCAAAGCTTCTCTGTGAAACAAAAGGCCATCTTTTTAATACCATTATTCCTGCAGTGATATATATGGCTGTTAGATATGAAATATAAGTCTATGAAGAATTAAACTTGAGGATAATTATAGTTATTTTTCTTTAAAACTAAAGGGATTTACTTTTATAAATATGTGAAAGTTATGAAAAATTAGACACACACACTCAAAGAGTAGTGGGCAAGGGAGAAAGAGGAAAAAATGAGCAGTGAGAGGAGAGAAGAAGAAAGAGATATAAACAGAGAACATGAAGAAATTTCTAAATGATGAATATGACCATAGAGCATATAGCTGGCTAATCAGAATGGTTACTTTTGGGCCTTTTGTAAACCCCATTTTTCAGCCCAGGGAAAGGGATAAATGAGAGTATATTTGAACTTTAGACATTCTACTCTTTGAACTCTCACACAAGCAAAAGCCACCTTCATATAGAAAAAAAAATTTTAATCAATGTATTTGTAAGGAAGATTCATTTTAGCTTAGAATGTCCTTAATTCACTAGCTATTCACTTGAATCTAATAAATAGCTCTAAATAGGAGTAGGTGTCAGATGTGATTCAAGTCTTTATTCCATGTTAAAGTACCCATTAGCTTTTCTAGTACAAAATTTGATCATAATGAGCCCAATTAAGTTTTTTTTTTTCTCAAGGTGAAGGGTCTCCAGCTCTTTCAATGAAGATGTATTGCAGTACAGGCCATTAAGACTATAAAAGCTCTTCTGGAACAAAATTCAAGGTCTTTCAAGGTGAGAGGCTCTCAGCAAAAAGAGATCTACAGATTCATTTTAATGAAAATTTGTTGAGAGTTTCTTTCTAAGTGAATAGAACATTAGAATTTTCAAAGAAAAACCAACAAATACCACTTTATACTAATACTGCAAAAATATAAGCACCCAACAACAAAGACTGAGAGCCAAAGAATGAACACCTGCCAACTGCTACCCACTGGGGTTGGACTCTCCTCACAATTCAGTTATTGAATATTGTTGGGGTACCCCCAGCATTCCCAGGAGAATTTCCCTGGTTGGCAACCCATTGCTGCTACCTTTCTATTACTTCCTAGAATGCACAGATAGAACAGATAATTTCAGAAAGCAGTGGACAAAGGCCTGATTGCCCCCTTCAGGGAGATCCAGCTCTATTGACTAAATCCTGCTCTACTCTTCATGAATTTGGGATCACATTATTCCATTTTTGTAAAGTTCCCTTTGCTTCAGAGTCATGACAGTGGAGGGTAAGTCACATAAGTTATGGTCAGAGTCTGTTAGTACTAGCACAATTTTACCATCCTGGGCAGGTCATAGGTACTCTGGGGTTCAAGGATGCAGGTTTTTAGAATCATTGGTCCTCATAGCTAGAAAAGACATATGGGTTCTTTTGGAGAGGCAGAACAGTGCAGGGGTGTGAAGAGTAGATGGGCAGAAAGAGGACCAGGACTTGAAACTGAGAGAAATTATTATTTCTCTCTGATTTTAAGAGTCAGTTATTAAAATTGGGGAGACTCCAGCTTTTTCCCCCTGCCTTTTCCCCTAGTTTAATCTCTCAAAGGCAGGGCTAATGGAAGACAGGATTAAGACTGTCCTCATTCTGGGTATTGCTGCTCCTCCCAACTAGAACAGACTTCTTATCCAAGGTGAAACTCACTTCTATGCTCAGCCTTGGTTGGAGGATAAATTCTTTGAGTAGACTGCCCAAGCTGGGCGTAACTTAGAAGTAATTAAATTATCTAAGTTTATTAGAATAGGTTTATTCCCTCATTGTAATATTCATTCTCTCATTGTTAACCAATTAGAGTTCATTGCCACCCTTAGGAATACCCCTCTTCCAAGGGCATATTAGTCATGAACCTGCTGCCATGATTGTCTTTGTCATTCAAGAGTGCCATAGACACCTTCTTTTATTAAAATGCTAGCATCATTTTTCTTTTTTTCAATTTTTTATCAAATGCTTTATTACCTTGTAGTTTACATCATTCATTTCCATAAGATTTTGAGTTGCAAATTTTTTCCCCATTTTCCTCCTACATACCACCCCAAAATAGTGATCCCACTAGATATCCCCATCTCCAATATTCTCTCTCCCATATCTTCTCCCATACCCCCTCCAACTTTCCAGTAGGGTACAGTGGATTTCTATGCCCCAGTGCCTGTATATCTTATTTCCCATTTATATGTAAAATAATATTAATAATGATATATATTTAAACATTTGATTTTAAAACTTTGAATTCCAGATTAATTCTGGAACCTGGCTATAATATTTCTAGGAGTTTTCTTTTTGGGATCTTTTTCAGGAGGTTATTGGTGGACTCTTTCAACCTCTATTTTGCCCTCTGGTTCTAAAACATCAGGGCAATTTTCCTTGAGAATTTCTTGAAGGATGATTTCTAGGTTCTTTTTTTGATCATGGCTTTCAGGTAGTACAATAATTTTTAAATTATCTCTCCTGGATCTATTTTCCAGGTCAGTGGTTTTCCCAATGAGATATTTCACATTGCCTTCTATTTTTTTCATTTGTTTGGATCTATTTAATAGTATCTTGATTTCTCATAAAGTCACTAGCTTCCATTTGGTCCACTCTAATTCTGAAGGAATGATTCTCTTCAGTGAGCTTTTGAGATTCTTTTTCCATCTGGCAAGTTTGGCTTTTTAAGACATTCTTCTCCTCATTGCCTTTTTGAGCCTCTTTTGCCATTTGAGTTAGTCTATTTTTTTTTTAAAGCAATTGGGGTTAAGTAACTTGCTCAAGGTTACACGGCTAGTCATTATTTATGCGTGGGTGCTCATTTTCTGAGGCGGGATCTGATCTCGGGTCATCCAAACTCCGAGGCCGGCACTCTTACTCACTGCTCCACCTAGTCGCCCCTTTAGGGCAATTGGGGTTAAGTAACTTGCCCAAGGTTACACGGCTAGGTTTTTTTTGTTTGTGCGGATTAAGTGTCGGAGGCTGGCTCCGAACTCAGGTCCTTCTGATTCCAGGGCCGGCGCTCTATTCACTGCGCCACCTAGCCGCCCCTAGTCTATTTTTTAAGGTGTTAATTTTCTTCAGTCAGGTTGTTGACTCTCATTTCATAATTTCCTTACATTGTTCTCATTTCTCTTCCCAATTTTTCCTCCACTTCTCTTATTTGGTTTTCAAAATCCTTCTTAAGATCCTCTATGGCCTGTAATCAGCTTGTATTTTTCTTGGAAACTTTTGGTGTAGGAGTTCTGACTTTGGTGTCTTTCTCCTGTTCCATGCTTTTTTCCTTTTTGTCCCCAAATTAGGAGTGTAAAGTTGGGTTGCTCTGCTTGCTTTGCTTCCCTTGTTTGCTCATGTTGCCACTCAATTACTTGACTTTTGGGCTTTTTGCCACAGTAGGATTCTGCTACCAGACAGGGGAGCTTTATCCCAATTGCTGGGGTTTTCTCAGCTGCTGAAGGTATCTCTGAAGCCTGTACACGCTCTGGCAAGCTGGTCACATATCCCAGGACCTTCACCTTAAACCAAAATCCAGATCCAACCAGGTTAAAGCAAGAGTGATTACCCCTCAGACTTGTTGCTTGGTACCCCTACAATCTGCAAGCCAGAAGCTGAAGCTGCCACATGGCTGCAGCTGCATGGCTGCTGTGCCTCAGGGGGCAAAGGCCAACTACACTCTTGCCCCCGGGGGAAAAGGCCAACCACACTCTCAAGATACTGGATCCCAAAGTCCACACTGCACTGACTTCTCACTTTGTCCTTAGCATCTATATGTTGATAATTCTGGAAACTGCCACAGCTGCTGGTGATCTGAAGTCCTTCCTGCAGGTGGCTGGTCAGGCCTGCCCTGAGGCTAAAACCTCTTGTTCTGAGTGGGGCTGGGATGGGCTCCCAGAGTACTGTGCTGGCCACTTCCTGCTGGCCTGCTGGGCTGTCCTCAGTGGGAGGTTAGTTTCTGTGTGACATTTTGTGGGTTCTGTAGCTCCAAAGTTTCTTCAGAGTCACTTTTTACATGAATTGGAGAAGGTGGAAGCCAGAGCCCCACAGAAGTCCTGTTTCTGCTCTGCCATCTTGACTCCGCCCCCTTTTAGTATCATTTAAAAATTTTTAATTTATTTTATTTTTTTGGGTATCATTAATAAGATGGCTAATTACCCAGAAATTATGTTTCTCGAACTTTTTATATGTTACAAATCCTGACTTAGTATTTTATTATTAACTATGTGACTCAGTCATTTAACTTTTAACTGCCATACTTGTACCTCACCTGACTCATTTCATACTAAATAACTAAATTGCAGTGGGAATGAAAGAAAATCTTATTTTTTCTGGACCTTGATGTCTTCATCTGTAAAATCAGGGAGTTAAACCAGTTAACATTTAAAGTTTCTTCAAACTCTAAAGTCTATGATTTTGACCAGAGCTGTCAAACACTTGAACCATGGTTGGATGCCAGGAGTTCTCCAAACTAGATTGAAATGTAACTGGGAAATATTTGACAAAATCAGGGAAAATGCAATAAAATATAGATAACTTTACATTTTAAAACTAAGTTAATATGTGTCTCACAGGAATCCTTATGTACAGATGAGTGGTTCCTGTTTCTATCTGAGTTTGAAACCACTAGTTTGGGCCAACTTTTTTGAGCAAAATGACTCCTTTGTTAAAGACCCTAATAAGATAGTGACTATATTATTAGTGCAGGTTGACTGAGGAAATACATAATGGGAGAAAGATATTATGAACTGAATAATGTTTTAAGTGAATCATTAATTTTTAATCATAATAGCATCTACATAGAGTTGGAAAATTTTCATACATATATATGTGATATGTTATGTATTCAGTTTATAGAAGGCACTTTTGTTCATTTGTAATAATGAGTCATTTAAGGAAATGGACTTCTTGAAATGACTATATGGCTCCTCCCAGAAGCCACTATCTAGAGGTTAGAATCCCATGGTTTATTGAGGCAGTATGGTATGGTATATCTGAAAGAGTGCATGGCTTAAGGCAGGATGTGATAGGAGGCATAACAGACCTATCCATAATATAATATACAGAAAAAATAAGATTTTCTTTCATTCCCACGGCAATTTAGTTGTTTAGTATGAAATGAGTCAGGTGAGGTGCAAGTATAGCAGGTATCCTCATATTTTGTCAGTAGACTCACAATTAGACTTTTTTTTTGATACTTAGAGGAAAGGCACCACCCATTGGCTTGGAAAATAATACAATTTATAAATAAGCTCAAAGTTCTATGACCACTCCCTGTGTTTGAAAACAAGAGACAGACTCATTGAATAGATGTTATTCTGAATGGATGTAGAGTTGACATTTAATTCCTTTCTTATTAGAAAATAGGTTTATTTCTTGTGGAAATTAATTGGTTTGCCAATATCTAGTTTTACATTTTATTTCTTTTTAAAAAATCTTAATTGATTTTCTGTTTTTACATAACCTTCATTTCTTAATATATCCCTCCCCTCCTCTTTGATTCAGTAAGACATTTCGTGCAGCAAAACTAACCGTATCTAATACAAGTCTGATATGATATTCCACACCCATAGCCCCTACTCCAGCAAGGAAGGGAGGGAGGTATATTTTCTTATCTCTTCTCCTGAGCCAAGCTTGCTTGGTATCATAATGGCGCAACTTTCAGTTTTGTACTCACACTCTGTATTTGGTCATTTCCATCAGCATGTATCATGTCCCCATCACAGAAAATGGGTAGCTCTATGAGGTATAGACACGTCAGGAGACTTGACCTATGCATACTTAGACTGCCTAATATAGAAATACCATTCTTCCTAGTTCTACTACCACATAGGTTGAGAGTGGACTCCTTTGATTATCTGGTAGCCAGAATAGCCTTCAGTCTTGAAAACTGGCCACACAGACATTTTCTCTCTTTTTCCTATGTTTTTTTTCCCCTCCTCCTGCCTCCAAAGGTGAAGACCACACTCATGGGCACTAAGAATTGAGCCAGGAGAGGGGATGTCTTATGCCCTTTCTGTTTTACCCCAGCTCTCAGAAATGGGCCTGGGAGTGTTTTTTTCACTTTTAGTTTTGTTTGTCCATTTCAGTTTTAGGTGCTGGTGTCAATCCCCACAGGAACTGAGACTTCAAGCCATGGCAACCTTGGAGCCAGGATGCCAGGAGGGATGTTGCAGCCAGCCCATTTGGCAGGGATGCCTGGAGAGGCCAGGGTGCTTGTGACTTAAGCCTAGCAGGGGTTTTGGACTGAAATTGGATCTGGGCTATATAGAAACTGAGCTAAACTGTTTGTATCTTTGTCATTATGCATTTTGAAATGAACAATCCTTTGTAGAAGCTAATCTGATAGTGGTTACATGGGGAAGGGGACTGCATTTGGGGAAATATCATTGGTAGCGACTGGAGCCTTTTCAGAGAGCTTAAACATTCTCCAACCATCTCTTAAGGGTATTGAAGAATCCTGGGGGAGGGGTGAAATGGAACACACTTGACCTTTAGGAAGTGGGGATCAAGGAAATTAGTGTTACATGTGAAGCCTTGTCTAGGATAAAATTTGACCCTTCAATTTTAAGGGGACCCCTGGAGATTCTCTGTCCTGGATGTTGAATTTTTGAGACACTCTGGATTGTAAGATCCTAGAGAAATTTGACAATTATTTATTTAGGCTATAAATATACAGTCGACTTTTTATTCAATGTATGTTCCCTCGTGAGTCAGTTTCATTGGTATAAATTTGCAAACTCCTCATTTGTTGATTGCTGGACTGTTCAATAATGATTCTTTCTGTGTTATTAAATTCTGTGTAAGTGTTAATATATATTAATGCCTGATACTGATATTCTGATGTGTTCTGCATTATTGAGTTGTGTATAAATACTGAAATTATTAAGTTTAATGTGAGACATCTAAAATTATTAGATTGCTATTCTCCAGCAGAAATATTCATATAGTCTGTTTGCATTTAGACAGATATATTGTTTGCCTTCTGTGCATGTAGAATTCTCTACAACTTCTTAGTGTGAAATGCATTTGCCTAAAATCCACAAGTTGCTGACTTTATTTGCTACTTTCCTAACAGAACCTACTTGTCTTTTTGTTCTGATGGGTAAATTTGCAATCCCATTTAGTTTTCCCTGGCAACAGCAAGGATCCATGAGGGAGATTTAGGGTACTGTTTGGAATAGGGACCCAGAGGAAATTTCCTGGACCTTTATGGGTACTGTTTACAGTGCAGAGGGACCCCTAGGGAATTTGGGTGTGCTCTGTGAAGGAAAGGACACCTTTTTATCCAGATATCATTTGGATGTCCTTATGTAATGAGAGAATCACTGGAAGAGGTTCTACCCAGGACAACTTTCTCATCTGATAATGGGGTGATGCTTAGTCAGCTCTCAGTCCCAGATTCTTGTAGGGAGTGCTCCATGTAGTTTAGAAAGCTCATTGTGGACTAGGTTTCTATCTGATATGTAGTCCAATTTTCTTTGCTTTCATTGCTTTTTCTTTTGCTTGTAGGATGAAAAAGGCGTTATAATGCTAAGGCAAAGCAAACAGAAATATTTGGTCTACTTTGTAAAAAAAAAAAACAAAATGCTTCTCATTTTGTTGAATTGAAAAAACTTCTTATTTGAGGATAATTGTGATGTTCCTCTGTCCACGTAGGATTGTATATGATCATGCAACCATGATTGCTTTGAGATTTTACTGTATAATATTAGAGAAGCAAATGAATGGGCATTGCTTATGCTTTCTCAGAGACCACAGAGAACTGTTCTGAATTTGGAAAAAGGATTACATTAAAAAAAATGCATCCTGGCCTGCTTTCTGGGGATGGCAGATTTTTAATAGGAAGAAATATGTAGGGAGGCTTGATATGAGCTTGCCCAGATCACATAACACAGAGGTATGCTGCTTCCCTGAGTTGTAATACAACATAGGAGGGAGTGTCCTCCTTTGATAGGCTGTGCAGACAGAAGAGGTTGTAGTCTTGAAAACTGTCCAGATTGGGGATAGTCCCTTTTTTCCTGTTCATTCTCTTTCCTATTTCACACACAGGGTAAAGATCACACCTAGTTCACTCACGACATGGTTACCATGAACTGAACCAGGTCATGCAATGCTTCCCTCTCCCCCCACCTCCTCCCACTCTCCTCTAGTGGCAGCTCTGAGAAAAGGGCCTTGGGGGTATTTGTTTCTTTTTGGTTTAATTTGTCCTTCTCAGTTTTAGGTGCTGGCAGTGATTCCCGTAGGACCTGGGTCTTCAAGCCATGATAAACTTGGAACCAGGATTCCAGGAGGGATGTTACAGCCAGTTTTCCTCACAGGGAAGCCTGGAAAGGGCAGGGTGCTTGAGACTCAAGCCTAAGGGGAATTTTGGACTTGGAACTGGGACTGTGCTCTATAGGAACTGGGCAAAGATATTTGCATATTTGTAATTATAATTTTGAAGTAAATCTGTTAGTGTTTACATGGAATTGGGCTAGAGGGAACTATCCTTACTCTTGGAGTCTAAATCATTGGTAGGGTCTGGAGCTATTTGCAGAAAAATTAGATGTTCCCCAATTCTCTTAAGAGTACTGGAGAACTCTGTGGGATAGTGAAATGTAACATATCTGGTCTTCAAGCAGGGAGACCCCGGGTAGTCAGTGTTAAAGGTGAATGCTCCTATGATATGACTACTATGACCTAATGGATAGAAGGCAAGCCTTGGAGTCAGGAAGATGGTTCTAATCCAATTCTCTAAAATAATAAATTACAGATGAATTATTAACCTGTAATCAGTGGAGGTTCCACAGTGAAATTTCCTTCCATCAATGAAATCATAGGAGAGGATCCCTCCTTGTACAAATACTGTAAATGCTAATGTTATATTTATGCTGTGGCCCCACTCTCAAGTCCAGGGCTGTGATATTTACTCTGCAGAGTTCTGGGGTACTTTTTCTTTGCTCTTGGTTCAAGCCCCCACAATCTCTCTTTCCCCCATCAAGTTCTATGAGGCCAGTGACAAGTATGTCGGTTTCATTTGATCACTTAACAATGGTTGGCTTTGGCAAGGGGATATTTATTCCATAAATATAGGAAGAGCAATCAAACATTTCCCTTTAATACCTCAGAGACATAATTTCCCCTTATATCATCTCAGGTGGATATGGATAGAGGTGGACTTAAAGCTCATGATTTAGTTCAGTTTCTCCATAGCATAGGTCTACCAAGTCACATCCAAATGTAGCATAGGTTCTGGATGAATCCTTCCACTGGGCTGGAGTCCTGAAAGTCACTCCCGACAATAATTTCTTATACATTTGGACATTAATGTTCCCATGGCTGCCAAACAATCAGAATTCCTACTCCTAGATTCCTGTGGGTCTTCGTTTCAACCAAGGTTGGAGACTCCACTCTTTTTACCCAGAACAGAAAAGAATAATGAAAAGGCCAAGGATCCAGAACTGTTTTCTGGGGGGGACTTACGACCTTTGGGGACTAGAGGGTCCATGGCCCTTCTCCTTAGAGCATGGTTCAGAGAAACAGTAAGTGAAGGAGTCACCTCATTTCCTTTCCATATAGAAAGACTCTTAAGAAACATCAGGAACTGACTCAGATTCTTTTGAAGATACTGATGGTTCTGTCTATGCAGCCAATCGGAAAAAGACTCCTCTCAACCGTGGTGGGCCAACCAGGACAGAATAGTATATTCTGTCCTTAATAGCATATTCACTTCCCCTACATATCAGCACAGAAGCAACTCCTTAGTCACTTCTAAGTGGAGATGCCATCTTAACAAAGTGAACTGGTCTGTATGTTCACTAGGCCCACATCAGACTAACCACAGCAAAGGTAGGTTTAATGCACAGAAAAGAATAGCAACAAGAAACAGAGAAAGGGAGCATTCACATGTCACATGACTATTTTACTAAATGCAAGACACTATGCTAGAAACTGGGAGATGGGAAAGAAGGGGAGGAGAAGAGAGGGGAGGTGGAAAGTGAGAAAGGCGATACAAATATGAACATTCCAGTTCCTGTCATTAAGGAGCTTATAACTTGGTAGGATAGGTAAACCAAGTCAACAAATAAATATAGTGCAAGGCAAGGTATGGTGACACCATAATAGCTAGATGGCACAGTGGAGAGAGTGCCAAGCCTAAAGTTAGGACAACTCATTTTCCTGAGTTCAAATCTGTCTCACTTATTAGCTGTGTGACCTCGAGCAAGTCATTTAACCCTATTTTCCCTAGTTCCTTATCTGTAAAAATGAGCTGGAGGGGCATGGAGCCAAGGTGACAGAGAAAAGACAGGTGCTTACCTGAGTCCTCCAAAAGTTCCCTCTAAACAGCTTCAAATAATACCTCAAAATGAATTCTGGAGCAGCTGAATCCACAAAAGAAGAGGTTGAAACAATTTTCCACCCTAAGACAACTCATAAGGTTGGCAGTAATGTTCTGTCACACTGGAGTAAAGTAAGAGTTTAATCCAGAGCAGGCAAGTCTCAGCAAGCCCTTGGTGCCCTTGGGGCCAATTGAATCAGCAGCAGCAGTTGTGGGAGCTCTCAGCCTGCAGATGGACAATTGGTCCAAAGGAGATTACAGGAATGCCTTTGTTGGCACTGGAAAATAGATCTAGGAGAGATAATTTAAAAATTATTGGACTATCTGAAAACCATGATGAAAAAAAGACCCTAGACATCATCTTTAAAGAAATTATCAAGGAAAGCTACCCTGATATTCTAGAACTAGAGCATAAAATAGAAATGGAAAGAATCTACTAATCACTTCCTAAAAGAGATCCCAAAATGAAAACAGCCAGTAATATTATTGTCAAATTCCAGAATGCCAAGCTCAAGGAGAAAATATTGCAAGTAGCCAGAAAGAAACAATTCAACTAGGAAGCTGTAGTTGGGATAACACTAGATTTAGCAGCTTCTATGTTAAAGATCAAAGTGCTTAGAATATGACATTCTGGAGGAAAAAAGAGCTAGAATCCCCCTACCTAGCAAAACTGAGTATAATCCTTCAGGGAAAAAATGGGTATCAATGAAATAAAGGACTTCCAAGAATTTCTGAGGAAAAGACCAGAGCTAAATAGAAAATCTGACTTTCAAATACAAGACTCAAGAGAAGCGTATAAAAATAAAAAGGAAAGAGAAATCATAAGAGATTCAATAATGCTAAACTGTTTACATTCCTACATGGGAAGACAATACTTCTAACTCCCAAGAACTTTCTTAATTAGGGCAATTAGAAGGAGTATATATAGACAGAAGGCATGGGTGTGAGATGAATATGAAGAGATTATATTTAAAAATAAAAATAAAGGATGAGAAAGAGGGATGAACTGAGAAAAAAGGAAAGGGAGAGGCAGAATGGAGTAAATTATCTCACAAAAAATGAGGCAAGAAAGAGCTTTTACCGAGAAGGGGAAAATGGGAGGGATGGGTGGAAGGGGAAGTGCTTGAACCTTATTCTCATTGAAATTGGCTCAGAGAACACTCAGTTGAGTACAGAACTCTATCTTACCCTATAGGAAGGTATCTGGGGAAGGAAGGGGACTGATAGAAAGGAGGGCAGATTGGGAGATTCAGTAGTCAGAAGCAAAACACTTTTGAGGATAGAAAAGGTGAAAGGAGAAAGAGTGTAGGATAAATGGGGGGAAATATGATAGAGGTAAATACACAGTAACCATAAGTGTGAAAAAAATTTCACAGGAAATTTCTCTGATAAAGGCCTCATTTTTCAAATATATTGAGAACTGAATCAAATTTATAAAAATGAGTGACATTCTCCAATTGATGAATGGTCAAAAGATATGAACAGAAAGTTTTAGATAAAGTAATCAAAGCTATCAATAGTCATATGAAAAAATGCTCTAAATCACTTTTTGATTGAAGAAATGTAAAACAATGTAAATTAAAACATTTTTTTTGTTTTTTTTCTTTTTTTAAAAATTTTTTTGGTCTTTATTAATTTGTTTGTTTACTTTTAGTTTACAAGATTCAGTTTGACAATCCCTTGAGTTTCAAATTTTCTCCCTCTCCCTCTTACCTTCCTCCGCCCCATGGCAGCATGCAATCAAGTATATGATCTATAGATACTTTCACATTAGACATTAGTCAGGTTATAAAGAAGGATGGTAATGGATGGAATGAACACTGGAAAAGAGGGAACAAAACCAAACAAGAAAAAGAAAGAGAGCAGGTAGTTTGCTTCAATCTGCATTCCAACTCTGTTCTCTCTAGTTCTTTCTCTGAATGTAGACATCTCTATCCATCATGAATCTTTTAGAGTTGTCTTATAACCCAGCATTGCTGAGAAGAGTCCAGTCTATCAAAGTTGATCGTCACACATATGTTGTGTCTGTAATTGTGTACAAATTTCTCTTGGTTCTGCTCTTCTCACTCAGCATCAGTTTGTATAAGCCTCTCCAGGTAAATATGAAGTCCATCTGCTCCTCATTTCTTACAGCAGAATAGAAATTAAAACAAAATTAAAACACCCCATAACTATCAGATTGGCTAAAACTACAGAAAAGGAAAATGACAAATGTTGGAGGAGAAAATTGAGATGCTAATGCATTGTTGGTGAAGTTGTGAACTGATTCAACAATTTTTGAGAGCAATTTGGAACTATGCCCAAAGGGCTATAAAAACCATGCATATTCTTTGACCTCAGAAATACCATTACTAGGTCTGTATCCCAAAAGAGATTAAAAAAAACAAGAAGGGAAAGGACCTATTTGTACAAAAAATATTTAAAGCAGCTCTTTATGTGGTGGCAAAGAAATGGAAATTGAGGGGAGTACCCATCAATTGGGGAATGACTGAACAAGTTGTAGTATATGATTGTTGTAGAATACTAACGTACCATGAGAAATGATGAACGAGATGCTCTCAGAAAAACCTGGAAAGACTTACATGAATTGATCAAAGTGAAGTGAGTAGAACTAGGAGAACATTTTACACAGTAACAGCAATATTGTACAATGATCAACTGTGAATGACTTAGCTATTTTAAGTAATACAAAGACTATCCAAGACAAATCTGAAAGACTTATGATAAAAAAATGCTATCAATCTCCAGAAAAAGAATTGATAGAGTCTGAATGAAGATCAAAGCATACTTTTTAAAACTTCCATTTTCTTTTTTCTTTGTCTGTGTTTTCTTTCACATGATGTAATAGTAATGCAAATGAGAAGATCTTTCCCATTCATTAATAGGCCTGTGTGACCTGCTTAAGTCACATGGAAGCTTAAGTCACATGAAGCCTGTAGTGAGAGGAGCTTGCTGAACAGGTAGAGCAGGAAGGGTGGAGCAGAGCCCAGAGGAAGTTGGTCAGAGCAGTTAGATCTGAAGGAGAGAGAGAGGTAGCAAGCAGCAAGCTGTGTTCATTTGTGGGAAGGTCCTAGTAGGGGGAAGTCTTGGGGATGATGGTGCCCCCTGCATTGTTATTGTGTGTAGATTTCTTTGTTGCTATTATGGATTTGACTTTCTGGTGTTGGGATTCTACTTTCTGGTGTTTGAATAAATGTTTTGGTTCTGTCTTCCATATGGAGAATCTGTTATATTTTGTGATTAAGAATTACACTGGCATATTCATGACTACCTTAGGTACTGGAATATCATGTTGGTTCTACGAGTGACTAATATAGAAATATACTTTATAGGACTGCACATGCAAAACCTATATCAAATTGCTTGCCTTCTCAATGAGGGGAAAAAGGAAGGGAGGGGAAGGGAATTTGGAACTCAAAATTTTATAAAATGAATGTTAAAAATTGTTTTATATGTAATTGGGAAAAATAAAATATCAAATAAATAAATGTTAATTTAAAAATGAGCTGAAGAAAGAAATGAAAAACCATTCCAATATCTTTGCCAAGAAAATCCAAAAAAATGGGGTCAGAATAGGTCACAACTGAACACACCACAACAAACTGTAGAAACACAAAAGACTGTAGAGTACTAGAGGAGGAAGAAATAATATCTGTTTGGGATTGGAGGAAGAGAAGGAGGCAATCAGGGAAACCATCATGAAGGAAGCAACATTTGAGCTGAATCCTGAAGGATAGGTTTTCTTTTCCTATTTTTAATTTTAAGAATTTAATATAAACTTAAGTAGTTTAATCCTACAGAAATTATCTGTCTTATAGTGAAAGTCATCTACCATCTATAGAGCCATCTGAAAGAACTGGATTACCTCACTTATTTTAAATATCTGAATCTGAATTTTTTACATTAATATCCCATCTTGGTGAAAGATTTGGTGGAAGATTTCTTCAAAGAAAACAATGTTATTTGTTGTATAAAGGGAGTTAAACAAGTGAGTCCCTAATCAATCTGATGAGCTCACAGGGAGTAAATCTTTGTCTGAGGTAATTAAAGCTCCTTCCCACAGATTTTGAGCATCTTTGATCTCCTCAAGAATTGATGCAATTCCTGATTGTTTTTCTGTAACTGGGGCTGCCCCTCAAAGTGACTGACCAAATGGGACTTAGGAGAATGGCCTCCTGTCAGGAGGACTACCCCTTTGAGACAGCCTATGAAAGAGTATGACCAACTCTTGGCACTTTTGAACCCCCTTTTCATATACACTTTTGGGCATGTTGTAAATTTTATACTTTCCCTCTTGTCCTTGCTAAGCTTAGTTGTGGTTTAGATCTTGAGACAGAGACAGATTAGGAGGTGTTCTGGGAAGCAGCAAAAGGAGTAAGAATGAGAATGTCAAATTACTAGAATTGCTTTATCTCTCAGGGTAAGTTAAAGTAATAATAGCTCACATTTATGTATCACTTTGAAGTTTACAAAGTACTTTACAAATATTATCTCATTTGATCCTAATAACAATCACATGAAGTAGGCACTGTTACTCTGCCAATTTTACAGATCAGGAAACTAAGGCATCCAGAGGTTGTGACTTGTCCAAGATTACAGTTAGTAAGTAAACTAGTAAGTATAAATATATATATATACACACATATGTGTGTGTATGTGTGTTTGTGTGTGTGTGTGTGTAGTGAAAGGGTGTTAAGTTTCTGAGATCCATGGGTGGGATCCCATAGAGTCTTTTACATGGCCACTAATAAACTACCCAACATTCTCCACTGCTACAGCCTGATTTCCTCATATAGGCATGTTCTTAGACTTCTTTCTTCCAGTGTGGTATGGTTAGTTAATTGATTAAATTATTGATGATAACACTAGATTAATCTAATAGCTTATGTGATACTAGACTACTCATCTTCCTAGAACATTACTGCAGATATGCAAAATAAGAGTCCTAGAGTAAAGGGAGTCTTGGGTACTGGTCCTGCCTTATCATCTACTAGTTGAAATCACACAGTTTCTTCCTTCATCTATAAGTGAGATAATTAGGCAACATTATTTATATTTATTCCAGTTCTAAAATTCTGTGATTTATTCCTTTATGGCAAGACTCTTCGAGCTTTCTGAGGTGATACCTAGTTAATCTGATCAACTGATCAATTACAACAGGTTAATGGGAGAGAGCTGAAAGGGAGGGTCCCAGTCAATATAGATGAAGCAAGTAGACCTCTCCTAGATATAATGATTCCCCCCCCCCCTTTTTTTTTTTTTTTTGCTTTTTGGAGCAGGGAAGGCAGGGCAATTGGGGTTAAGTGACTTGCCCAAGGTCACATGGCTAGTAAATGTTCACTGTCTGAAGCCAGATTTAAACTCAGGTCCTCCTAACTCCAAGGCCAGTGTTCTATTCACTGCGCCACCTAGCCGCCCCTATAATGACCCTTTTAAATCTAATCTAGAGAAAAGGCTCCAGCAACAGCAATCTCTATCTATGGCCATCCCTCCAAGCCACTTAACATTTATTCTACTTTAAAAACAAAAAAGAAAGTACTTTTATACTTAAGTATTGCTAAAGATGTATGAGAGATGAGTAAAAAGCTAAAACGGAAGGAACAGAGGGCAAATTGGAGTACAGGAGAGGAAAAGAAAAAATGACTACTTTATCCATTACAGTGTTCAAACACTATTTTGATCTTAACTTGTTCTCCTGTTTTAAAACAAAGAGAAAATTAATTGAAATTCCTAAGAAGCAGAAATAAAAGTTCAAATTTATTTCTAAGATATCTTGTTAGTGATAACTCTTTTGTTTCCAATAGACCAATCAAGCACACTGGATTCTAGCTAATTAAGTTACTTAACTATTGGGTAACAGGGGAAGTATAGGCAGCATTTTCAAAGATCCATATCTTTTAAATAACCCTTTCTCAGAGACCAGGCCACTCAGCTTTCTACATTGTTCCTATAGCTTTCATCTAAAAAAGCATATAACTGGCCCTCATAAAAACAACTCCCCCATTGCCATGAGAAGACAAAATTACATTAGCTAGCTGAAACCAGCCAAAAACCTCCAGTAGATGTTAGAACTTGGGCCCTTTGGGGTTAACAAGTCTCTCATTTGAACAATGTGGTGAGAACATTTGTTTTTAATGATACACTTACTGTTAACTTTAAATCTCCAAACAGTGCTGAGTGATTTACATAAGTATATATTATATATGTATGTAGCATAGGCATGCTATTGTCATCTTGTTTAGATTACGAACAAAACTTGAAAAATTATTAAAGTTTCCCAAGGGCTCAGATTCTTCCCTTTTCTTTCCTATAGATTTCTGAGACTGGAATACCTGTTTTATGTGTGTATGTATAAAGAAGAAGGGAAGGAAGAGAGGGAGATAGTGAGGGAGGGGCGATGGTGGAGAGAGAGATAAAGAAGGGAAGACAGAAAGACTTTGAGGAAACAACAATGTGGTATTTTAGAAAGAAAACTGGCCTTACAGTTGGAAAGACATGGGTTTAAGTCTCATTTCTTTCTTTCTTTTTTTGTCTTTTTGGAGGGAGAAAGGCAGGGAAATTGGGGTTAAGTGAATTGCCCAAGGTCACACAGCTAGTAAGTGTTAAGTGTCTGAGGCCAAATTTGAACTCAGGTCCTCCTGACTCCAGGGCCAGGGCTCTCTTTACTGCACCACTTAGCTGCCCTTTTAAGTCTCATTTCTGATACACACTGGCTGTGACCTTGGTCAAGTCACTTAAATTCTCCATGCCTCAAGCAACTTTTTAAGACTACAAAGTTGTAAAACAGTTGGTGATCTATATTATTAGCAAGGAAGGTTTCTTTATTGGGAGTTCTCTGTACCAATGAAATCAGCTGAAACAGGTCAAGGCCAGCAAGGATGAATCTCGTGAAAGAGCCTGAGATGTATCTAACAATAGGTCTGTACGTACCAGGGGCAAGAATTTTTCTAGGCAAAGGGGGTGGCAGATACTGAAAATCAATAGGAAGAAAAATCAATTTCTAGAGCAGAAGACAAGGTTGAGTAGGTGGGAGGGGTAAATGTGATGTATTAAAAGTAGGAAAAAATTGAATCTAGAAAAATTAGCTAATATAGATAAAGTCAGGCAGGTACTGCCTAAGCTAGGAGTTCTTAACCTTTATTGTGTCATGGATCCCTCTGGCAGTCTGGTAGTCTATGAATTCCTTCTCAGGATCATGTTTTTAAATGGAAAACAAAACTCTTAACATTACAGTGGAAACCAATTATATTGAAATAGAGTTATCAAAGTGTATTTTAAAAGTAAGTTCCCAGATCCCAAATTAAGAACTGGTAAGCAGACAGAATCAAGAGTCTGGAAGTCAAAGAGAAGAGAACTATGAACATAAGACACTAAGGTAAGCACTGATCTAAGGACAGAGATTTGTTTGCTTTCTAGTCTATCATCACTACAGTCCTCCTAATCATCATTGCCATCATCACCATTATTTTGTACTCTCTACTTGGTGAAGACAGCCGTAAGTCCACAAGTATTAAATTAGAACCAGAAAAAAAGTTGGAATCTGCTCATAAATGGGGCAGGAGTGGAGTTACTGGGATTGCCTCACAACTTGGCCTTAAAGAGAAATTACAAAGACACAAAAGTAGTGCCTGTTGTAAACTATTATTATTACTGAGGGACTTACATAGTATTTGGAACTAGAGCATACACATATGAGACAGCTTGTAAACAAGTCAACTAATACCAAAAATCCAATAAAAATTGATATGTAAATCCTAGAGGGTGCAAAGGAAATGAGGGACCAGAATAGATTGGGATATTTATAAATGAATAAATATCCAGGAAAGATCTCGTTAGGGGAGATGGGTCTTAAAAGAACTGATAATGGATATGAGATAGACATTTTCCATATGTTTTATTATGGGCTTGGGGAGGGGTGACACTGAAAGAAGTGACCTATTTTAACTCATTATAATGAAATCCTGGAGAACTTCATTAAATTAAATGCAGACAAAAGGGGGTCACTAAGGTTTGCCAAATTGCCAAACCACTGGAATTTCTTTCCTCAATAGTTCTCTTTAGAGGGAGTAATCCCCTATTCTTGCAATTTTGGGTAAAAATATTTTTTTTGTTCATGTATTCCAAGTAATCACAAAATTTTCAAGGTTTTTATTTCCATCTTTAATTCCCAATGATCTATTTATATTTTCCAGAAAAACAATTTTCTTTACTTCAGTATTTATATCTTTCTCATGCATTTATAGTTACACTATTTGACATCTCCTTACATAGCTCTCTAGTTTTCTTCTCATAGGGTAAATAGCTAAACTTTTAACAGTTTGGTTTTTACCTTTTGGTAAAAACAAACAAAAAACCCAATAATATCAAGAACCTCTGATTTTTTTTTTCAGTGTTAGAACTCCTAGTGTGGGAACTCCTTTTACAAAATCAGATCGCAACTCATCTATAACTTAAAATTTTAGAGAGTTGCCTAAGGCTCAGAGAGGTTGATTTGCCCATGATCACACAATTATTAAGTGCGAGAGACAGTATTTGCATTCAAGTGTTCTTGACTCTCATGCTGCCCAAGAAAAAAAATTCTATTTATTTATAAGACAGAGCAAATATATCCAGACCTAAATAGTTTCAAACCGTGTGACTAGTAATGCATTTTCCTTCAATGGTATCAATATTCTGGCTAGTGGTCATATTTTGTTAATTTTTCATAATTGTTATAGGCACAAGCTTAACTTTGGGTGGAAGGGTTGGCATGTGTTCAATGTTTAACAAAATGCAAAGTAGATTGAACTTTTCCTCCCTGCAATGGCTTGGATAACTTACACATTTCACACCTTGAAAAGGACAATTTTCTTGTCCTCTTATACTGAACAAGGAACACTCCTAGTTGCTTAGGCTAACACTGGACACTTTGTAGTTAAACTCGACTGGTTACATTTATATGAAACTCAGATGGGTCTGAATAGCCAGGGTATGAGACCTTTCCTGACCACGGATCTCTAACTCTCCTACATCTTTGGGCTTTACATCTGAAGGGGTGTTAATTATCCCAGATGTTTGTGAACAGATAGCTCATGTAGCATGGTAATGACTTAAGAACAAGATGCTAAACTCGTAGACTAAAACACAAAGTAGACCTCTCTTATTTCCTATCTTTTCTGGTATACTTACTTAATCTGCCATTTAGCTTTTTCAGCAGCTAAGTGCATAAAATACATACAACAAACCTTCCTGGCTTTTCATGTCATTGTGGCTTGGCCAACAAGTAATCCAGGAACCCTTTTTAGGAAGTTACCAAGTGATTTCATTCGTTATTTTGGAAGCAAAGACTGCAGTAAAGCATGAAGGATATTTGGTTAACTCCTGTCTAAGAAGAGCTAGAAGTTCACATAGACAGAATAATTTAGTTTGAAAAAGCTCTGTGAGGTAGGTAGTACCAGAGTCATTCTTAGTTTGTAGATCCAGATATTGAGGTTAAGGGACTTGCCCAAATCAGACAGCGGGTACATGTCAGAGCCAGGCCTTGAACTGAGATCTTCCCAATTCCAAAGCTACTACTCTTCCCCTTATACCATACTGCCTCTGATCCTTATATTATATAAATCTTAGAATTTATAAAGTGCTTTCACATACATTATCTCACAACAGCTCTGTCAGGTAGGTAGGGCAAGGATGAATTATGTCCACTTTACAGATGAAGAAACTCAAGATATACATATATAATTCTTATTACCTGGAAGATTATGTATATAGTTATCAGGTAACATCTTATTAGCCGTGCTTCATTCCCTACTCGAGCCAGGTGTGCCTTGCCTTAGCCTGTGGTTCAGGCCACCCACACACTCAGATGAATTTTCTACTGTACCCTTGGCTTAAAAGGTCTTTGTCTAAGTATTAAACTACATCCTTCCTGTTGGTGTCTTGCACATATATTTGTTGCTGTTGTTGTTGAGTTGTTTCAGGCATGTCTGACTCTTTGTGACCTCTTTTGGGGTTTTCTTAGCAAATATGCTGGAGTAGTTGGCTGTTTCCTTCTCCAGTTCATTTCAGAGGTGAGGAAAAGAGACAAATTGGGTTAAGTGACTTGCCTAGTATTACATAGCTAGTTAGTGTCTAAGTTTGGATTTGAACTCAGGTCCTCTTGACTCCAGGTCCTCTTGACTCCAGGGCCGGTTCTCTATCCACTGCCCCACCTAGAAGCCCTGTGTATACAGTAATAAGTAGTAATTATATGTTGAATTGAATGCAATTGGTACCTATTGCCTATTATACAGACTATACTATTAACAATGAATAAAATTAATAATAGGCTACTAATTAGTCTATTTTTATACAGACTAGAATAGATTCTAACCTCTCTTTGCTTAGACCATTTCCTGGGTCTTTCTGTTCTCTAGTCTTCTAGTCTGGGATCATGATTCTTGCTGTTTGATCCATAGCTTTTGGACCATGGCTGCTTAGATACATAATATTTAATTATTTCTCCCTGCCTTAGCTAATTTTCTTGAACTCGACCTCTTTCCTGTATAGATTTATGGTATGTACCCATTTCTCCATCTTGGCTGAGCTCTGTGAACTTGAGTTTTGAACTGTATTACCTGACACTCCAACTCCTGTCTGGCCTACATTCACATCTGCCCCCATCCCACCTCCTTCCAGGTCAGCCTTAATTTCTTGCCAGACAATTCCAGTGTGACAGTAAATACTGTGGCTTTGTCTAAACTTTGGTTCCCATCCTGGAAGCCAGGCCTCCTGAGAAAACCATTACTCACTCTCCCTAGAGGCAAGAATCCAACAGAAAATTCACCATAGCCTTGCCCTTGGGGGTGGAGGGGAAAATTCCAAGGAATAAAACTAAGTGAATTCTGATATTGAAAAACTATGGGATCATAGAATCTGGGAAGGATCTTTGAGGTCACTTAGCCCAACACCTTCATTTTGCAAATGAGGTAACAAATGCTACTCTGAGATATTAAGTTACTTGCTCAAAGTCTCATAGTTAATAAGTGACTGAACCATGCTTTGGATTTGGTCCTCAGACACCCAGCTGGCCTAGTAATGCCTACCAGCCTCTATACGTGATGATGAAGCAGATAAAGCACTTTGGCTCTTTAAGAGTATTTGATTCCATTGATTTAAGGTTAAAGACTACAACTGTGATCTATTTATTTATTTATTTGGAGGGCAATTGGGGTTAAGTGATTTGCCCAAGGTCACACGTGTGATTTATTTTTTAAGAGAAATAACCAAGTCCTTGAGGCTGCTGCTTTTTCACTTTAAAGAACTGCCAAGGGACTAAAATTCTCTTCTGAAACACGTCTCACTCAGAAGCCACCATTGCTGCCACCTTACTCCTTAAGGCTGACACCAATATCTGAACCTCCAAAGGGCATCAACTGGTGCTTCAGAGTAGGATATCTCTCAGTTTTCTGTAGAAGCTTGGGAACCCTTACTATCCATACCAAAACCTACCAGAGCCAGACATTCCTGGGATGTCCATATCTTCAAAATGTGACATAAGAACACCAGAGCCCTGCAATTATGGCCCCAGACCAACCATGATCATCCTAGAAACCATTTTGGAAATGCCAAGGTCCACTGGGATTCCCTCCAGGGTGACACTAAAAAGATTCAACTTCAGGATCAGTGACCCTCACCTTTCCCTAGGTGGATATGGGTATGTCCAAGTATTGTTATACTTAAGGAAAGGGCATAATATTATGTAGATTGATTCTGATCAATTCATATAAAGACCCAGAAAGCAGAGTTTTGAGTGACAGCCAGAGTTCATATATCACTTTAAGACTTGCAAAAGTACTGTAGGCATGTCATTTCATTTGATATATTCATGACAATGCTGTGAAGTAGGTTCATTATTTCCACTCCCATTTTACAGAGCAGGAAACAGAGACTAAGATTTAATGTCTTGTCAAGGGTCATATAGCTTGTAAGGATCTAAGGGGGAATCTGAACTCTGGCCTTCCTGACTCCAAGTCCAACACCCTATCCACTGTGCCAGTTAGCTAAATAGGAAAATTTTTGCTTTTTTTTTTTTTTTTTTTTTAGAGGGCAATTGGGGTCAAGTAACTTGCCCAAGGTTACACGGCTAGGTTTTTTTTATTTGTTTGTTTGTGTGTGTTAAGTGTCTGAGGTCGGATCCGAACTCAGGAATAGGAAAATTACTTGTAATTGTTAATGAGAGGGGAACAAAGCAGTTTCTGCTCGTCCTTGCATGTGTCAATGAAAGAGACATTTTTTTCCTCTTAGGTACCAGCAACTTGCCCTGGTCTAAGTGAAGCTGATGGAGGATCTGGTTCCATCATTAGCATTGGTTTCTGTAAACCTGATGCAGAGGGAATCAGATTTGCTGAGGAAACAGCACAGCATGTGCTACCACCCAGTTAGTAACACTGGTATGGCAGAGGGGGTCTTCATCTATAGAAAAGACTGACCCCAACCTGGCAATGCAGACTAGCCCTACACATGGTGGTGAAGCAGATAAAATACTTACTCTCACTCTTTAAGAGACTGAATAGGACACGGCAGCTGCACCTCCGCTTGCAAATGGCTTAGAGAAGGGGGGAAATCCCTTCTGTTCTTGAGTCAGTAACAATTTTATTTCAGTTCCAAACCTGTCCTGACCCCCTCCAAGTCTCCTGCCAAACTGAATTGGATGGGACATCTGTGAGCATTGATTAAAAGGCTCCTGACATCAAAAAAGAACAGAGGGAGATGGTCTAGACTTTGAACCTACTGTACCTTTACGCCATTTGGTAGAAGTGTCTGTACCTTCATAGGAAAAATGAGGCTAGGCAGATCAATAAATTTTAATTATGATAAACATGTTTATACTAATGATAAAAATAGCAAACACTTATATAGTATTTGGCCCAACTATATAAGCCCAAACACTTATATAGTATAGCCTATTATGCAGGCACTGAGTGCTTTACAAATAGCTCATTTGATCCTTACAACAACCCTGGGAGGTAGATGCTTATTACTCCCATTTCACAGTTGAGGAAACAGAGGTTTAAGTGCCTTGACCAACATCACACAGCTAGTAAGTGTCTGAGGCTGGATTTGAATTCAGGTCTTCCTGACTCCAGACCTAGAGCTCTATCCATTGCAAGAAAAGGATGAAGATAGCCCCTGGTAAAAACAACTTTGTTCCTTATTCCTTTCAACTCTTCATTTTTCCTTCAGTCAGATGTACCCACTTGTCTCAATATTTGAACTCAAATCTACTCACTTTCTGGTACCTTTCTGTGCCTGGTCAGGAAGCACATAGTGATGTTATCTCGGCATATAGAGATTATGTGTCAGTATCAAGCTTAATTCTTTATGCAGGTGCGTTGTTCTGACAGTCAGGTCCCTTATTTCGCAGACTTTTTGCCTGAGTTCCCAATTCCTTTATTCTCTAGTTATCTAGCTAGGGTTCCTGATTCCTGTTTCCCAATCTCCTGGAATCTTGACCTTCCCTTAACTTGACCAAATCCATTACGTCCATTCCCTGCTTTTGCAGTCTCATCTATAATTTGACCAGTGGTTTACCAAACTTTTTGCACTTGTCAGCCAGCCTCACTCCTGTTTAGTCCAATTCTGAGTCCTGACTCCTCCTGGCTATCACAGAGTTCTTGCCACCCTCCCTGTTCTTAGGCTATGATGTACCAGTTGGAGAATTCACTTACCAAGCCAAGGACTGCAAAGGAGCATGTGGTTATAAGGGGAGGAGTGGTTGCTAAGCTACAGGGGGAGTGGGAACTCTCAAGGTAGAAAATGGAAGGTCTGTAAGTGTCATTTGAGAAAGAAAGAATAAGTGGGACACGCATTGGGGAGAGGAATTTGTTCTACTGCATGCTTAGTGACTAAGTTGAGAAGAAAAAAAATTTCCATTGACTGATACATAACCGTGCTCCACAGGGAAGGGATGCTGGTGGGAAATGTCTGGGGAATGAGGGAGAGACTGAGTCAGGGATGATCATACAGGGCTGAGGGATTATCAAAGAGAACTTGGGAGAGGTAGTGGGAATGTTTGTGGGATAAGAGTAGAAAGTATTATTACTATTTTAATACCAGTATTCATATGGTGTTATAAAGTTTACAAGATAGAGTTCTAGTGTGTCTGAATATGTATTGGTTACATTCTCTGAATATGTGTCTGAATATGTATTGCTGTACAATAGTTTTTTGGCAAGTTTATTTGTTATAATTTTTAAGAATGAAATGGCTATTGATCTGACCATGGTGCTTTACAGTCTGTCTTGTCCCAAGGCAGGAGGATAAATTAGGTCTTGTATAGTCTTGTCATTTTATGAAAATTGGTATATTTCAGTGTATACAGCATAGTATAATATAGTGTAGTATAGAATAGTGTAGTATAGGCTCTGGTGTTACTCTCAGTCCCCAATTTCATTGGTAGCCTGGGCCCTCAGAGAGTAACCACTATGTCTTTCCTTAGGGTTAAGGAAAGACATAGGTAAGGGTAAGACATAGGTAAGCCTTGTCATGATGCTCCAACATGGTGCCTGTCTAGACTATTGGTTGATATCAGACAGTTAGCTTTTAGAAACAATTTTCTACAATGATATAGCCTATACAAAACAACTTCCCAAAAATCTATGTCAGATTCTTCAGCAAGTACATAGAGTCCAGGAGAAACTGTGCTTAAGCTTAGAATATTGTAGCAAAAGAAATCCTTTTTCTTGAGTCCTCAAGATGCCTTGCTCAGGTATGGTGTACCATTTGTCCTGGGCTCTTTTACAGATCCTTGAATCTCCTTTTCCTCATCACTTAACATCTATGTGAAGCTCTAAATACAGACACTATTTGCTAGCCACTGCCATCCTGGGAATGTGTAACGGAAATGCAGATTTGAAGATCTTCCCTGCCCCTAGGCCCTTTGATTGGCTTAAATGACTCTGAGAACCTTCTTTAATTTGAAAATGTACTCTGCCCCCTAATAGGCTGAATGTGGTCACCTGGAGCCTGTGGTAGGAGGCTTGGTTTTCAGGAATGACTACACCTTGATGCTGTGTGATTGGGCAGTGGGTCAAGAGGGTGATCCAGGAGAAGGTTATATAATCTCTGATGTGAGGCTTTGCTTTGGGGCTCACTTTGAGAAGTATTGTGTGATTTGACCAGATGAGACTCTGGGCAGCCGTTGTGAGCCCCCTGGCTTTGAAAACCCAGATGTTGATGCTTCCCTCTCTGGTAACTGTGATTTGGTATTGATATAATGGTTGAACAGTTTTCCCCTGAACTAGGTAATATATGTTTGTTTGATTAAAGTAAGCTTGTTAACCCATTTTGAGTTGCTTTCCTTTATAAAAGCAGATCTAAGAACCTGTGTTGGCAGCCACCCTGGGGATATTGGGGTGCTTGCTGCTACAGAATGCTGCTAGGTGCCTTTGAATTAGGAATTTGAAAAGTTCAAATTCTTTCATCTGAAGCTTACAAGATTCTCCTTTAGACAGGCAGGCTGGAGTGGGGAGGAAGCTGAATGCTCTCATCTTCTTCTTCCGAGTGGGTTTCTCTCTGGGGCACACCTGGAAACTTCTACCACTAAGTCCTAGTGTACTGTAAGCCCCACAGGGGATGACCAACTCCCTAAACCAGTCTTAACAGACTATCAAACCTAAGCCTTTGTTGAAAAAGGTAGCTTGACTATGCCCAAAGAATTATAAAATTTTGCATACCCTTTGACCCAGAAATATCACTATTAGGCCTATATCCCAAAGAGATCAAAGAAAAAGGAAAAGGACTCACATGTAAAAAAAAATTTATATCAACCCTTTTTGTGGTGGCAAAGAACTAGCACATCAACTGGGGAATGGCTAAACAAGTTATGATATATAATTGTGATAGAATACTATTGTGCTATAAAAATGATAAACAGTATTCTCTCACAAAAAAATCCAGGAAGATTTATATGAACTGATACAAAATGAAGTGGGCAGAGCCAATAGAACATTGTACTGTTACTATAATAGTGATATTGTAAGGATGATCTACTGTGAAAGACTCAGCTACTTTGATCCAGACAATGATTCAAAACAATTCCAAAGGATTCATGATGAAAAATGCTATTCACCTCCAGAGAGAGAACTGATGAACTCTGAGTGCAAATTAAAGCATACTTTCTAAAAATTTCTTTATATTTTTTGTTTTGTGTATGTGTGTTTTCTTTTGCAATATGACTAACATGGAAATATGTTTAGCATGACTTCACATGTATAATCTATACTATATTGCTTGATTTCTAAAGGGGTGGGAGAGAGGTGAGAGGGAGGGAGAGAATTTGGAACTCAAAATTTTAAAAAGTGAATGTTAAAATTGTTTAAATAGACTGTTTGATTTGGGCATGTACCCCGACAGTCCCATGCTAATAAAATCCACTTTTTAAATTAAAAAATTTTTTTAAAATATGTAATTGGGAAATATTTAATGAAATAAATAAAAAGTATTACAAACAAATAGTAAATGGAAAAACAATTTAAAAATAACAAAAAAAAAAAAGCAAAAAGGAAAAAGATGTCCTGGCCTTGTTCATATCTAGTTTATACCTCTGATTTTCTCAACTGAGAAGTATTCTCATTTGACAAAGGTAACAGGACTTAGCTATGTTGTCAGTCACTATAAGTGTGGTGAAGTGATTTGATTGATTATTCAATCAATCCCCATTCTTACACTTTCATACCCAGTAATTTTGACCTTCAAGTATCTGATAATTTAGAAGATAATTAGAGGCCTCTGTCAGAGCCCTGATGTCAATGACACCAGACTGAGGCTTTAAGATAAGGAATTGGGATTAGATAAGTTCTATGAATGCGAAAAGACCAGCTATTTAAGTAGGTGAGCAGTCAGTAAAGGGAGCAAAGATATGGGATTCAGGAATCAGTAACTGAGGAGACATTAGGGGATCAGGAAATCAGAAAGATGCTCCTGAAAAGGCATAAGGGTAGTCCAAGGTCCAAAAGGAGTAAAACATCAGAAGTTAGGGAAACTAGTGCAGAAGGGCCATAGTAGAATAAGAATAAGAAGAGGAACACATCAATCAATGGGTCTCAATTAGTGAAGCAAGTATGTGCCTGCTTCTGTTTGTTTTTTCTCCAGCTTCTGTGGGGCAGAAGCTAAGCCTGATGGTTTAAATGGCCCTAGGCTCTACTAGTAGGAATAAGCAGCTGGTCACACTGGGCTAAGAGTGCACATAGGGCAGTTTTTAGTTTGAACCTCCTGGTAGACACCAAGGGAGGTTTGGCTTCATCTATTTAAAAAAAGTCCATGTGGAAGAGTTAATATGGCTCTCTTTGTATCTTGAAATTCTCACAATTTAATATTCAGGTTTTTGTTAGGGAGTTGGCACCTACTCCATTTTCCTTTTGAAAACAAAGTTATCTGCCAGCTCGTATGTAAAATATTATCCAGAAGTCAACTATGAAATTCAGAGATGGGGAACTTTAAAAAACCAGAAAGATACCTTCAACAAAGTCTTAACTCTAATGACTCACTGGGGGCATGGAGGTAGCAGTGGGGACTGGCCTAACAAAGTTTGCCTGAAGGATGATGAATTTTTAGGCTGAAGAAATTCTCAAAAACCATTTACTAAGTCTTAGAGGAATTTTAATCTCTTGGTACAACCACACTGATAAAACCACTGATCTTTTAAATATTGAACTGTATGAGGGCCTGTGTGTATGTATGTGTTTGTATGTGTGTATATATAAACATACACATATGTTTATGCATATACATACATATATTTATATTTCAACATACTTAGATATGTATATATACAAGTCCCTAGTAATCCATCTGAGAACTCTGATTCTGGAACCCTTTTCTAGTGTTCTCAGGTTCAGTATGGAGCTTTCTGAATACGGTTATGCAAATCACGGCCTGTTTCTCTTACCCTAGTAAAACAATCTCTGCTCACAGACTATGCAGAACATAGTTAAGCATTTAATTAAAACTTAACAGTGTAAATAACAAGGAAGAAATAAATAATAGCATCATTCTTTCCCCTGCTCCACCAGTATTCAAATGTCAGCAACCTCTTCAAGGTACCAAGCCAATTAAATTCTAATCCCTATCAAATCACCTGGCATTTCCGGGGAGGGACAAAGTCATGGCTGACTCACAAATTGGTAATAAGGGTTTAGTGCTCTCTGTCTCATGGAGATCTGAGGAAAACTTTTGTAGCAGGATAAAAATCAAAGTCTCTCACTGGGGCTCTATGACTTGATCTTCCCCATATGAAATAGATACTATTATTACCCTATTTTATAACTGAGTGAACTAAGGCTCAGGACACTTAAGGAGTTGCCCAGTGTCCCATAGCTAGTAAGTATCTAAGGCAGAATTCAAATCCAGGTCTTCCTAACCCTAATTCAAGCATTTAATATGCCAGGTCAAACTACCTTTCAGCATTCAGATTAGAACCATATGCGATATACCACACACATAGATCAAATGGAATATATTAATATCATAGACTGAGCTTGTATATGCAATAAATTAGTGAAATGTGTATAAAGTGTATTTTATATCTACCCTTGACCTTATGGCTTTGAGTCAGATTTTTTTCAATTTATTTATTTTTAGTTTCCAACATTCCTTTCCATAAGTTTTAAATGTTTTCCCCCCTCCCTTCCTCCCCAAGATGGCATGCACTATGATATGAACGCTACACATAAATTCCCATTAAACACATTTTCATATTAATCATATTGCACAGAAGAATTATAATGAATGGGAGAAACCACGAGAAAGAAAAAAAAAACCAAAACAAAATAAAGAAAATAGTCTGCTTTGCTCTGTGTTGTGACTCCATAGTTCTTTCTTGGGATGTGGATGGAATTTTCCTTCATGGGCCCTTTGGAATTGTTTTAGGTCCTTGCATTGCTGAGAATAGCAAGTCTATCAAAATCAGTCACCACACACTGTGGCTATTACTGTATACAATGTTCTTCTGGTTCTGATCACTTCACTTAGCATCAGTTCATAAAAATCTATCCAGGATTTTCTGAAGTCTGCCTGTTCATCATTTCTTATAGCACAACAGTATTCCATTATATTCATATACCACAACTTGGTCAGTCATTCTCCAATTGATGGGCATCCCTCAATTTTCCAATTCTTGGCCACCACAAAAAAAGCTGTTATAAATATTTTTGTACATGTGGGTCCTTTTCCCATTTTTATGATGTCTTTGGGATATAGCCCTAGAAATGCTACTGCTAGGTCAAAGGGTATGCACCTTTTTATAGCCCTTTGGGCATAGTTCCAAACTGCTCTCCAGAATGGTTGGATTAGCTCATAGCTCCACCAACAATGAATTAGTGTTTCAACTTTCCCATATGCTTTCCAACATTTATTGTTTTCCTGTTTTGTCATGTTAGCCGATCTGACAGGTGTGATGTGGTACCTTTGAGTCAGATTTTTGAGAGACTTAGTAATAAAAGCATAACTCTTTACAAATTCCCAATAGTAGCCATTCAATAGTAGAAAAAATCTTTAGTTCTCAAAAATTTCCCATATTTTGGCCAGGCAATGAGTGCTTGTTTTCTCAGGGTAAGTATTCACTCCTTTTGGAAACACCAAGTTACCCACACACTTGATAGAGGTTCTGTAGCATTGATATTTGGAACAAATTCAGCAAACTTTCCTCATGTTCTTCCAACACATTTCGAAACACAAAGGAATCATTCCAATACTTCCAAATAATTCATGTCATCAACTACTTTTTCTCTGGGCAACTGAAAAGCAACAGGGCCCTCAGAAAACCCCTACAAGGTTCTGTTCATACAATTTCATTGTGGAGATAAAGGTCATTGTTTCTTTATTGTCTTCAAATAATCAGCAAGTATATATTAAGCATTTGCTATGCACCAAGTGCTATGATAGGTACTGGGGAAACAAAACCAAAATATTACCTGCCTTTCTGAAGCTTACGTTCAGGAAACACAAGTTACCTACACAAGTATGTGCAGAATATATAGGTAATGGGGCTTTGGCACATTCTTAGACTAGATGGGGTCACCATAAATAAGCTGCTGGAGGGCCTGCTTCTGAAAGCTTAGAGAACTGGTGCAAATGTTGACAACCTGCATTTGCTTACTAAATGGCTGAGGCTAGCCTTTTTCCCTTTGCTGCATGTATGACCAGAACTATCTCCATTTTAAAAACTAACTTGTAGAACCTTGTTAAGGTTTTTTTCTACATTCCCATTCTTTCTCCCCACCCCACCATAGTTTTGGCTCTGTGGCCTTGAAAAAACAAGCCTGAGTAGTTTGGCCTTTTTCTCTCTCCTTTAGCATTCTTGGGGATGGAAGTGGCATATCCAACAGGCAGTTCAAACCACAGGGATCCTAGAATCCAGTAATCTAGGCTGGATGTAATAATCATTCTAGCAGTGGAGGTAAGGGCACAGGGATGTTAGCTCTGTGGGGCTTTGGACTTGAACTTGATGGTACTAATGCCGGGGAGGAAATGAACTAAACTGTAAAATGTAATTCCTCTTCCCTCCCCAGAAACTAAGGTGGAGTGAGTGAGTGTGTGTGTAGCCTTGAGGTATGGGAGAAAAATGTATGTTTTTTCTAGCTATATCTTTGAAGCAAATGTACCTTTGTAAAAGTTACTCTGATATTAAGTAGTTAAATAGAACTTGGATGCTAGTCACAGGGTTCCTAAAATGGGGGAGCACAATCAGTGGGGGCTCAAGTTGATGACAGAGAAGAGAAACCCCTCAAACTCCTTAGGGTACAGGAGAGCTCTAGAATATAATAGACTTTGGTCCTGAGAGAGTGGACTCAGAGAGGCCTGTGTTATGTATACAAACTAAATGCAAGGTAATATTAGGAGGAAGGGACTGAGCACCTGGGAGGGTCAGGAAAACTTTTATGTAGGAGGTAGAACTTAAGCTGAGTACTAAAGGAAACAAAGGAATTGAAAAGATCTCAGAGATAGGAAGGAAAACATTTTGGGGATGGGGAATAGCTTATATAAAGGCCTGGAGACAGGAGATGGAGTGTGACCATTAGCAAGGGCAGTTTGGACAGCCTAGTCTTAGGTGCATTTTTCTGTGTGTTCTTCAGTGCTATTTCCCCTCCATCTTACAATATATCTGATAGGATTATAATGTTAGAGTCCATATGTGGTGGGCCTATTATCCTTGATGATGAAAAGAAGTGTGTCTCCATCTTTTGTTACTCTTATGTCAGTGTCATCCTTGGGATGATTTTGCTTAGTTGAGTTTCTCTTCAAGCTTTCTTTATACTTATTTTTCTCTTTCCTGTTCCTTGCTGTTTTATGAGGCAATATTGCTTATGATCTTCTCAACTCTACAGAAGGTTTTGTAAACCTATTTGTATTCTAAACTCATGTTGCTTTTGGCTATCACATCTCTCTGCTTGGCAAAGAGATCAAATGTCTACTGCCTAGGATGGTTTCTAGACTTTTCGTTTCCTTGTTATAGGAATTGATTTCGGTCTGCTCAACTTTATTTGAAATTATTATCTGTGTCAGTATTGTCATAAGGTACCCACTATGGAAAATTATGATATTTTAGGGACTCCTTAAAGTCCTGGCTATTAGAGTAATGCTGGAATAGCAGGGACAGATAAGGAGATGTTAGAGACTCATGGCAAGCCCTGGATGGTTTGCTTTTAACTGCATATAATCTATGCAAATACAACATACACAATTAATGATTATCAGTAGATTCCCTGCTTTTTTATCTGTGTCCACATTTCTTATTAAATATTTTCATTATAATAAATGGAATTTTCCAACATAAAAATACTTTGAGTTATTTGTCAACAATTGAAGAATCAGTCTCCTGAATTTTCTCTAAAAATAAGATTTATAAACCTAACATTAAGTATTAATATTACCACTTACACTTGCTTTGCCATTATTTACATTTAGATAAATCCCAAAACATAAGATATCATAACTTTGCAGTTATTCCCTGGATATCTCCATTAGAATATTTTATATACCCATTCTTTCCCCTTTATTTTCCCTTTTACATGGGTATTGTCTATATTCTCTTGTTCTACTTGTTTTCACTTTGTGGTATTTCATAAAGGTCCCTCCATATTTCTTTATATTCCTTATACTCATCAATCTTAATTGTGTTTCATTATGTTCCATTACATTTATAAAGGCAAGGAAATTTATTAAGTGCTTACAATGTGACAGGTGCTGTGTTAAGGGGAGAGTGGCAAAATCTGAGGAGTTAAAAGGGCAGCTGGAGAGGATTGACTTATGACTGACATGGCCTGTCCCCCAAATTGAGGCCCTGGAACAAACTCACTAATAGAAGAAATGGGCTGGCATAACCCAGGGATGTTCCAGGTAAGAAAACCTAAAGCACTAATGGATATGTTTTGTTACAAATGAGATGGAGAATACTGAGGCCTTACCATCTTCCATGTCTCTACCTCCATAGATTTTCCAAGTTTTTTCATGTATCCAGTCTCTGTGCTTAATGGTCTCTTAGCACAGTAACCTGAGGACCTCTCACCTTGAAATCTGGAGCACTGCTGCCTCCTAAAGAATTCAGGGTCTTTCTATCTGCCCTACAGGTTAACTTTTTATAATGGTCCCCCCCCCCCCTTCTTTAGAGTATGAGATCCTTGAGAGCAGGGAGCAGGTACTGCCTGGATTTTTCTCTTTGTATCCCAGCACTAGGTATAGTATTTGGTACATAGTAAGTGCTTAATAAATGCCCATTCATTCATTCATAATAAAGATTAACTAAACATTTCTCTATTGTTGCATAGTTTGGTTACTTCTCTTTTTTGCTTTCATTCACAATACCATGATAAATATTTGAACAGATTGTTCTTTTTTCTCCTTGATCATTTTTCTGAGGTATATTCTGGATGATGGAATCACTAAGCCAATAAATAACTTTTACTGTATAATGCCAGACTGCTTTATGAAAAGATTCTACTAGTTTGCAGTTCCATCACCAACAGAGTACAGTTATTTCTCCACAACCCTGTTAGTGTGAAGCTTCATTCCTTTTAATTATCTTTTATGAATTTGATGGGCATTGGGATACATCTCAAAGTTGTTTTAGTTTGCCATTCTTTGACTATTAGTGAGTAGGTCATTTTTCCAAATTGATTATTAATAATGTGCTTTTTTTTTTTTATAAAGCAATTGGGGTTAAGTAATTTGCTCAAGGTTACATGGCTAGTCATTATTTATGTGTGGGTGCTCATTTTCTGAGGCCGGATTTGATCTCGGGTCGTCCCAACTCCGAGGCCGGCGCTCTTACTCACTGCGCCACCTAGCCGCCCCTTTAGGGCAATTGGGGTTAAGTAACTTGCCCAAGGTTACGCGGCTAGGTTTTTTTTTTTTGTTGTTGTTTGTGTGGATTAAGTGTCTGAGGCTGGGATCCGAACTCAGGTCCTTCTGACTCCAGGGCTGGCGCTCTATTCACTGCGCCACCTAGCCGCCCCAATAATGTGCTTTTTAAAAAAAACTGTCATTCATATCCTGTATCTAATGAGATCTGGAAGTTATCTTTGTAGATTTTTAATAGTTCCTTATGTATTTTAAACAGCAAGATTTCAATACTTAAATATTTGTCATAATCCCACTCCCTCAAAAAAACAATTTTGTTCACTTTCCTGTATTTTCAATAATTTTTTTAGTTTTTGTTCAGAAGGAGGAAAGTTTTAGATTCTAGAGTATAGACTGGAAACAATAGAACCTCTCCCAAGTATACTTTTGAACTTCATTCTGCTAACCAAGCTGTCATGGGCATATGCCAACCAACATAATTATTAACATGTAAGTCATCTCATAAACTCTATAGCAACACAGATTTTGGAAGACTGCACAATAATGGAAATGTTAACTACTAAAGCTAAATTTTAACTTGTTACTTTTTCTATGTGTGGTATTATTAGACATTAGTATAATTAATACATGACATACTATTATAATACTATATTATATACTATTAAGTAATAGTATATATCATTACTATTAGAAAGTGTGATTTTTTTTGGTATTCTTTTACTATATCAATAATGTGTTATTACAAACAACCACAAATATTGTTTTTTTCTTTCATTGTAAGTTAATTCTGATATAACAAAATAAAAAGGAGAACCCCCCTTCCCCACCATAGCCTTCCAAATAAAAGTCTCAGCAAAGGGGAAGAATCTAGGTCTAGGTAGGAATAATAAAAGTTTCCCTTCTGAGACTGTTTGAGAAAATGAAATTACTTTTGCTAGCTAGCTAACTACACAAACAAAGCCAAGAATGTGGTTTCCTAACCTTTAAAAATGCCACTCTCCAAATATCAGATATTTTTTGATGTGAAAAACATAGGAATTGTTATACCATATCAGCCAGTTGATATAATTTCAGAGCTGTGAAAGATTCAGATAGTTTGGTGAAACCTGTTAAATGATGTTTGCCCATCAAAATAGATGATCTAGTCACCATTATGAATATTACGAGTTGGCATAGCTTGTGATGCCATCAGAACACAGTAAAATATACTTTCTTGTTTTGGAGAAAGTTTAGATGGTGACTACTGAGTGCAGTGCAGAAATCAGTCTAGATCAATACCAACAAAGGATAGATTTCTGAGTGAGGGTTTCACAGTCATCTTGTTTTTTTTCCTTCTCCTTCTTCTTCTCCTCTTTCCCAGATTTTTACCTGCTTCTTCCTCAGTCCATCATATACTTTAGCACTAGGCAGAAAAGACAAATGATCAGAGCTTACTGCTTTCTCATTTTTCTTTTGAACTATCTTCAATTTGTTTCATATCCATTTACCTTCTTAAACCGGATCACTCGGTCTGCTTTTTGAACAATGCCTTGAAATCTAAAGTATATGAAAAAGTCAGGGTTTTTTGGGGGGGGAGGGAAAAGACAATTTAAAAAATGAATCTATTTCTCTTCATTGTAAAAAACTGATGGGGCAGCTAGGTGGTACAGTGAATAGAGCACCAGCCCTGGAGTCAGGAGTACCTGGGTTCAAATTCCATCTCAGACACTTAACATTTACTAGCCATGTGACCTTGGGCAGGTCACTTAACTCCAATTGCCCTGCCTTCCCTCTTCCAAAAAGCAAAAAAACCAAAACAAACAAACAAACAAAAACCAAAACGAAAAACAACCAAGGTGACTAGCTTAGAAATATTTCCTGAAAATTTTTTTTCCATCCATATCCAAGTCAAATGCTTTTTTGTATCTGGTTTTATACCATCTCTCTTATAAATTTTATGTGGTTTCCATCAGAAGACCCTGAAGGATATGGTAGGATAAAATAAATCTGTTTAGTAATCTTGAATCTCAATATATTCAGATTGTTTTCTGTTGACCAGTTTCAACATCCTACCATTTAATTTCGTACCTAGGAGCAGTTGGTCAGGAGCAGTACAAAAAAGAAACACGAATCTCCCTCTGCCACAAGTCTGAGTTTATTTGCCATGGACCAGAAATCATAAAGCTGATGGCCTATAGCCTTCTGTGATGAATGGATCCTGCTGGTTTGCCAGAATGCCTAGACCCAGAAGGAGGTCTGGGTTTAAGAATTTACAAAACCCTTGGGCCTTCTTCCGTTTCTCTTTAGGGGTTTATTTCAGCCTCTCAAAAATATCATTTTTGGCAACTATGGGTATTTTGAGACTAAAAGTTCTTACTGGTTGCATTGGGACAGGGAAAATTGAAGCAAAGTTAAGAGCCCAGCCTAGGCACAAAAGTGGGCCAGGCTTGGGGCAATACCCAGAAGAGAAGAACTGAGGTAGTCAGCTACTGGGAAATGGAGTAGTGGTGGTCAAAAGTAGCCAAACAAAGTGAAGTAGCAAGAAGGAATTTTGAGACCTGGCAGGCAATTTTCAGCGGAGGCCCCAGGAGAGCAGAAATTCAAGGGAAGATAGATGGAACTAGGCATGCATGGATACTGAAGGGCTATGGAGGCTCTCAGGAAACAAAAAAACCAGAGGAACTAAGGAGCCTAGCAGGGTGAGACAGTGAAATCAACACCTCAAAAGATCATAGAAGGGACCTTAGAAATCATCTCACCCAACCATCCTCAGATGAGCAGAGGGGAAGTGATTTATCCAAAATCACATAATTAGTATTATAAACAGAAAAGATTGGATCTGAACCCTGATCTTTTAAGTCCAAAGCAAGAACTTTTCTGATGACGTCGATTATAAATAAATAGTCCAAGTACCCAAGGGACATTCTTGGGGACTGAGGGATATCTGGGTTCAGAACCTGGAAAAAGAGGTTAGAAATAGTAACCAGGAGAATTTGACTAGGTCCAAGTTCTGCCCAATGAGGAAGTGCCTGAGCCTACTAGAGTATTAAGCAGTGCAGGATGTGGGCTATACAGAATCCAGTGGAAGGGGGTACATTTGGCTGGAAGAAAATAAGAGTGAGTAAAGGAAGGGTAGATCCTGGTAGTACAATTCCTATTACAAGGGAGTGGCTCCAGTCTTTCCTTTGGTTGACCATCACCTGCATCACATCTTTAGAATTGGTTTCTAAGACAAGAGACAATTTATTTACTTTCCTTGGGATAAAGCATTATTGCCATTTGAAGGGATGAGCTCTTTTTTCATGAAAAAGTTTAGATTATAAGTATCTTATTGAACCTGGTAGAAGACTAAGGTAGATTCAGATCATATTTGAAACTAATTGTTCTTTTTAAAAACATATTTTATTTTTTTCTAATAATGAGCAACAATTTTTAACATTCTTTTAAAAAAATGTTGACTTCTAAATTCTTTTTCTCTTTCCCCTCCCCCATCATTGAGAAGGCAAGCAATTTGAGATAGTTTATACATGTACAGTCATATAAAACATATTTCCATATTAGTCATGTTGTGAAAGAAAACACAAACCAAAAAGAAAAAGGAAATGAAAGAAAGTATGTTTTGATCTACATTCATACTCCATCGGTTCTTTCTCTGGAGATTGATAGCATTTTTTTTATCATGAATTTTTTGGTTTTTGATCAGTTTGTAGGCTTTTTCTCTACTACATGCTTAGAAAATGAGTATGTATGTAATGAGGAGAATGGTCAGTGATGACCAGGCCTAGAAACATTCTCTGGGCTGGGCCCTCTATTCCACATTATCACACACACTTTTAGAAGAAGACTTGTTGTTGATTAGTTATTTAGTTGTGTTCAATTCTTTGTGACTCCTGGGGAGTCATAGTGTCCATGAAGTTTTCTTGGCATATATATATATATATGCATATATAGTTGATTGTTGTACAATATTTCTGTTACTGTATACAATGTTCTCTTGGTTCTGCTCTCTTCACTTTGCATCAGTTCATGCAAGTCTTTCCAGGCTTTTCTGAAATCCTCCTGCTCATCATTTCTTATAGCACAATAGTATTCTATCACAAACATATACCACAACTTGTTTAGCTATTCCCTAATTGATGGACATCCCCTCAATTTCCAATACTTTGCCAATACAAAAAGAACTGCCAACACAAAGAGAACTGGTATAAATATTTTTGTACATACAGATCCTTTCCCTTTTTAAAAAAAAAAATTAAAATCTCTGGGCTACAGACCTAATAGTAATATTACTAGGTTAAAGGGTATGCACAATTTTATAGCTTTTTGAACATAGAAACTAAGTATTCTATTAACACCAAAACAGAGAAGGCTTCTCTTTTGCTGCTTTTGGCTGGTAGCAAGATTTACTCAGAGTTTACCTCTGTATTTTCATCTAAAGCACAGTAGGTACCTGAGTTTAATTGAAGACATTCTCTTGTACAAGTATTTCTACCACAGGCTCAGAACTTTCTGAATGTAATTTTTATTATTGTTCAATATAACTAGATATTGTTTTTTGCTGATAGCAAGCCTTATGATACAATACATTTTTTTTCAGAAGGAAGTCTCACTAGTTTGGCTTAAGACCACCCAGAATTCATAGTAATCTTCAATCTCTTTTGCCAACACAAGTGAGTCCCTCTGTCTGCTTCACTACCATGTATGGGGCTGGTGATATTTACCTTGTGTTCTGCCTGGCTCATAAGCTGTTAGGAAAGAGAAAATCCATAGGAAATGAAGGCCCATCAAGCTGAGGTAAGGTAAAACAATGATACCAGTAGCTCAGAGTGAGAGACTGTTAAAGCTGGCAGGGACCTTATAAAAATTCCTTTATCTTAGCATTACTTCCTGTCTCTCTATCTCCTTTGTCCTTTACTCTTCCTAAGTCCATTCTCTGACTTCATTACAACCTCCGGTCATGCCTACCCTTCCAGCTTGCTTACTGGCCATCATCCCAGCTATGATGTTGCCTTCCTTCCCTTGACATCTTGATCCTTTAATTAATCAGTTCAACTTACACAATGGTCTCCATTAGACTGTAAGCTCCTTGGGAGGAGGGACTTTTTGCCTTTGTAACCCCAGAGCTTAGCATAATGCCTAGCACTTAGTTTGCATTTAGAAATGCTTACAGACTTGACTGGACTCATGATTGCCTTTCACCCTTTCCAGATCCTAGTTCTACATTATTTCCATCCGCCTTCTTTGCTCATGAAAGCATGCTGTAGAGTGCTGTTGAAGGAAGTAATATCCCTGGAGGACGTCATATAACTATGCTGATGACTTGTCTGCCTCAGTTTCCTTAATCTGTGAAATGGAGATAACTATAGCACCTACCTTCCAAAGTTGTTGCGAGGATAAAATTAAATAATATTTGTGAAGTGCTTTGCAAACCTAAAAGTACTACACAATTGCTGTTATTATTTGTTTTAGTGGGAGGAAACAGAGGGTTAAATAATCCAAAATTGCAGAAATAAGGTGAATTGTATGGTATAGCAGGAAGAGCACTGGATGTCTAGTTAGAGGGCTTAGCTTCAAATCTCACCTATACTATTTACTACTTGTATGACCTTGGGCAGGTCTCTCAACATTTCTGAACATTTCCCTCATCTAGAAAATGAAGGATTTATATTAATTAGGTGAATGACTTCTAGCTCGAATCCTATGATCTTCCCTGCCCCAAGGGGGACTAGATCCATTTTATGCTATATAGCTCAAAATCAGACAGATGGTTATCAGTCATAAAATTCCCTTATTGCTAATGGTCCTCAGACTCCTCTCTTCCCTGTATAAAACAGATGTCATCCTTCCTCCCCACTTCCCTGTGTAAACATATTAAAGAGTCTCATTAACTCTTAAATAACTGGTCTAGTTAATGGATAGAGCTTGATGTATCAGTCACTATAACTAAATCCTACTTGTAGCCAGGATGCCTTGTCTACCTGCATGCCCCTCTTTTTTCTCCTCTCTCCTGTGTCAATAGTTCTGAGTTCTTGTTTTCTTTACAGTTACGTTTCATAGTTGTGCTACTAGTTTTTCTTTGCAAATGTACAGTATGTCAGCTGCCTTAAGGGTTAAGATGGCTTTTATGGGCCAGTTTAGGAATTTAGTCACTATTTATAACATTTTCTATGTTATAAGCAGTGACTTAAAAACTGTGGAAGCAGCATGTTACAGGAGAAAGAAGAATGGCTCCAGAAGTGAAGACTGTCGTGGGAGGGGGAAGGGGTTTGGGAGGTATCAGATCCTACCTGGGAGGTTTAATGCTTGTGTGACTCTGAGCAAGTCATTTAACTGTCCTGAGCCTTAATTTTCTTACCTATAATAAAATGAGGAACTAGGACTAAGGGGATCTCTGAGGTCTCTTCAAGCTCTAGGTCTTATGAACTAACATTTGGTATATATGTGGTTAGTAAATTGGGGAATCCTTGTAGGCATGTGTGTTGGAAGAAACTGTTAATGAAATTTAGTTATTGAAGCATTGTTCACTCAGTGGTTGTGATATTTTGCAAGACTGCCCTAAATTAAGTGAAGGATATTCACATTATCCAAATGAAGTTCATGTGACTGATGTGGCTTATGTAGCCACAGATTCTATATGCATGTGTGTGTTTGTGTGTAAAAATACACGCATATACACACATGCGTTCATGTATATAATTCTTTAGAAGCTCAAAAGGACAATCTTTAAAAACTGTCTGATTCACCTCACCTTATGTTGTCTGTATTAGTGTTCAGTTGACTGAGGAGGGTGTTTAAATTGTTACAAAATTTCTACAAATATTTATAGTCATCTTGAAAATTTAGGGTGACTCATGGGCAAAAAAGAAGATTTGAAAACACTTTCATGTGTTCGATTGTTTACTCTAACTCAGTCCATTTTGCATCTGTGGCTCTGCTTGGTCCCAAATCCAAAGAACATGAAACCCCTCTTAGTTTAAACTGATCACCAGAAATCCTCATCATGCTGCTTGACTCAGCCTTGGATATACTTAGCACCTTCTCAACTCCCCCAGCCTCTTTTCCCCTCTGATTGGAGAGCTGGTGCACAAAGCACTCAATCTACCCAAAACCTTTGTTTGTAGAAGGCAGAAGGTAGATTTGGCAGCTCACTCACTCTACCTTGCACCTGTAGCTCTGCTTGGTCTCAACTCCATGGAAGAAGATACCCCACGGAGTACTCCCATTGCCAAAGTCCCCATTTCCAACTTCCTTTTGTGTGTTGTATTTCCCCATCAGATTGTAAGCTCCTTGAAGGAAGGCACCATCTTTCTTTCTCTTATTTGTATTACCAGTGCTTAGTACATTGCCCGGCATATAGTAGGTGCTTAATAAAATGTTTACTAATTAGAGAATTGTTGTAATTATAAAAACCTGGTTGCTTGACTTCCATTAAAAGTATTTTTAAACATTCATATTAAGACAGTTTGATTTAATATTGGAATTAATAGAATGTTAGAGTTGGACACAACCTTAGGCAGTATGTACATAGTCACATATGTCCAAGGACATCTAGTCCAATCCATAACTGAACAAATATTTCCTTCACAACATCCCTGAGAAGTGGCCATCCAACCAGTGCTTGAAGATTTCCAATGAGGGGCCCTGACTTCCTCTGGGGAAGCCTATTCAATTTAACTGTTGGAAGGTTTTTCCCGACAACAAACCTTAATTTGCCTCTTTGCAACTCTACCTATGGCAACGTGTTCTCATCCCACATAGAATAAGACAAATCTTTTCCCTTGTCAGCAGCCTTTCAAATACTTGAAGACAGTAATCAAGTCCACCCCTCAACCTCTTCCTCCCCTCCCCTCCACCAAAAACCCCAAATCCACCTCTTTTCCCTGCTAACCATGTCTAGTTCTTTCAACTCCTCTTTATATGGCATAGTTTGGAGGTTCTACACTATTTAGGTTGCCCTCCTTTACGCACTCTAGTTTTTCAATGCCCTTCCTAAAACATGAAGCCCAGAATTGAACCCAATGTGATCTAGACACAAAATAGTTCTCTCATTTTGCATGAGGAAACTCAGTCTCAGAGAATTGAAGTGATTCCTCCAAGGTCACAAAACTAGCTAATTTCAGAGCAGGGACTAAAACCCAGATTTCCTCCCTACCAGTCCAGTGCTTTCCTCACTATGTCAAGATGTGTTAGGTATGGGATTTCCTTTCAGTTTTGTAATGATAAGACTTCAGACCTCATTCATTACTTTAAAAATATTTATTACAAGTCTATTCTGAATAAGATACCACACATTTTACTATGTTTCTCATTACAATTAGTCATCTTGCCTACCATGAAGAAGGAGAAAGATAATGGTCTGCTAGAAGTGATAGAGGTGGGGAGGAGATAAGATCAATAACAAACCCCAAACTTAATACTTGGGTTATTTTGTAATCAGGCTTGAGGTAAATCCAGTTATGAAAATGGATATTTGGACTACAATGAGAACAAATGAAAAATGAAGGGGGAAGTATTTCAAGTACTTATTATCAGTCTCTAAGTTGGCCACCAGTCAACAGCTATTAGTTATCTTTTTAAAAAGATTTATTTTTTAAGTTAACAAGCATTTATCTTTTCTCCATCTCACCTCCCTTCCTTAGGCCCTTACCCCTACCCAAAGAAAAAAACAAAACCCTCGTAACAAATATGCACAATTAAGGAAAACAATTTTCATGTTGTCCATGTCCGAACATGCATTTGCTTCAACACCCTAAATCTTTCATCTTTCTAATAGGAGGCAGGTAGCATGCTTCATCATTGCTCTTTGGAATCATGGTTGATCTGGTTGATCAGAGTTCAATCAGATGTACAGTTCTTAAGCACCTACTATGTGTCATGCACTGTGTTAAGCACAGGGGTTACAAAAAGAGGTCAAAGACAGTACCTTCCCTTGAGGAGGAGCTCACCAATGGGAGAGACAATAAGCAAACAAATATGTACACACAAGATATAAAAAATAAATAGAAAGTAATTTAAAAAGGGAAGGCACTAGATTTAGGGTTTGGAAAGGTTTCCCATAGAAAATAAGACTTTAGGTGGGACTTAAAAAAAGTCATGGAAGTCAATAGGTGGATACGAGGAGGAGAGAGCGTATCAGGCATGAGAGTCAGCCAGAGAACATGGCAAGAGCTGAGAGATGGAGGGTTTTGTTCATAGAAGTTCCTAAGTCCTTCAATGTTGTTCATTTTACAAAGTTGTTATTGTATAAATTGTACTCCTGGTTTTGCTCACTTCACTCTGAATCAATTCATACAAATCTTACCAGGTTTCTCTGAAACCCTCCATCTCATCATTTTTATGGCACAATAATATTCCATTACATTCATCTGCCATACTTTGTTCAATTATTCCCTGACCGGCACACTTTAGTTTCATCAGCTGTTTTTTGGATCCTGAGTATTTTAACTCCTGAGAGGATTTAGAGATTGAGGCAGGAGGAGGTTTGGGTCATGCCTGGAGGGAGCTGGAGTTCAGTCAAGTCCGGGGCCCCTCTTTTTCAAGTTCTGCTTCAGAGGATCCCACTGAAAGAAGGTCTGGTAATTCCCTTTTAGAATTTGAAATTCAGGATGATTTAGTATCATTTGTGGCAACTATAGGCTTCCCAGAGAGAATTCAAGATCCCTGGAGGTATTTGAAAAGTAAAATGAGATAGAGAAGAAGGAGGGAGGATCCCATGAAATCCCCCTAGAGTTGCTGCTTTACTTGTTCTGCCTTTAATCTCATCCCCAAACCTTCAGACGTTTCCAGCAACTCCAGAACATCATTGATTCAGAGTTCAGACGAGACAGACTGTTGTAGTATGGTAGTACCAGGTAATTAGTAGTGGAATTCATAAAATTCCAAAGTTGAAAGGGGACTCAACAGTCTTCTGGTCCATTGCCTCCCTTTAGCAGGATTTGCTTCTATGCTATTCTTGAGAAGTGATCATCTAGCCTCCACTCAAAAGACCTCTAGTATTTGGAAACACATAACCCCTCACAAAGCCCTTGGGCCATTCCATTTCTGGTCAGCTTTAATTTTTAGGAAGTTTGTTCTTACACTGAGCCAAAATCTGCCTTCCTGTATGATCCCCCTTGATAAAATGTGGGCTATAAGTTGGCTAAGTACCTGACAATTAGAATGTGTGTAGTTTCAATGCAGGTTGCTAGATAATCCAGGGAAGTACATAAAGAAGGTTACTATTTCATTGCGCTCCTTAGATTTTTTTGTCCAATATTTTGGAAGCTTCTGCTAACCTCCATTTCAAGAAGGAGGTGAAAGAGCTACAATAACATATATCTGTAGATAAAAAAAGGATCTTTTGGGAAGCTTGCCACTAAATGAATTATGGTGAATCACACTTTAAGATAGTGGCAGTAAGGCCCTTAGGAACTTTGTAGAAAGGAAATTTTATGCAGACAGATGATCATTGCCAAACTTCAACTGATTATGAAAACCTTTGGGAATCTATCTTGATTATTCTTTTTGCACCAGTCCATAGCAGACTATTCTTCCCCATATAAAATTCCCTTACCAAGGGAAAAACCACCTTAATGTCAAGTCAACAAACGTTTGTTAATTGCTTACTCTTTGAAAGCCAAAGGGCTAAGTGCTGGGGATACAAATAAAGGCAAAGCAGCCTCAAAGAACTCAAGGTCTAATGGGGAAGACAACCTGCAAACAACCATATAGACATGTAATTGACTATTTTATACAATGATTTCCCCAAAATCACAATACAAGAAAAATTAGAGGCCTAACAGTTGCATAAACTCTATTTAATCTTTTGTCTCAATTTTTACCTAGCCCTAAGTTATTGAAGGGGTAGCTCTGCCTTACTTAAATCCAATTCAAAGGCAAGTCAAGACTTCACTCTCATGATGTCATTGGTCCTTTTCCAGAACAAGGAATGAACAACAACAGCTGCAGCAATGATATAGAAGTAAGATTTATACAGGACAAATTGGAGATAATCAGCAGAAGGAAGGCACTAGAATTATGGGGGACTCAGAAAGATTTCTTGTAGAAAGTGGGATTTTAGATGAAACCTGGAGGCCAGGGAAGGCAGAAGGTGGAGATGAGGAGGGAAAACATTCCAACTACAAGGGAAAGCCAGCAAAATTGCCCAGAGTTAAGAGATGGTGTATCTTGTTTGGGGAACGACAAGGAGGCCAGAGTCACTGGATTATAGTGTATAGGGAGGGGTCCCTATGCTTTTGCTGATGTCATTTCCTCTGCCTAGAATACCCTCTACTTCATGTTTGCTTATAGAAATGTTATTCATTCTTCCACAGGGCCTTCACTGATCACACCTGGTTGGAAGTGATCAAAATATCCCTTAGACTCCTGTGACTATTTATCCCACCCACATGGCATGTATATTGCCTTGTACCTTTATTTGTGTACACGTCTAATGGGTAGGAACTCTTAGGAATTTTTGTTCCCCCCATTGCACCAAGAATAGTGTCTTGAACATTATGTTGTTTTTTTTTCTTTTCTGGTCCCAGACCTATGATTTCATTTGAATGAAGAATTTTAAGTGTGGAAACTCCCTTCACCAATACAGATAGGCCATTCATCTGTAGCTTATACTCTTAGAGAGCTGCTTAAAGGCCCACTGAGAGTTCACAGAATTTGCTTATGGTCACATAGCTAGTATGTCAGAGGCAGGACATGAATCCAGTTATATCCATGATATCACACTTTATACCCCCTAATCTAGCAGATCTGTGAAATCAATGCATTTTGTTTGAAGAACATTTCTAGTCTTCTTCAAAACAAATGTTCAAGATATCGCTACATTTTCTTTTTCCCTTTTGGTGGGTGAGGTTATGGTTGGAAAAATAATCTTCTGCCATTATTTTCCTTTCAACTGTGTTACAAGGCAGTCCTCAGAGAGAGAGGGGCCAAAATATGCTTGGATAGCCTCCTGGCTGCTTAGGCTCCCACTGTGACCAAGAATGTAAGAATGGCTGGTTCCAGGGTGACCCTGTCTAGCCTGCTGAAGCAGTATATATCATCACACTAACAGTAAACTGGAGACAGGGGAGGGAGGGGAGGTTGTTTGGCATTCACTGTCAGCTCCTGCCCACTGAAAGCTACAAATAATAGAACATTTATGAGTAACCTTTCATATAGCACCCTGGACCTGGATCTCTTTCTACCTTTCCAGAATGTGAAAGACTTTTTTTCCTTTGCTTCCATGGATTGAACTTAAGTTCCAAACTAAGTGTAGGGAGAGTATTAAAAAATTTAAAAGAGCATAGCATGAAGTTCTCTGCTTGATGTGGATTAGAGCACAACTGATTAGGTCAGCAACAACTCGAGCCAAAGCTGAGAAGTTTTGTTTTTATTTCTAAAGCCTAATGAGCTGATTGGAGCCCCCCTTCCAGGGAATCGCAGCTGGGCTTTTCTCCTTACAATGGGGAGAAAACAGTGCCGTTTATTTGCTTAATTGATGATCCAAATTCTCAGAGCAATTCAACTTGGAATTCAGATGGGAAGTCCAAACCAGCTTTTCTGTCATTCTGTTGGAGATGTGCAGAGTTGTACAATGTTCAAGTCTGGTTTGGTTCTAGGGTTATTGACCAAAGCTCTGCTTATGTTACAATCATTAGAATTTCTGGATAGACTTTTCTCTGGATACAGAGATGATCATTTCTTCCCTCCCTGTCTCCTCACATTGGGAGGGAATGAAGTGCCAATGAGTCAGGGAAGATGGCAGACAGTGGAATGGAGAAGAGAACAGAGATTAACGGAGTGAATTATTATAGCACACAATTTGATGAACAACTTCATTAATTAGTGATGTATTCTACCTTTGTCATATTACACCTAGAGTAGTGTAGTTAGCATCATCTTTTAGGAAAGACACTGATAAATCAGAGAGTGCATAGAAAAGAGTAACCAAGATAATGAATAGTCTTGATTCCATATCATATGTGGTCTGAAAAAACTTAGGATAGTTATTTTGGAGAAGAGAAGACTTGGCAGGGGCGGGTAGGTAGGGGTGTTGAGTAGACTTCCATAGCTGTTTTCAATGGTTTCAATGGTGGAAGATTCATTCTGCTCCTGGATGGGAAAATTCAGAGCAATAGGTACAATCTGTAGATTCGGGCTCGGTATAAGAAAATGCTTTCTAACTACTGAAGCTGTCCAAAAGGAGAATAAGTTTCTTCTTGAGATACTGGGGTTTTCCCCTTCCCTTGAAGTTTTTAAGCAAAGGTTGGATGACCATTTGTCAAGTATATTGCATAGAGAATACTTTTTGTGGGACAGGTTGACTAGGGGGCCTCTGAAGTCCCTTCTTACTCTGAAACTATCATTTCTTGGGAAATGAGGGGAATGAAAAGAAGTCATGGAAGGAAATAAAGTTTAGACCTTGAAGGGACAATATGGTGACTATGTCTGAAGAAATATATGACATTCTTCATTTGTATCCTACATCTCTACTGAAAGAAAGTAAGCTTTATATCTGTTCTCTGGAAACTTCCCTTGGATTTCAAGACCTTTCACAATCTTCCTCTAAACTACCTTTCCATTCTGATCTTGTCCTACTTCCAACTTGAACTCTCTGCTACAGTTGAGTTAATTTATCCTTTTCCTATTATGCCTTGCATAATCCTCAACATTTTTTCCTCCTATTTCTCCATACCTGGAAAAAATCTTCCTTATTCAAGAGGTAACCTTAACCATTTCAACCCACAATGATCTCTCCCTCTTCCAAATTCCTGTTTCATTTGGCTGGAATTGGCTAGTTAACTTTTTTTTGGTATATGTATTTCTATTTTTCTCTTTGAGATTGTTAATTGCTTAAGGAATTAACCATATCTTACACTTCTTTGTATAATCCTCAGTATCTAGCCTAGTGCTAAGTAAATAAGATGTACTCAAAAAAGATTTTGTTGATTGATATAATCAAGTGCTTTAGGTTATAAATATCATAGGAGTTCAGAAAAAGTGCAGTTTGAGGGGTGGTTAGGAAAAGCTTTGTCTAAGAAGTAGAGCACTTCAGCTTGGGTCTTGGAGAACAGGTAGGATTGGCATAGCTACATATCTAGGACTCTTCAGTCCTAGGTGTTGGTGTCTGTCTTTCACTGGGAACTTTTCAATGAATTTATTCAAATTACTTCTTACACTGGTCTAAAGAGGGTGCCTTATCATTGGAATTTAAGTGCCAAAAATGAACGACTCTTTGTGCTAGAACATATATATTCTGTCTGACTAATAATCACAGTCAGGTTATTGGTAATCACTGAGTAACTTGGGGAGAACATGCTTTTCATCTCTTCTCCCTGGTGCCCTTTATAGTAGGGCACTTCTGCCTTTGTCCGACACTGCAAGGGTTCATAGTTTTTACTTTTGGTCAAAATATGAAGATTCCCAAAGTCAGTCTAACTAAAGATTGATCCAAATGCCATATGAAAGGGGACAGAGATAGAGATGGGATAGAGAAGAAAATTCATCAAATATGAAGTCATTGGATAGTGTGACCCAGAAATTTTTTGATTATGCCAGAGGAAATACCAAGATCTTATTATTAGTCTCCCAAGCACTCACTGCCACATATAGGGTCTGACTACATCTAGGTTATGCTTCTAAATATCTAGCATTGTTTAGTTGTTCAGTCATCTCTGACTCTTCATGACCCCGTTCCATGAGGTTTTCTTGGCAAGGATAGTAGAGTGGTTTGTCATTTCCTTCTCCAGTGGATCACCTTTTGTCAGTACTCTCCACTATGATATGTCCGTCTTGGGTAATCTTACATGGCATATAGTTTCATTGAGTTACACAAACCTCTCCACCACAACAAGGTAGTGATTCAGGAAGGAAGATATCCAGCATACACCACCCCAAACAGAATCAGCCTTAGGTAAAATTATGAAGCAGACAATGTTTACTTTTATCATTCTTTGCCTTTCACTTCTAGCTTACATGCCTGTCCCACCACTCAAGACTAAGGTAGATAACATATATACAGAACTCTGCAAACCTTCTGGTACTATATAAATGCTAGACCTTATAATAATAATAGTTATTATCATTGATAGAATAATTATTTCATGTCTTCCTACAGAGGACTAGGTAGAGGAGAGGAAAAGATTACATATTTCAGGCCATATCTCTTAGAAAGGAATTCTCCAAGTATGCCTATGGTGGCTGTAGAAGGGTCAGCAAAAGCTAGATGAAGAAGCTTGGTTTCTGGTCAGAGCATGGAGTGAGGCTCGCCAGAATCCACCCTTACTACCATGGAGTTGGCAGTCCATGCCCTGAGAACCCTGGCTATGCTCACCAACTCATTCATTCATTGTACAAACAAACATCTGAAGTGGTGACCCTGTCAACTTAGCTCCTGGCTACTTAGCAGAATTTCAAAAAAGCAAACCCAGAAGTCAGCTCAGCTCCCTTAGGCTCATGGACAAAAGCTTCTGTTCCTTGATTCTGGCAGGAAATGTGGTTTACCATGTTAACTGATTCCTCTTTCAAGTACTTCCTTAGCAAACTAGCCCTTTGTCCCTCCTTCCAAAGCATGCCTGGTTGCTCAGGACACACAGCAAAGAACAATTCAGTGCTGTTAGCTGACTGGATAGATGGAACTTCACCTAGCTAGTTCTGGAGCATTATTGCTTGGACCCAGTTCTCACTTCTCCAGCAACAGTTGCCTTGTCTGCAGCTCAGCCTGTAAGTCTCCTTGACTTGTTCCCCAAGTGTTTATTTCTAAGGCCTCCCATAAATGAAGTGATGATTCCATCTGGGATGCTTCCTGACCTTCATATTCCTTTCCTTTCCTCCTCTCTTACCCTATTTTCTAGGAATAACTCCCTATAGCTGGTGTGTTGCACAGTTAGCCGCTCAATAAATATTGATTAAGAACCTACTATATACCTTGAACTATATTAAGCACTAGGGATACACAGAAAAGCAAAAGACACCAAGTTCACAATCAAAAGGCAGAGATGGATAACATGCAGACAATTATGTGCAAACAGGCTATGTAGAAAATAAATAGGGAATAATCAAAAGAAGGAAGGCTCTAGAATTATGAGAGATTGGGAAAGGGAGGTTGGAATTTAACTGAGACTTAAAGAAAGGCAGGGGAATCAAGAGGTAGAGATGAGGAAGGAGAGTTTTCAGCAGAAGAGTACAGCTAGTGAAAATGCTCAGGATCAGGAGTAGGCTTGCTCAAGGAAGAGCCAGGAGGCCAATGTCACTGGCTCATAGAATATACTGGGGAAGGAGGAAGATCTAAGAATGGAAAGGTGGCGGTTTGGGGGCATGGTTATGAAGGGCTTTGAAAATCAAAGGGACGATTTTATATTTGATCTGGGAGGTGATAGGGAGCCATTAGAGTTTATTGAATGGGGGCTGGGGTGGGGTGACACTGTCAGAACTTTGATTTAGCAAAAGCTCTTTGTTGCTGAGGGGAGAATGAATAGAAGTGGTTAGAAACTCATGGCAGCCAGATTAACCATGAGGCTACCTCAATAGTTCAGGTGTGAGAAGATGAGGGCCTATACCAGGTGGGTGCTGGCATATTTTAGAGTTGTTACAGAAGTAAAATCTACAGGCCTTAATAATAATGATAATAGATAACATTTATATACTACTTACTATGGACCAAGCATTGTGCTAAGTGTTTCATAATTATTATCTCGTTTGATCCTCACAACTTGGTAGGTGCTATCATTAGCCCCATTTTACAGATGAGGAAACTGAGACAGAGGTTAAGTGACTAGCCCAGGATCACAAAGCTAGTTCGTATCTGAAGACAGATGAGAACTCAGGTCTTTCTGACTCTAAGCTGAATGCTCTATTCACTGATCCCACCTAGTTGTTGTCTTGGCAGTAGATTGGACATAGGAGGTGAGAGAAAGTTAGGAGTTGAGATTGACTTGCTGAAAAAAGACCACTGAACTCTGGGTTTTAATTGTTACTCTAAGTTGGTTCTTTCATCTCTCGTAAAAAAAAATCAGATATGCACTACTTGCACCTATTATAAGGTCACCTCTACACATTGAATATAGAATGTATGCTCCTTGAGGGTAAGAACTGTTTTTTTGTATTGTCTTTGTATAGCCAGCACTTAGTCTGTATTTAATAAATGATAATTCTTTCGGTCACTATTGAAGATCAAGTTTTATTAATTAGCTTGCTTGTAGCTACCCTAATATCGATGAATCAAAAAAAATTTCTGAACATCTATTAGACTCCTAGTCCTTTGGGGAATTCAGAGGAATTAATTATAAGATAGTCCCTGCCCTCAGAAGGCTCACAGACCATTTGAGGACAGATGAAGGAAACCATGGGAGAACAAAATAAGGTTGTACATAATAAAGAGCTAAAATTATGGTGTGCAGGCTACCTGAATGCTTTAGGTAGGAGTTCAGAGAAAAGCAAATTCAGTGTGGGTGTAGTGGAATAGTTGGAAGGTTTCATGGATGAGGTAGAAGTTCAGATGAGGATGAAAGAATAAAGGAACTGGAAAGAAAAGAGGGAAGAGGACATTCCGAGTTGGAGGGTCAACATGAGCACAAACCTGCAGGTAGGAATGGACATAGTGTGTATGTGGGGATGTTAAAGTGACTGGCCTGCCTGGTGAGAAGTCACAGTTCTAATTATAGATCTTGGAACTGGAAGGAGTCTCAGGGATCATTTTCCAGTAAGATTATCATGGAAAGAGGGAGGTATTTGGAGTGGAGGTCCTAGGTTCAAGCTTGGCTATTTCCTTCTCTGGTCCCAGCTTTTTCATCTGTAAAATGAACTAGATGACTTCTGAGGCTCCTTTCAGCTATAAATTTATGATTGGGTCCATTCCCCTGTCTTTGAGCAGGTAAGTTTCATCCCCATTTTAGAGATGAATAAAGTACATCATGGGCAACTAGGTGGCTGGAGTGGTGGATAGAGTGCTGGGAAGGAAGTCAGGAAGACATCTTACTAGCTACTTACTAGCTGTGTGACCCTGGGCAAATCACTTAACCATATTTGCCTCAGTTTCCTCATCTATAAAACGAGCTTGTGAAGGAAATGGTAAACCATTCCAGTATCTTTGCCTAGAAAACCCCAAATAGAATCACAAAGAGCGTATCATGATTGAAATGACTGAACAACAATAACAACAAATCACATCCTAGGTTCATAGATTTAGAGTTGGGTTATCAACTTAAAGATAATCAAATTCAACCTCTTCATTTAACAAATGAGGCTATTTAGGTCCATAAAAGTTAAATGACTTGTCTAGAGACACACAGCTAGCAAGAGTCTAAGGCAGGACTTGAACCATGTCTTCCTGATTCTAAGAACAGCAGTTTTTCCACCACACCAAAGACTCTCCATTATACCACAAGACCAAATGATGCTACATCCTGGACTATTGCTAGTAGCTTGACTTAGGTCTTCCCACTGGACTTCTGATGATTCTGAAAGACAGGGTGAGGTTGACAACTTTGGGCAGTTCTGCTTCACTTAAATCCAATTCATAGGCAAGTCAAGACATATATATTGGATATGCTACCACGATGCCATTGGTCCTCTTGGAGAAGACAACAAAAGCAGGCTGGAATGTAAATTTAATGCAGAAATTTGCTTATTCTTTAGAATTCTTTAGAATGACCTACCATATAATGAGGCTAGAAAGGTCAGTTGAAGCCCCATTGTAAAGGAAAGTCTTTGAAAAACAAACAGATTTTATATGTGATCCTGGAGCCAATAGGTAGCCAGTGGAGCTTAATGTACAGAGGAGTGACATGGTCAAACCTGAAACAAGGAAGATAATAAAAAATAGTACTAAAAATTAAAAAATAAGGAAAATCACTTTGATACCTATGTGGCTGATGGCCTGGGGTAGGAAGAATCTTGAGAGAGAGAGAGAATTAGGAGACCATTGTAATATTGTTAGGTGAGAAGTGATGAGGCCATTCACTAAAGTTATGATATTGAGAGTAGCATATCTTATCAATATATCATTTTATGAATATTTATCCACCAGCTAGACTGTGGTCTCCTCAGGGCATAATATCTCTTGGGTATTCTCCTACAGTATCTAGCAGGTGTTTTTCATACCATAGGTAACTAAGCTTAGTTGACTAACTAGTATTATTAATTTACCTGATAGGACTATAGGTTTAGGGTTAGAATGGTATTTCAAGGTCAATGACTCCAACCCTCTCATTTTAGAGATGAAAAAATTGAGACACAGTATGGTATAGTCAAGAAGGCACAGTCAGGAAATTCCATATGACATTCTTACTAGCTATGTGACTCTGGGTAAATAATTTTACCTTTCTGTGCCTCAAAAATCCTAATTTGTAAAATGATGGTTTCCAAGGGCCCTTTTAGCTTAAATTTATAGTCCTATGATCTCTGGTGCTATAAGTCCCAGACAAGATGGATGACTTGCCCAAGGTCATGTAAGAAGTAAGTGGCAGGGCCAGGATTTCAATGTAGGCCATCTAATTTCAAATTCAGTACAACTTATGACTCATGCTCCCTTGGATTTGAACCTAGGTCTGTTGTCTCCAAATCTAGCATGTTTTCTAGTCTCTCATACTGTTTCCCTTCTCCCTAAATAGCCCTAGGGCTTCAAACTCATACTTCGCTCAGTGGACTAGACAGATTTCCCCAACCCCCTTTAAACAGAAGGCATTATAATTTCATCATCTGGTTGGAAAACTAATTGTCTTTTGCTGGATGTCCTCAAGGAGAGAAGTAATTCCCCACTAATAACTTAAAGCTATTCAGCCCCTTGGGTAACTTGGCCATCCAGAAATAGGGAGGGCGCATATCTCTTTTATCATAGAGCATCAGAATCATGAGTGAAATAATGACTGAGTGGAAAGTGCCATGAGCAAACTGGAGGTGAAAGAGGGGGTTAATCATGGTGCTAGGATGGGCTGTGCCCTCCATGTTCATTATTGGCACCTGCTCTTGTCTCTAGAGATTACAATCCAAATTTGAGCTTTCAGGAAGGAAGCCAGTTACAGTTTTTCCCCCTGTAATTCTTGAGGTCACATTGCCTGCAGCATTTAGGGACTCAATAGAACTCCATCACAAATATTATTATGTATCAGATGGGATGCCACAAAAATGTAATTAAGGACTTTGTAAAATATTAATGAATTACCTTACTCTGACCACAATACTGGAATAAGGAAACCAGAATTATTGTCTCAGGCTGGAAGGCAAGAAACTGAAAAATAAGGTGCTTAAAGAATGCTAAATATCTGTTACAAGAAATCTGTGTTTTGTTTTGTTTCCAATGGGGGGAGTTGGGTGGGAGTGAAAATAGATTTTTGTTAACTGAAAGAAACTGGGACATAAAGAATACTAAAATGACAGATCAAAACAAAACCTCTAGAGACTTGTGCCTCCCAAATCATTAGATTAGGTCAGCTTTGTTTTTAGCTTACTATAAGCAAAGAAATAGCATAATGAATTTTTATAAGACTGCAATATCATAAGATATTTTGTACAACATATACATTCTGATAATTCTCCAAAGCTATCTTGTACAACATTAATCTTCCATTCCTTTCCATTGTTTTGCTTGTGTTTAAGAGGAATTAACACCAAAGTTGGTATCTGGGCTATCAGTTTAATAAAACACATTTAGCCCTTCTATGAAAAGTATTTTTAATGAAACTCTAAGAGATGCTACAGTGACCAACAGGAATGTCATGAAACAAGCTTTAAGTGCATAGGATTATTTAAAGAGGTTGGAATGTTTATGTTGTGATATGAAACAGGTTCATTGTTATAAAACGCTCAAATCTATGCAGAAACATTTTATTCTGGTAACTCAGCCTTGTTCTTAAAGTTTGCAAATTTACCTTGGGGCTAAGTAGGGCTGTTCCTACAATACCTGAAGTGCTCTTATGCCTTACAAGAGAACAGAGAAAGCAGAATTTGGCATTATAGCTGAATACAAAGAGCTGGAACTAGCAATGATTTCACCTGGGGTAGCAAAACTGGCCTTGGTGTTTCAGCCTGTACACAACATTCCATTGCCTGCCTCCATGACTTGGCACAAACAGTCCCCTATATCTATATTGTTTTCCTTCTTCTCCTCAGGATTACTCTGATGCATGCCACTTGGGATGGCCCATTTAGGTTCATTTCTATGCCTGCTCTATGGGGTCTTTACAGTTGAAGTGAATTGAGATGAAGAAAGGTTATCTTACTAGGAGATGGCTATGATCTCCCCACAGTGAGAATAATCCTGAGGGGAAAGTTCTATTCCTCCCTCTTCCCAGTCCATTTATCTTATTTATCTATATCTATATACCTACATATCTATATCTGTGTGTGTGTGTGTGTGTGTGTGTGTGTGTAATTGTATATTATAAAACCTCTGTGGGTTACAGACGATGGCATTTCCCTAACAGAAAATGTGTATGGTTGCTCTCTTAGCAAAAAATAAACTTGTGGTACTACGAACTGTAACTCAGCACTCTGATTCCCAGTGGAGGTTGGGGCCTTGCAAAGGTGGGATAAACAGTATGATTCTAGCAATGAATAAATAAAAGACAGTTCATTTCTTGAGTTAGCATGTAGTTGTTGAGATAGTGGGGGCCATCAGAGAACAAGGCTCTAAAAATATTTCCTGAAATTCTGCCAGATTGTTGCATTAGTTTTGTTGTATTAATTTTTCTCATCACTGCTTTCTTCTTTTTCGTTGTTTTCTTCTGATCATCCCACAATGTCTTTACTAACAGCTGTTGTGATTATAGGACACTCAGGTTTTAGGGGACCCAGATTTTAAGAAAACACGTTCTATATTAAAATCTCTTAACTACTTACCATCCTGAATCATTTTCCCTAGCTCACCTGGTTATCTCACTGTTCCCACAACATACTTTTTGCTTTCTCACCTCTGCACTTTTCCTCATGCAGTTCTACCCACCTGGAATGCCATCCAGCCCAAGACAAGTGGCTCATTCAGCATCCATTATGAGAGAAGCAAAAGACTTCATGCATATTCACTGTGCAATTCAACTATCTCTTGGAATCTGTTTAGGGTCTGCTAAACTCAGCTCACTTTCTTGGCCAAGTCTTATATTTCCACCACTGTGTGCAATGACCTCTTCCTCCTCTGCATTACTTTAACAATTATTGTCTGTTCAATGTATTTGGCAATTAATCATGTAGCTCCTCAGGGCATCTCTTGTATCCCAGGCCTTCAGGCTCCTAATTTAAGTCTTTAGTGTGATGTTTCCCCTACTCGTGTCTCATCTTCTCAAGTATGAGAGACAAGTCACAAACGGTGTGTAAAATTACCAATTAGACATTGATTTCTTTGTGAATTAAAGGCTTTTAGGTTTTTAAGATTCCTTTGTAAAAATCAAAGCACATAGTACAGGGCTAACTAATTAAGTTGTTTTCAGCTAACTTTTGAATGAATTCCGAGAGCAAGATAAGGGTGGGGGAAAGGGAAGTGGGCTAGGAGGGTAGGGAGGAGAATACAGTACCACAGACTCAGAGCAAGTAAGACTTCTGAGGCCATGTAGTCCAATCTCCATACTTTATCGGTGAGGAAACTGAAGTCCAGGGAGATTAAGAGACATGCCTGACAGGTAGTAAGCACCAGAAGCAGAACTGGAACCAGGGTTTTCTGAACCAGGGGAGGTAGCCAGGTGGCTCAGAGGAGAGAATGCTGGTCCTGGCTGGAATCAAGAAGACCTGAATTCAGTCCTGGCATCAGACACTTATTAGCTGTGTGACTCTGGGTCAGTTAGTCACTTAAACTCTGCTTGCATTAATCAGCTGGAGAGGGAAATGGCAAACCCCTCCAGTATCTTTGCCAAGAAAACTTCATAATGGGGCTATGAAGAGTCAGACAAGGGGTGGCTAGGTGGTGCAGTGAGTAGAACGCTGGCCCTGGAGTCAGAAGGACCTGAGTTCGGATCCGGCCTCAGACACTTAACACACACAAACAAAAACCTAGCCATGTGACCTTGGGCAAGTTACTTAACCCCAATTGCCCTCCAAAAAAGGCAAAAAAAAAGAAAGAAAGAAAGAAAGAGTCAGACAAGACTGAACAACTTTTGATTATGAGGTTTGTGAGGTATGATAGAAATGGGAGGTAGTACCAGAATGAAGAGGGAAGACCTGAAAACATACTTATTCAAATTGTCTTTAGTGTTGGGAGAGGAAATATTTGCCCTGGAAACCCTGTCTGCTTGTCAATGGGTTTTAATCACTTGGAGGGATATATAGGTGCTGTGAATTTTAGGCCAAACCAGTGTCTGTTAAGTTAGCCATGAAGCCTGAATGTAACTATAAGAAGCAGATCCCTAGAGAATGCAAAGTAAAGAAAGAAATAGATATGAAGTATTTTAAGGATTATTTAAAAACAAACAAACAAAAACAGTTCAACAAGCATCTAAGTGTTTATATGCCAGCCACAGTTTTAGATGTTTTAGATGGTGGATATTCAAAGAAGAAAACAAAACAGTTCTGAATTCAAGGGGCTTAGTAAGTTCAAAGTATATTCAAAGTAAGCAGAAAGCAATTGGGGGGAGAGGAGGGGATATTTGAGCAGAACCTTTAGGGATTCTAAGAAGCAGAGTTGAAAAGGGAGTGAATTTCAGGCCTGGGTGACAGCTAGTGCAAATATAGGGAGATGGGAGACGAGATGTTGTTAGAAGAAATAGCAGGTAAGCCATTTTGGCTAAAAAAAACCATTTTATGTGAAATAGCATAATGTATAATGAACCTGGAAAGGGAGGTTCAGGGCAGGTGCTGAAGGGCTTTGATGCCAGAGTAGAACTAAGTGTCTTGGTAGAACTAAGGAGTCATTGGAGCTTCCTGAGTATATATACAGCCTTGGGTTTTTAGAATTTCATTCTGGCAGCTATGTGGGTATTAGATTAGGAAAATCACAGAGGTCATTGCAATAATCTATGTGAAAGGTGATAAAGTTCTGAATGGAGACAGAGGGGATGGTCTATACAGAGGTTGAATACAGAATTCTGGGCAACTAACTAGATATGTTGAGGCAGCTAGGTAGGGCAGTAGATAGAGCACTGGGCCTAGAATTGGGAAGACCTGAGTTCAAATCTAGCCTCAGACACTAGATGTGGTACTCAGGGCAGTCACTTAATCCTGTTGCCTCAGTTTCCTCTTCTGTAAAATGAGTTGGACAAGGAAATGACAAACCACTCCAGTATCTTTGCCAAGAAAACCCCAAATGGGGTCACCAAGAGTTGGACATGACTGAAATAATTGAATGATAACAACAAGTGGATATGTCAAGTGAGTGAGACAGAAGAATTGAGGAAGACTGTAAGGTTGTAACACTGTGTAACTGGAAGGATGGTAGTGCTATCAACAGAAAGAGGAAAGAGGGGGAAAAGACAATGAATTCTATTTTGGACATGCTAAATTTGATCACCTGTACAGAGCACCCAGATGGAAATGTCCAACAAGAATTTGGTGACATTAGAGGAAAACTCAAGAGAGAGACTAGGGCCGGGTAGTTATGTATCTACATATATGCAGGTCTATTTATATAAAATGAATACTATACATTTAAACATATATCTAGATATATATAGTTGCCTTTTGTTATTATTCCACAGTTATTTCCCCCTAATATTCTTCCTCTCTCGAAGGCCAACCTACAACTGAATGCTTCCATGTATCACTGACAACAGAGGCTTTGTTCTCTGGGAAGGCATGAGATGATAGAGGCCCAGGAGCCATTCCCCCTAGGAAATTAGGATGAATGTGAAGCATCATGGTCAGGATTTGTCATCTCTGGGCATGTATCTTTGTGGGTGTCATTGAATAAAAGTTAATCCAAGGACACCCCAGTTTCATGTACGTTATTTCCATGCTAAGGGGGCACGATAAGTGCTTTCACGATAAGTAGGGAAAGGTACTGATGACTCTATCCACATTGGGGAAAGCTGAACATAGGGTCTATTCCATTTAGTGCACTATAATTGCTTTGCTCCAACCCAAAGCCATGGAAGCTGTTGTTTTCCCACCTCTGAGTCATCCTAACTCTTCATGTGAAAAGCTTTCAGACAGAGTTTGGTAAAGCAGTATATATTTCCCTTGAGAATTCACCTTTATTTTAGGTGGATATGATAAAGTTTCAAGATTGTTCTAGCCATAGGAATTTCAGTATTGATACAGCTATGTTTCGTGTTTTACATGCATTATGCTAGTAATTTCCTAAATAATATGGATTTTTTTTCAATGAGTGCATGTAAGCATACAATGAAGAGATTTTAGGAGATCATAGGAACGTAGTGTTACAGATGTGTAGCTGAAAGGAAAAAGGATCCTTAGAGTAATCTATTCCAATCTCCTCCTTTTATAGATGAGTATATTGAGACCTAAGGAGATGCAATGAAGAGACTTAAGGGCAAGAGTGAAAGTCTCTGGGGATTTACCAAACCTCTGAGTCTAGAATCTTATAGAAACTATCTTGTAGAAAAGGCTTTTTGGTTCTAGTCACATTTACACTGTTTCACTCCCACAAGAAGGACAGTGCAGTGCAATTCAAGAGTGTCAAATTGAGGCCAGTGAAGCGTATGTAAGGATCCCTGCAGGCTGCAAATTTACTTGTTGTTCAGTTGTTTTAGTCATGTTCAACTTCTTGTGACCCCATTTGGAGTTTTCTTGGTAAAGATACTGAAGTGGTTTGCCATTTCCTTCTTCAGCTAATTTTACAGATGAGGAAACTGCGGCAAACAGGGTTAAATGACTTGCCCAAGGTCACATGGCTAGTAAGTGTTAAGTGTCTGAGGCCAGATTTGAACTCAGGTCCTCCTAACTCCCTGCCCTCCCTAACCAAGAAAATTTAATTAGCAAACCATATAACATTAACTATGTTTTATTATATTTTTATTTATTTTGCTAGATATTCCCATTTACAGTTTAATCTGCTTTGTAGTACTTGGGAGTACTGCTATTCACATGTGTTTGACATCTCTGATGTAGGGGATGGAGAGCTGACCTCACATACAGGAAGATGTGACAGCTGGTTCTATCTCCGATATCCGCTAGTTGTATTACTGCCCCTCCCCCCCCCCCCAGTAAGGTCCTTAAATTTTAAGGGCCCTATACAATTCTCTGAATCTTTAAGATGGTGACAGTGGCTCATATGCTTTGGTAAGCTCTTTACATGGATGAAATAACAGGTCTGGCTTTCTCCTCTTCTCCCCTTCCCCGACCCCTTGCCAATTTTTGAGTAGATAATGGAATAATAAATAATAATACACAGTCTTATATAATAAATAATAATAGAGGGAGACTTTAAGGACAACATTGACAGGATTAATATCCCTAGCTGCTGGAGACCAGATGACTAAGAGTAGAAACTGAGGAAAGGAATCAGACAGTGTGATGATTTCTTAACAGGTGGCAGGAGCTGTGGTGGAGAGCCAGAAAAGACTATGTTGGGTGGCTAAAGGCTGAGCAGTTAACAAAAAGGCTCGAAATCGGGAGTGGTCACTATGGGGAATTAGGTGGCTTAAGAAGACCTGACTTCAAATCCGAGCTCAGACACTTACTAGCTGTGTGATCCTGGGCAAGTCATTTAACCCTGTTTGCCTCAGTTTCCTCATCTGTAAAATGAGCTGAAGAAGGAAGGAAATAGTAAACCACTCCAGTATCTCTGCCAAGAAAACCCCAAAAAGTCATGAAGAGTTGGATATGACTGAAAAAAATGACAGAACAACAACAACAAAAAAGTGAAACCTGTTCTGGAGATTCTGGGTGGAATTCAAGGAAGTGTAGAGGGGCTAAACTGAGGTTTGGTTGAAATCAGAGGGGGCATTATTGACTGACTGAAATAGCATCATAATTATTTTTATTATTAACACTAGATATGGAGACAGACCTGAATCTGATCCCTGAATTGATGATTGCAATTATATAATTATAAGGATAATAATTATAATAAACATTTTTATGGCATTTTAAAGTTTGCAAAGCACTTTAAATGCATGATCTCATTTGATTTTCATGAGAACTTTGTAAAGCAGGGATTGTTGTTATCCTTATTTTACAAATGGGGACACTGAGGCTGAAAGAGGTGAAGTGTCTTGCTCAAGGTAAGTGTCTGAGGCAGGATTCTAACTCAGGACTTCTGGATTCTGCATCTAAAACTTTATCCACTGCATAACCTAGCTCCCTGTACTACATAGAATTTGATTTGAGCAAATCACTTTGTCTCTCCAGGGCTCTATGTCCTTATTGATCATATTGGGGGATGGAATGAATGATTTTCTAAGAATGGATACAAAGTTTGGTGCATTTAGGGTAAAGAACAAGCCAGCCAGCTCTCTAACCTGAGAATGAAACAAACCCCACTGCAGTTGTATTAAGTTGACTCAAATGGAATTAAATAAATCATTGGCATATATTTAGGGTGCTTGTCTGCATGGAGTTTTTAGCTTTTGCTACAATTACTTTTTTACTCCAAATGTATGTGATTGTTGATGACCCAGTCTGGGTGGGAAAAGGAAGGGGCATTGCAATCTTGGAGGAAGTCATGGTTTCATACTAGCTCCAATGGTAGAGATCACAACCTAGTCATGTCTCCTTATGCCATAGGAGTCTTGTGTTCATTTTCCCATCAAATTTCCATAGAGGATCTATCTATCATGGAGTATTTTTCCAACCAGTGCAGATCACACCCCATCCATGCCTATTCAAGTTGTGTGAGGCTTGTACTCATTTTCCCCTCAGTCTCCCAAAGAAGACCTATCCAACATGTTGGAGGCCTTCTGACATTCTCTGGGTCCTGTTTAGCACTTGGGTTGTACATTTCTTACACTTGCATCTCATTTTCTACATGTATAACATGAATATGTGGAATTTTTTTTGTCCTTGATCTGATCATTAATTTTCTTAGACTATAATTTCAAGTTTGAGATCTTTGGAGGGCATTTCTTCTTGAGCAGAGACAGTGAACATTACTGAGAAGCATTTTGTCTTGAGGTGGCCCGGGATAATTTCATTACAGGCTGACTAAAAGAGAGGGAGAAGGGAGTGTAATGATAAATGTCTGTAAGCCATAAAGTATTCTTCAGTTTGTCTATCCACAGTGTATTCTAAGAACACAAACCAGTTTTATTTATAGATGGCCACAGAAAACAGCCTGTCTTTATATAATACTATAGAGCTGATTTGAACAGACACTAGAGTTGACTGAATGGAGGTCATGATTTTCTTCTTAAACTGAGATTTATAGGTCATTAAAAATTGAATTAAATTCTGGCAGAGTTAGGTAAGCAAGGATATTGACAGCTCTTTCTTTAGTCCTTCATGCAAAGAGATAGACCATTACCCCTCTAAAATTACTGCTTCTTTTTAATTCAGTTCAATAATTTGATAAATTCCTACTATGTTTTAGGCAGTATAATAAGTGATGGGGAATAAAGAATTAAATAATAAGACATAAACTTTGCCTTCAAGGAGTCTGAAATCTAGTAGGGGAGATAGGTCTATGCACGGCTAACTGTAATATAAAATGTGATAGGTTAAGCAAATTCTAGCTTTTTTTTTAATTAAACAAATGCTTTATTAACTTCTGGTTTACATCATTCATTTGCACCAGATTTTGAGTTACAATTTTTTCCCCATTTTTCCCTACCCACCATCCCAGAATAGCAGTCCCACAAGATTTCCCTTCCTCCAATCTGCTCTCTCCCATATCTTCTCCCTTACCCCCTTCGACTTTTCCATTAGAGCAAGGTGAATCTCTGTGTCCCAATGCCTGCACATCTTATCTCCCAATTACAAGCAAAAGAGTATTAATAATAGTATTTATATATATATCTGAAACATTTAATCTTAAGACCTCAAATTTCAGATTCATTTCCTTCCTCCCTTGTCACCCATTCCCTCTGGGGAGATAAGTAATTCAGTATATGTTGTACATGTCTAGCTATGCAAAACATTACCATCTAGATATATTGTACAAGGCTGCTTATAATTCCCTCCCACTCATCCCACCCCCCACCTGATCCATTCCCTACTTGATCCTGTCCCTCTTCTATAGTGGGTACTTCCAACCTCCCCTCCCCCCAAGGATGCCCTCCCATCCATCATCCCTCCTCTCATACCCCTTCCCCCTATTCTGCTGCAGATTGAGATATCCCATTTAGTATGTATGTCATTCTCTCCCTGAACCAAATTCAATGAAAATGTGGTTTTGCCTTTTTGCCTTCCTATTCTTCCCCTCCCTTGCAACCACTTCCCCTTGCTTCTTCTACATGAGATAGTTTACCCTACCTTGTCTCTCCCCATCTCCTCTTGCCACTTTCCTCTCTCACCTCATAATTTCATCCCTTGAGTATTCTCCCTTCCCAACAAATTCAACCTATGCCCTCTATCCATATATAACTGTAACCATATACACACACATTCACATATGTATTCATATGACCACACACCCTTCTTCCATTATTTTCATAGTGAGAAAGATATCATCAGTTACAGATATTACTTTTCCATATAGGAATGTAAATAGTTCAACTTTGATAAGTTCCTTTTGATTTCTTTTCCCTGATTACCTTCTCAGGCATCTCTTACTTCTTGCATCTGGATGTCAAATTTTCTATTCAACTCTGGTTTTTTCCTCAATAATGCTTGAAAGTCCTCTATTCCACGGAATGACCATATTTTCCCCTGAAACAAAATACTCAGTTTTGCTGGGTAGGTAACCCTTGGGTTCATTCCCAGGTCTTTTGCCCTCTGGAATATCATATTCCATGCCCTTCGATCCCTCAGTGTAGAAGCCGCCAGGTCCTGGGCTATTCTGATTGTGTTTCCACAGTATTGAAATTGTTTCTTCCTGGCTGCTTGGAGTATTTTCTCCTTGATCTGGGGATTCTAGAACCTGGCTATAATATTCCTGGGAGTTTTCTTTTTGGGATCTTTTTCAGGAGGTGATTGGTGGGTTCTTTCAACCTCTATTTTGCCCTCTGGATCTAAAACATCAGGGCAATTTTCCTTGAGAATTTCTTGAAGGGTGATTTCTAGGTTCTTTCTTTGATCATGGCTTTCAGGTAGTCCAATAATTTCTAAATTGTCTCTCCTGGATCTATTTTCCAGGTCAGTGGTTTTTCCCATGACATATTTCACATTGCCTTCTAATCTTTCATTTGTTTGGATCTGCTTAAGAGCATCTTGATTTCTCATAAAGTCACTAGCTTCCATTTGCTCCAGTCTAACTCTGAAGGAACGAATCTCCTCAGTGAACTTTTGAGATTCTTTTTCCATCTGGCAAATTCGACTTTTTAAGGCATTCTTCTCCTCATTGCCCTTTTGGGCCTCCTTTGCCATTTGAGTTAGTCTATTTTTTAAGGTGTTGTTTTCCTCAGTCAGGCTGTTGACCCTCATTTCATACTTTTCCTGCGTCCTTCTCATTTCTCTTCCCAATTTTTCTTCCACTTCTCTTATTTGATTTTTAAAGTCCTTCTTAAGGTCCTCTATGGCCTCTAACTCACTCATATTTTCCTTTGGGGATTTTGGAGCAGGATTTCTGACCTCACAGTCCTCTTCCTCTTCCATGCTTTGATCCTCTTTGCCCCCAAAATAGGAGTTTAATGTTGTGTTTTTCTATTTATTTTGGTTCCTTTGCCTTGGCATGTTGCCACTTAATTACTTGACTTTTGGGCTTTTTGCCACAGTAGGACTCTGTCACCGGACAGGGGAGCTTCCGTCCTGAATGTTGGGGTCTTCACAGCTTTCTGGCAAGCTGGATACCCACCCCACGACCTCCACCCCAGACCACAATCCAGATCCAGGGAGGTTAAAGCAAGAGCGATTACCCTCCAAGACTGATTGCTGGATCTCCCTACAATTCGCAGGCCAGGAGCTGGAGCTGCCACTGGAAGCTGCAAAATGGCGTGTCTCCTCAGCGGCTTCTAGCCCCTAGGGGAGGAAGCCAACTCGTTCCCCAAATACTGGTCCCAAAATCCATAGGGCACTAACCTCTCACTTTGTCCTAGACCTGTCTGTGTTGATAATTCTGTAATTGCCACAGCTGCTGGTGTTCTGGGGTCCCTCCAGCCGGCTGCTGGCCTGGCCGCCCTGGGGCTAAAATCGCAACTTAGGCGGACCTGGGCTCAGCTCTATGCAGACTGTGCACTGTACTGCTGGCTCTCAGAGCACTGTGCTGGTCCTTCCTGCAGGGCTGCTGGGCTGTCCTTAGTGGGAGGTTAGCTTCTCTGTGTCGTTCTGCGTGTGCTGGGGCTCCAGAAGTTGTTCAGAGTCCTCCTTTACATAGTTTGGAGGTGATCTGGGGGGAGAGTGCCTTGGATGTGATGTTTCTACTCTACCATCTTGGCTCCGCCCTCTCTAGCTTTTTTTTTTTTGAGGGGGTAAGGCAAGGCAATTGGGGTTAAGTGACTTGCCCAAGGTCACACAGCTACTTTAGTGTCAAGTGTCTGATGCCGAATTTGAACTCAGGTCCTCCTGACTTCAACTCTATTCACTGCACCACCTAGCTGCATTCTATGAATTCTAGATGTACAAAGTGCTATGAGATTTCTGTGGATAGAGAAATTTCTGAAGATTCAGAAAAATGTAATCAGGAAAAAGTAATATTGCAACTGGTCTCCAAGGGACAGTTTGAATTTCAAGAGCCCCAAATGTGGGGAGCATATTCTAGATATGGAGGATATTATGAACAAATGCATGAATGTACTAAAAAGATATCGTTGTCTCAGGCCCAAGAAGAGTGCTGGCTCAAGAAACATACTTCAAAGCTTATTCCACTGTGTGTTTAAGAAATGAATACACTGTTTTGATACAACAATGAGAATAAGAATTTAAGAATTTTTAAGAATTTAGAAACACATTGGATTTGTGGGGGGTTTTAGCCTTGAGTACTCAACCTAAAATCTAGCTATTTATGATTATTATTAGATTATGTTCTCTTTGTATGCATCTTTTTTTCTTTTACCTAGACTCTAATCACTATGAGGATAAGACAGTGTCTTATCTGAACCAGGTGTCACTCTGAGTGCCAAGAATGATGCTCTGAGTTCAGCATAGGGTTAATAAATGTTTGTTAAACTGGATTTAAAACATCCTTTCCAAATTCCAAATATTAAGTTATCCAACAATGGAATGGGCTACCCCTTGGGAAGTAGCAGCTTCCCTCTCCCTAGAGGTCTTTAAGCTTTGACTGGATGGCCACTTGTCAACTGTATCTTGGGGAGGATTCTTAGGTATGGACTGGTCTATCTGGCTTCTGAGGTCCTACCCAAATCTGATATTCTATTGTATGGCATAAAAATGGCAACATTTCTGCCTTCTAAGAAATCTACTATTAACTATTCAGGGTGCTTTAGCACTCTCAGGATTAACACTAATTATTACAGAATTATCTAAGATATTGGTCTTGGTTGGTCCTTGAGAGAGAGAGGGAGGGAGAGAGACAGGGAGAGAGTGAGGAAGAGGGAGAGGGAAAAAGAGAGAGAGGGAGAGAAAAGGGAGAAAGAAGAAGAGAAGGGAGAGGAGAGGGAGAGAAACAAACAGAGATCTTGCCCTTGAACTTTCCTTTACTTTCTTTTGTGGAGGAACAGAAACATTAATGGGGTAAGAAGGGGAACCTATGCCCCAAACAAGGGAAGTTAGATCTTTTCTCCCCACCCCTCCTGTTAACCTCTCTGAGGTCTTAAGACCCATAAATAGACCAATTTCAGACCCAGATGGCCCTCATGACTTTAAGCTCCTCCTTTCTGGGAAAAACTGACAGCTCCACACTTAAAGACACCACCCTTGGGATTCTACTAGTTTGAAATTTACATTTCTTCCCCAGAGGGGAAAAAAAAGGCCAATTTCAAAGATGACTCCAGGGAGTTACAGGATTGCTGTTTCCTCATAGCCCAAACTATCCTATCCATACCTGAAGACATCCAGAATAAAAAATAATGGCAATCAATACACATAATCTTCTGACATCATCCAAATTGAGTTGGCCTTTTGAGAATAAAGTAGCTAGTAAGGAAATGTAATTTTAGAAGATGAAGAAATAGAACTGCATTTCTTTGTAAGGTTCTTTGGGGGGTGAATACAAGATCTTTGCTATTCAACTGGAGTTCTTTTTTTTACAGGCTTGTCTCCAGATAAAATTTAGAGCTGGAAGAGACTGAAGATATCATCCCATCCAACCTAGTAATTTTATAAATGGGGAAATTAAAGCTCAGGGGTTATCATCATTTGTCCAAGATAATAATAGTACTAATAACACCACTAATAGTCAGCATTTACATGTTGCTTTAAGGTTTGCAAACAATTTTATAACTATTATCTTATTTATCCACACTACAACCCTGGGAGGGAGATGCTATTATTCCCATTTTACAAATGAGGAAAGCAAGGTAGGGTGAGGGTAAGTGACCTGCCAAGGGTCACACAGATAGTAAGTCTCTGAGGCAAGATTTGAACTCAGGTCTTCTAACTTCAACTCCAGAACTATAACTTCACAATTAATAAGGAATAGGGTTAAAATCTGAACTCAAATCCTGCCTCTCAAACCAGTGGTTTTTCTTTTTTTAACTTTACTGTACCGCTGCTCTAGAAGATCAAAATGATTTACCTCCCAAGGGTGGGATTTCAAAACAGTCCCTTAGTATTCTCTAGTCTTTTTTCATATTAGAAAAAACAAAAGAAAAGTTGACCAGTGTTAAGGATTATTTCCTCCAGTGTCCTCTAGTTGGAGGATGACACTTCCCTCCACCTCCTTGGGTTAACCTACTTTCCAAATGACAGGGTCTAAAATCTCTTGGGACAACCAAAGCCTGATTAGAGTCACAGAGTCTCACTCATGAACCCCACAAGAATAGGAAAGCCACATGATACCCCAGTTATGGCAAATCCCGGTCTTCTATGGAGGAGTTTCTTCAGCACCAGAAGTCAGCTAAGGTACATCTACTCAACTTTCCTGAACATATAAAAAGAAATGTCTAGAAGTTTCCCCCTCACTTTAGCCTGTGCCATTATTCCTAGCAACATGAGTTTTAAAAAGTCAGTCCTTCTTTTGCTCTCATCACCTTCCATACTCTATCATACCTCATTTATATGAATGCTTTATCCTCCCAAATCCCACCTGGGATTCTCACTAGCTGTCTGACTCTGAGTGCATCATTCAACCCCTCCTAACCTCAGTGTTCTCATCTGCAAAATGGGAATAATAGTGCCTACCTTGCAGGGGTGAAGTGATGGTCAAATGAGATAAAACATGTACTTTGTAAACTTTAAAAAGCTATGTAAATTATTATTATGGGAGATATTTTTATTCCCCATACAGTATTAGACTTTAGTTAATTCCTCTCTCTCTCCCTCCCCCTTTCCCTCTTCCTCTTCCTTCCTTCCTTCCTCCCTCTCCCCTCCCCCCACTCTCTCTTTTTTTCTCTTTTGCTTTTTTGGAGGGGGGAAGGTAGGGCAATTGGGGTTAAGTGACTTGCCCAAGGTTACATGGCTAGTAAGTGTTAAGTGTCAAGTGTCTGAGGCCGATTTGAACTCAGGTCCTCCTGACTCCAAGGCCAGTGCTCTATTCAGTGCTTGTCACCTAGTGGTCCTTGTTTTAATTTTTTTAACCCTAGTGGCTTGCAGAAATAGGGATGGGCACCAGAACTATGATTTCATTGGTTTAGATGACTCCCAGGTAAGGATACTCTGTCTAATAATGTGGTCAGAACCTTATCTTCAACTTATAGTACAAGAGTTGTCTAGACTATAGAGTAATGAAGTTTTAAATGCTTAGGGTCACACAGTCTATATGTGTTAAGGTGACACCTGAACTGAGGTCTTCCTAACTTCTAGGTCAGCTACATGAAATTTATTCTCATACACAGTAGATGGTTGAAAAAATACATGTATAATTCAATTACTGAGTAAAATCACAGAATGATAGCACTGAGAGGGACCTTTGAGATGTTGCTGTTCATCCTTCGTTTGGGGAGGACCAATGACATCACGAGGATGATATTTTGATTTGAGCACGAATTGTATTTGAGTAAGGCAGAGTTGCACAAAGACATCAGCCTCACTCTCTCTTCCAGAGTCATAGAAGTCCAATGGCAAGCCAAAGGTCAAGGCAACTGGCAACTGGCCAGGGTGTTCCTCAGAGATAATCCAGTTCAAGCACCTCATTTACCAGATAGGGAAAATGAAGCTTAGTGAAGCCAAATTACTTGCCCAAGGTCATACAGCTAATTACAATTCAACAGCAAATGTTTTGAAGTACTTATTATGTGCAAAGTACCATGCTAAAGTTAGGTGATGCAAAGATAAAAAAAAATGACAGTTTTTGCTGGCAGAAAATCTAGTATGGAATGGATGGGCAAGGGATGAAAGAACTACATAAATAACTTTAATAGTCAAGTCTAGTCAACAAGCATTTATTAAACACCTACATGCCATGCACTGTGCTAAATGATGGGGATGAAAAGAAAGGAAAAAACAACAACAACAACAACAACAACAAAACAAATGCATCGTGAACTCTCTCAAGTACTTTACAATATAGTAGGGGAGACAATATATCAAAAACTAGTTATAAACAACATGTGCACACGATTAATTGTACATAATCTCAGAGAAATATAGCTAAAGTTAGGGAGGATCAGGACCTTGTTCATCAGCATACATATCTTGGCCAGATAATACAAATGGACAAGTTGGAAAGCAAATGTTTAACTATATACAAGAGAGTAACAAGAGATTCATAATGGGAAGTATTACTTTTACTTAGTTTAAAATCAATGTCTACCTTGGGGAGGTTTAAGATATTGTAAAATAAATTGGCCAAAGTAAATATCTTTCCACTAGTCTTCTCCCCATGGAACATCGCCCAAAGTTATTCTTGCCATCCATAATACCCAATCATTTTTTCCTTTTGTACAATTCTTCCCTAGCCTGAGAGGTCATATGGAATGTAAGCATGAGTGCCGCTCATATGAAAAGATTAGTTTTTGTGTAAAGAGTTGCTTTAGGAAATCACTAAAAGTGTCTAGTAGATGGACAATCTCCCATTTATCTCTATTATGGCAAAGGACAGGCAAGTCCTGAGAAGGAAATTAGGCAGATTTTCTGTTAGTTTATGAAACCTGGGTTTGTAGGCAATAGGGTTTTAGACTAATTGATGGAGAGAGTGTTGATGCTGTGTGACTACATAGAGGAAGAGTTGGTGTGAGAGTTTTTGAGAAGAGAGATATTTCTTCAAGGGAAGCTATGTATGGTTATACTCTTTTGGGGAGAGAGACAGACAGACAAGACTTTGGAAGCTGCAGATATATGGGAGAATCTGGCTTTTCAATAAGTCCCTCGTTTCTAGCTTGCTTCCCTTCAGTCTATGGGGAATTTCCCCTTGAATGAAATCGGGGCCTCTCTATGGGTTGATCTAAGACGTCATCTTGTTTCTTCACACTGTATATTTTCTAGTATATTTTTAATGCTATAATTTCTATCTGATATTTGCTTGTATAGAGGTATTTACTCACTATTTACTATTTATGATGGTCTTTTACATAACAAGTATTGGTTTGGAAGGAGTTAAACCTATGTGTGTAAGTGGAGGGGGGTAACTCTTCCACTATAAGTGGAAGCAACTATTTTGTTTGAACTTATTGTATTATCAGACTAGCAATATTTAATGGGGGCTGGAGCTGGAGGGGGGTGAGAGAGATATAATGCTAATCTAGTGCCCCCTCAGAGACTGAGAAAATAGACCATCCTGGAGGTGTGCCGAGGGCTTGTCTTCTTCCCTTCAGAATGGTCCAAACTTCAAATTGTAACCATCAATGCCTTCTGTTGGCCACATCTTGACAACCTATATGCCTATAGTTTACATGGGCATTCATGAACTTTACATGTGAATATTTAAAATTTAATTTAATTATATCCCTGGACTTTCATTTAAAGATCTTACTCCAACTATAGAATGTAGCTCAGAAACACTTCTGTTTTGCAAGAGTATTAACCATTTTGTCTTCCCTTTAGGGAGTAATGGTTAGTCAACAGTTTGCATAAAATGATATTGGGGGGATTAGGCTTATGTTAATAGTATGACATGGCACCCCAAAAAGCTAGAATAATCTTAGGTTATAAAATTTCTGCTTCGAGTCTAGAATGAAGACAATTATCCAATTGTGCTCTGTCTAGGCAGATGACATCTAGAGAGTTGTGTTCAATTCTAGATATCAATATTTTAGGAAGAACATTGATGAACTAAAGAATATATAGATAAAGATGATTATGATAAGTTTGGAGACTAGGCCATACAAATACTGCTTGAAGTAACTGGGAATATTTAGGCTAGAGAAGAGAAGGCTTTGGGAGCTTGTGATTGTTGTCCTCATATATTGGGAAAGCTGGTATGTGAAAGAGGGATTGGATTGTTCTGTTCGGCTTCAGAGGAAAAATGAGGAGCAATAGGAGTTTCAGAGTGGCAGATTTAGCCTCTGGGTAAGGAAAAACCTCCTCGCATTTAGATCTGTCTAAAAGAAGAACTGATTTTCTTTGAGATGCTCTCTCTTACTAGAGGTCTTCAAGAAAAGGCTGGATGACAACTTGTTGGAGACATTTTAGGAAAGATTCCTGTTCAAGTACAATCTAGACCCAGTGACTAAAACCCTTGCAACTTCATTATTCTATGTTAAGTAACACTCTGTTTCTTCTTAGTTAATTGCTTTCATCTGAGGTTATTATTTAATCTCTCAGATCCGTTCACACTTATTAAGTGTTTAGTACCTGTCAGGCATTGCACTAGGCACTGGGATACAAAATGAGCAAATGCCACTACCCTCAAGGATCTTACATTCTATTGGGGGCAACAACGTGTGTGTGTGTGTGTGTGTGTGTGTGTGTGTGTGTATGTGTATAAATAGGCAAACACAAAATAGAGTCGAAAGAGATATAAAGTTATTGGTTAGAAGTTACTAAGAATTAGAGACTGGGACTGATGGGGGTATAGGATAGAAAAGACACAAAGACCAGGAAAAGATGGGCTGAATCTTTTAAAGTTTCTAAGAGCCATGTGAGTGCATCACAGGTCAGGGGAAAAGCACAGAGATCTGAGCTAATGTGTTGTGTATGAAGAACAGTAACAAGTCATAATGACGGGACTGTAGAGTATATGAAGCAGGAAAATGGGGGATAAGACCGTGGAAACATGTTTCACAGTTCCTACACAGCTCTTAGGTTAACAATTCTTCAGAGCCTATTATTGATCTACTAAAGCTAAACCGGAAGTGGGCGGGGACATTCTTAAGCCTAGTTCTAAGTAGTATCAAACTGGGCTATCTTCTGGTCCCTTTTCCTTGGAACTTCCTTTTCTTTATTTTAATTCCTGAAATAGTTATTGGGTAAATTGGAGGTTTGCCATGCTACTCTAAGACATGAGCATCCCCTTCTGTGCTGATGACATGTTCTTGTCCTTGACTAGCAGCTGTCATAGCAAGTGGTTGGATCTGTTTGTAATTTATTGCTGGAAAGGCAATAAATTACAGCATAAATTACATGGAAATGAAAACTTCTAAATGTGATATGGATTCACCAACATGGGAAAGGAGCATTCTACCCATGGGACCCAGTTCTACAGATAAATGCATTTAAACTGCTTGGGGTATGTTTTCTAGTTTGCTTATCCTGGCAGACCCTCTAGGATGCTGCTCTGTTTAATGTCAGATCTTTCAATGGGCCACACTGAGGTTCTTTCAGGGTTAAGGTTGGTAATGCCTGACCTAAAATTATTTAGGCTTTAAGTTACCTTATTGAGGTTACATAAAAACTTTTCTGCATAGCGTGCATAAAGGTTTTCAAAACACCTTCCTTACAAGTCTGAGAGGTAAAGACATACAGGTGTTAGTACTATTTTATACAGTAAGTGCAGTAGAAAGGTGTAAATCATTAAGTGCTGCAAGTACCCACAAGAAAAGTTCCTCCTTGAATTTAGTTATAAGAAAACATAGATGAAAGCTGACTCTTTATTGTGCTAAAACACAGAGGAAGTACAACGTGTTGCTTCTATAGGACTCAGTGAGCCTTTGGTTTTGTTTATTTTCTCCAGCCACATAAATAAAATAAAGGTAGGAATTTTGAATAGGACTGAAGTTCTTGATGTAGACAACAGATGCATGATTTACAGCAGCTCCACCTGGAACATGTTGTTCCTGTGCCTTTCCTATTCCCATTCATTTGCATGGAAGAACACACAAGTCTTGAGGCTGATAAATGTGGGCCCTCATGACCAGGCAGTTCTTGGTGGTCTGTTAATAATGGATGACACAGAATTGACGTAGTTTGGCAATCAGACATTGAGCTGGGGCAAGGGGGAGTGGTGGTTAACATGAACTTTCTAACCCTAAGTCAAATAGAGGTTAAAAACACAAATACTGTCTTTGGTGAACATAAAATGAAGGTTTAAAAATAGTCTCCACAACTGCAGGAACCACATATCTGGCTGGCTATTCCAGATTCCATAGAGACTGGTCCTGGAGGAAGGATTCTTCTTTTAAAGAGGGGATACCTGTCATACCTAAGGAACTGAGGAGTCTGTCTTCACTGTGGAGAAAAACTGGTAAATGAGTATGTGAAGCCTTTGCTTTTCTGAAGAATGGTAGCTTCAGATTTGGGATTTTGAATTAAAAGAGATGGAATTTCTTCCCTTATGAGAAAGAGGTTCAACTTTAGTTGAAGACTTAGCTCATGCTAGAGGCAGAAGGAAGTTCTACAAATTCATGCTCAGTAGAAATACAGATGGTAGTGACCAGGGGACCAGTACATCACTATTCAATAAGGATGAATGCCTGGTATTGACATGTAACACCCACATTCCTGGCAGAGTCTGCATACCACATGAGACCAGTCAGCAGCAGGTCTGGCAATAGCAGTATGATGTCACCAGAAGACATCAGCAGCCTTGAAGTGGAGGTATAAGTTACCCTTCTATATCTGTGTCCTAGACAAACATTTCCTACCATCTGTGTTCCCTGTGTGTGTATCCTTTGCCCATGGGCCCTGGCTGTATGTTTTCCATATATGTGTGCCTCTTTTCTTGTGTATTCTTGGTGTGTCTAATCTTTCTGTGATTAGTAGTGTACTTATGGAAGAATATGCCCCCAAATTTATGGGGAAAATTTTATATTGCTACTTTTCTTACTATGCTATTTCATTAAATGTCTTGGCTTTGAATAATTGTGTTTTCTGGCTGACTGGTAAAAATAAAGACATCAATGGAAGTTGGGAAGCTATGATTTTGAGTGAATATCACTCTATAAAGTGCTTGTGTGGGGGAGATTGTTGAGAGGACTCACATATAAGTTTGGAGGTGCCTCTGGGTGTAACACTTCAATAGCTCATACTCTTTACAATGAACAGTTCATGACTGATGGGGCAACTATATCCAGCACAAAAAGGGTGAACCCCTAGGAGTAGAAGGGTAGTTCTTCAAATAACCAGTGAAAGGCAGCTGAAAACCAAAGACTGCAGAGTACCTTATTGTAGGTCTCTGAACCACCTGTCAGGATAAAGGAAGCCTTTGATGACTCACCTCCCCTGTCACCTATCCTGTCCAAAGAAGGAATACAGTTGGGGATCCAGAACAAAACAGCACAAGGATAAAATACTGAGGGAAATACTCTTTGAAGACATAGAAGAGGAACACTCTTAAGAATACCCTTTATGCCATATATTCCTGGTTTGGGCTAGGTTTTTTTTCTTCTTCACATAACACTCTTGATATCTATATTCAAGAAGCAAATGAAAGAACTCAGTAAGAGCCAAGGTCAGGATCTACAGTGAAAGTCAATATAGTCAGTACACAGAGTCTGAACAGAGGGACTGGCATCAGACAAACAGCTGCAGCATGTGGCATCTAGCAAGTGGATAGAAAGCCAGTCTGGAAGTCAGGAGGACCTGAGTTCAAATTTGGCTTTAGATACTCATTAGCTGTGTGACCCTGGGCAAGTCACTTAACTCTATTTGCTTCAGTTTCCTTATCTGTAAAATGAGCTGGAGAAGGAAATGGCAAAACATTCCACTATCTTTGCAAAGAAAACCCCAAATGGGGTCTTGAAGAGTCAGACATGCCTGAAACAAGTGAACACCAACAAAGCAGCTGCAGCAAACTTTTTTTTGTGCCAAGGATTTATTTGAATAAGAATACAAGAATTCAGATCCTAGCTCTAACTACATCTGAGACCTTGGGCCACTCACTCAACCTTGTTGGGCTTCAATTTCTGCATCTGTAAAATGAAGGGGTTGAAACAGACGACCTGAAGGGCCCCTTCCAGCTCTGTCTGTGATGTGGGATTGGAGTCTGTCTCTTTTTGAGTTGATAGTGGGAGTCTGCTGGCCATAAAGAACTGGAATTTAAAAGGCATTTCCCCAGGGGAGCTTTACAGGTCCTGACAATGTCCCTCCCAAGATATGATGGTATTGCAGCTGTCTAATACTTCTATTATAGCTGAAGGATAAATATTTATCCAGTATTACCACTGGGCTTTTTTTTTTCTTTTTAGTAACATCCTTTCAAAGACCTCCACACTCTCATTTAAATCACATAAATAACTATAACTATAAATATGGCATAAATCAGCACTCTCAAATACATTCTGTAAGGTATATAAAAATAAGAAACATCAAAATGTCAGCTCCAAACTACACATTAGCAGCTCTTATAAATCACTGCAACCACTCATTTGATAAACTAATTACAATTATATTCATCAATGCACATAAAGTCAGTAGCTGAACATAAAAATGAATCTATAAAAAGCAACATTAATAATCATAAACGCAGGATATCATTACATCCACCTTTCTGCAATCAGCTGGAGTTATGAAGATTTCCAAATCAGAAATGCCACTTTCTGCCTCAAGACATGCTAAATACAGGGTAGTGGCAACTTTCAGATGGCTCTACTTTTCTAACAGAGGGCAATAGAGAAAACTAGGTTTTCGTTCAAGAAAATGAAGACAACATTCAGAAAATTAAATGAAGTCCTGTTTCTCAGAATTTATTATAACCTCTTGTTTTTACCTTACTTCTTAATACAGTTCTCCTCTTATAACAATAACAGAGACTAAAAAGGAGGAAAAAAAAGCCAGTTCAGCTAAGCTAACCCACATAATGACTGGGTATGACATTTTAGGCAGTGCTCTACACCCATTGTTTCCTTATGAGGCCATATTTTCAAAACATGATAACAATATTGAGTAGCCAAACTTACCTGATTTCATACTTAAGACTGCAGAAGGAAGCAGTAAGGACTTCCAAAGGCAGATAAGTTTGGGGAGTCAGGGCTAAAAGAATGTTTTCTTTTTGAAAATGAGTTTCATGAGTCTGTTCATGACAACAGACAGGCTTTTTAGAGTTCAAAACAAAAATGCTCACAATTTTTTCCATCCTCCTCTGATTCTTCTCTATTAACCCTGTGAATCCAAAGGTTCCTGGATTCCTCTTTCCCTGTCTAAGATCCAACTGAATTATCAGCTAAATCCCTGGAAGTATAAACTTACTTCATTTTAGTTGACAGGAGATGACATTTTTCAACAAGGAAGGAAAAATTTTTTTAAAGTTTTGAGCCCATCCCTTGGACCAAGAATCCTGAGGGATAGTTTACTACCAAAGGCTTACCTTTTTCTTTACACTGACGGTATGCCTATCTTGTCTGTGAAAAAATGTCTTCTGGGAATTCAGTCATTCAGAAATATTGGGAAAATAGCCAAAGGGAATAAGCCATCTGCAGTGCTTAATACTATACTGGGTTTGAAATGTTATTATTTCAGAAATAAATTTCCCCTCTTGGGTTAAGCTCCACCCCTCCCCCACAACAAAATCCACAAGCTTTTCCCCTAGTAAGTTCCACAGACAAGTTAAGGCCTGCAGGCTATTGGGTTTGAGAGGCTTACAGGTCAGGTGGCAGCTGAGGGTAACCAGTTCCAGTTGCCTAGGCCTGATTTCTCTCCCCTCCCCTCTTCCCACTCTGCCCATGGTAGGTTCAGGTTCTTGACTGTTCTGTTTTTTCCATTGTCCCTACAAGTGTGCCCTTGCTTCTTGGTCATTTTAAAATTGTGTTTGCCTGGGGTAAGTGGAAGGATAATAATGCTCCTATGTAACAGTGACAAGAAATCAGAAGACCTTCAAGGATAGCAATGTTGTATTGAAGGAGGTTCTCTGGGGAGACCTGCTAATTAACTGGGCAGCTGGGCATTTACTTGCCAGCTGGGACTTCCCTTGGTTTGTGTCATCTTCCCCTAAGGCCTTAAAGGGACCTGAAAGGCTTTGGCATTCACTTTGGTACATATTTACTTCCCTTGTCTGAGTGCTCTAAGTCTGGAGGGTAGGGGATATCTTCAGGAGGGAGGGGAGGAGGAAAACCTGTATAAACCTCTTCCTAGATTCAATCCCAGCTCTGCTATCTGGGTGATTAGGGCACTTCACCTCTCTGGGCCTCAGTTTCTTCATCTGTAAATGAGAAGGTTGGACTAGGTGAGCCCTAACCTCCCTTCTAGCTTTATGGCACTAATTAATCTACCCTAGGGGGTAACCTTGTATGTGGGATGTGTGTGGAAAGAGTGGGAGACCAAAGCCCTGACACCATAATTCAATATAACTATGTTCAGTGTATAATTGTTCTAATGGTTGTCTAGACTTAAAAGCCATGTAGAAAATGTTAATAATATAGTTTAAACTTAAAAGAGTGTCTTGTATACATTTCCCCCCAGAGAGCCAGTTGTAAAGTATTTACCAGCCCATCACTGCCTAGAAGTAACTTCAAACCTTTCTCCTTGTTTTACAAATGAAGACACTGAGATTCAGAGAAGGGACATGACTTGCCCAAGATTACAGGGATTGTAAAGTTGGGTTCTGGACCTCTATCCTTTGACTTCAAATCCAAAATAATAAATCAGTCCTCGATTTGCCTATTTCTGATATGTAAATGTTCACATTGACACTTCAATAATTGACTCCTTTCTGAGTCAGCCCCCAGTACTCCTGCACCCAGGTTAACATTCTATGAACCCGTTTAATCACTGAGACCTATCGATTCAACCTCCACCATGTTGATTACTTTTGTCCCTTTTTTTCTTTCCCCACCACCGCCATCTTATTATCTCAACACAGATCCTAATTACTCTATGCCTGGACTATTATGGTGGCATTCTTACAAGCCATCCCATTTGTACTCTTTCCCTACTCCAGCCTTATCTAGCATCACTGTCAAATTCATCTTTCTTGTACCTAGGTCTGGTCTTATCACTCTTCTGTTCAAATCCTTGCCGTGGCTTTCTATTACCTAAAAGCTAAAGTTCTGTTCGGTTTTCAGGGACCTTCACATTCTGGTGTTCCCCTAACTTTCCAACCTTATTTCTTAAAAATTGTTCCTAATAGGTTATAGTGTAATCAAATGACACTAATTTTTTATCCCCTATTAATGTTCCTTCCCACTTCCATCCTTCCACTTGTTGAATTCTTAACTTAATCTTTAAGATCCATCTAAAATGTCAAATACAGGGTGTCCCAAAAGACTTTTATATTTCAGTATAAGTGTTCCCTTCTTTTCTCCTCCTTCATTCCATAGTGACTTTTCTTCACTCAGCTCCCTGACTGAACTTTGCACATCTCTCTTGCACTTACCATGTTTTAGGTAGCCCTGTATACTGTAAGCCAGGAAGACAGGTTGTGAATTTCACCTGAAATACTTCATCGCTGTGGGACTTTGGACAAGTCACATACCTTCTTTGAGCTTGTGTTATCACCTGTAAAATGGAGATAATGATATGTGCAGACAATAGTACCTTTAAGGGATGTTTGGGTTGAGATTCCAATGAAATAATGCAGCAAAGAGTTTTGCAAACTTTAAGGAGTTAGGAGTAAACTATTGGTTTGAATTATAGTTATTTGTGTATGTATTATGCCCATCCTGTAAAGTCCTTGAGGAACTTGTCTTAGCTAAACTTTCTCTCTGTCCCTCCCATCCACCTGTCTCTTTGCACACTCTATACAGCTGGTGCATAATTCAAATTAAATCAAAACTTGATCAACTTGTTGGGGTCACTTTTAGTGGGGTTGGGGAGATGGAGAAAATTGCGAGAGCAGTTTTCAAAAGTGGAAAGTCAGTTTGGGACGGTATTTGGGATGTGAATCAATTAATTTCCTAAATGCTTGGGCCCTGGAGAATATAAAAGAAAAATGTATGAAATCCCAGTATGAGATACTGCTGATGTGATTCACGACATCTGGGATTTGGTTCTTATTTTTATTGAAGCAAGGGCAACATGGCAGTCACCTTCCTGTGTAGGGAAGGACAGTGCCTCTTTTAATGATTTCCCAGGTTTGCAAAGTGTTTCATTCATATTGTGAAAATGAGAAGGGTGGTTGAGCTTCCTGAATATTTTTTTGAATATAGTTAGTTTTGAGGATAAACATTTCAACTATTCTTTTTTCACAGTTCCCAGAGTGATATTTTAAAGAACTCTATTAATACAACTCATCATCTTTATTGAGACAAGTGAGAAAAATGTGACTTTTCCCTATGTTTCCACAGTCTAATCAAAGGATTTGATAGGTTTTTTTTTTTAACTTTCCTCATACTTTCCACTCTAGCCACCTTTTTTTTTTTAGAAGCAATTGGGGTTAAGTAACTTGCTCAAGGTCACACGGCTAGTCATTATTTATCTGTGGGTGCTCATTTTCTGAGGCCGGTTTTGATCCCGGGTCATCCCAGCTCCGAGGCCAGGGTTCTTACTCACTGAGTCACCTAGCCACCCCGCATACTTTCCACTCTAAAACCCAAGTAGATGCAGAGATTCTAAGGCAGATAACCAAGGAGTTGTGACAGCAACCACCGAAGTAAGTTGTTGTCTAATACTGTCAGCAAGACAAAATGACGTACAGGGGTAAGACTCAACGCTAGGCTTGATGAGAAACAACGATATGTTGATGGGCCCATGATTTCTTTGTTGGATGTGACTCATTAGACCTTCTCATCTTGTGTGATTCTGGCCCTTGTATTTCTAAAACTCCTCTGGGTGTCCTTGTGTCCGAGAGGGTATTTCTTATTTATTTCATCATACATGTGTGCTATTCAGGCACACACCTATTGTCGCTTATTCTTGCTATGTGACTGGCCCACTTCTCTTTTCAATCAAACACAACAATGCTTCCCAGAAATAGGTCACTGTTAGGAGCATGCTGTATCCTGCTTATACTCACTATGTATTTTCCTGCCTAGAAGAAGAAGCTAGGAGGCCTAGTGAATGGAGCACAAGACTTGGAGGTAGGATGATTTGATCTCCAATTCAACCTCAAATATGAGTGACCTAAGCAAGTTACAACCTCTTTTAGACTTAGTTATAAGTTTCCTCAGCTATAAAGCGGGGAAAATAGTAGCACCTACCTCACAGGGATATGGTGAGAATCAAATGAAGTAAAGTGTAAAATGCTTAGTAAACCTTAAAGTGCCATATAGATGCTGGCTGTTAGTATTGTTTTCTGCTGTCATTTGTGTTATTTATAATTTTAATTTTTCTGAGACCACCCTCAGAGGTCTTGAGGAATTTGTAGTTCTGGAAGGGCAATGAATTTAAAGAGGTGAGCTTTTGTAACCCTGGATAGATTGGAGAAAAAGATTACCACTGAGTTATTACATTTTCACTTTTTTTGGAGCTAATATTTAAAATATTTCTTTCTGTTCAACTATACCAGTGGATTACCTCTAAATTTGCTTGCAAATAGTAAAAAGTAAAATTTGTTTCTGAATTTACTGACCATTAACACCTGCTCTGCTTAACTTACTTGGCATTTTAGCATTATTTCCTTCTACTATGCACCTAGGCCTTAGCTCGTTCAAATTAGAACATGTGAGAGGGCAGTTTTGCCCAGTGTGCTTTGAGATCATCTGAGCCAGTGCTGCCTGTTTCTAGAGAAGAGAGGTTAGCAAGGGAGAGATGAAAAGAGGGGCAGCATGGGAAAATTGGACAGCTGCCCAGTTCCTCCTGAGTGAGGTTTCCTTCAAAATGGATTGTCAACGATTTAGAAATAAAATTGCCTCCACCTCACTTCATCCATTAGCATATGTTTATCTTGTTGCTTAAAATATAGAGTGTTTGAAAGTAATAAAACTGCACTTATTTTCAATCGTCCATAGTTCAGATTTTAAAAAAATAATTTAGATTGGCCATCTCCCAGCACCTTCTGCAGAGCTGCTGGCTCTCCAGTATTTTGATTTTAAAGGGATGCAGGGAATTGGCAAAGTAGGAGTGAAGAGAGTTCTGGAATGTCACTAAAAGACATTATTAAATAGGATAGAAACCACTTTAGACCCCATTCCTACCTTACTGTCGAGTTGCTACCATCACTTCTAGGATAAAATTAAACACAAATCCTTGGCCTAAAATTTAAAGCCCTCCATGATGTGGCTCCCACTTTTTCTCTCTAGTTTTACCTATTTGTGTATTTTTGTATGTATCTTCCTACTTTCCCCCACCCTTGCATTAGATTGTAAGTTACCTGAAAACAGGGTTAGTTGGTTCTGAAGAGGAATTTGGAACTATGCCCATAAAACTGTGCATACCCTTTGATCACGCAATACCACTGCTAGGTCTATATCCCAAAGACACCAAAAAAAGAAAAGGGATGGGGGAAGGACCTGTTTGTACAAAAATGTTTTTAGCAACTCTTTTTGTGGTGGCCAAGAAGTGGAAATTGAAGGGATACCCAGCAACAGAGGAATGACTAAACAAGCTGTGGTATATGATGGAATATTGTTGTGCTGTAAGAAATGACAAGCAGGATGATTTCAGAAAAACCTGGAAAGACTTACATGAACTGATACAAAGTGAAGTGAGCAGAACCAGGAGAACATTGTATACAGTAATAGCAATATTATTCGATGAAGAACTGTGAATGACTTAGCTATTCTCAGCAATGCAATGATCCAAGACAATCCCAAAGGGCTCATGATGAAGCATTCTCTCTGCCTCCAGAGAAAGAACTGATACTGTCTGAATACAAACTGAAGCATGCTATTTTCCCTTACCTTCTCTCCTCTCCCCTTCCCCCTCTCCCCCCTCCCCTTCTTATTGTATAAAATGACTATATGGAAATGTTTTACATGATTGCACATTTATAAATAGTATTGGATCACATATAAACTCAGGGAGGGGACAGGGGAAGGAGGAAGGGAGGGATGGAAATTGGAACTAGAAACTTTAAAAAAAAGTTTAAAAATTGTTTTAACATAATGGGGGGAAATATAAGAATATATTAAAAATGGCAACATGCTCAGTTTTATACCTATCTTTGTACCAATCTGATAGTAGGCATTTTAAAACATTACTGGATTGGGGGCAGCTAAGTGGCCGAGTCAAGAGGATCCAAGTTCAAAATCTGGCCTCAGACACTTACTGTATTAGCCTGGACAAGTCACTTAACCCCGCTGATTCAATGTATTATTGGATTGACCAAGTTTGGTTTGGCACAATTTAGCTCTGATCTACCTGTCCAGGTTTATCCACGTAACTTCCCTTTATATTCACATAGTCAAATTCTTCCTCAGACACGTGTGACCCAGCTGTGTGACCCTGGACAAATCAATTGACCTTTCTAAACCTCAATTTTCTCATATGTAAAAAATTATTACAGATGGGTATTATGAGGATTGAATGAAAAAAATGATTAAAAGTGCTGTGTTAACCTTAAAGTGCTTATATGAATATAAACTATTACTATTATTAAAAGGCTCATGAAACTGACCATGATTTTTTCTGACCTTGACATTTGTCTTCTTTATTAAAGATTCATGGTTTCTATCTTGTCAACTCTAGATCTGACAAGGTGCAGGTCAGAAAGGAGATGGAAAATGAATTTGTGTCTGCTTCCCTTCTTTGTTTTTGTCTTGGAATGAAGAAGGGAAGTATTCACCCTTGATGAACTGATCTAGGCTGTTGAATGAGATGATTTTTCCTTTCTTTTAGATCTAAAATGATATGATTCTGATTTTAAAGCATTAAACTCAGAGGGGTTTTTTTTTTTAGAAAAAAAGTATTATAATTTTTGTCTTCCATGTTGAATCATGTTGTATTTTAAAAATCTGTAACAAATGAATGAAATGGCAGCTAGGTGGCCCAATGGATAGAGTGCTGAGCCCGAAGTCAGGAAGACTGCAATTCAAATCCATTCTAACCTACTTACTAGCTGTGTGACCCTGGGCAAGTCGCTTAGCTCTGTTTGCCTCAGTTTCCTTATCTGTAAGATGGCAAACCATTCCAGTGTCTTTACCAAGAAAACTCCAAATAGGCTCACAAAGAGTCAGACATGACTGAAATAACTGAACAACAATGATGATGAGGAAAAAAGAGATTAGACGTAAGAGAGAGAGAGGTGGGCAAAGGGCAAACTGCAAGAATAAAAAAAAACCAACTATTGGTACCTTTATGATAAATGTCTAAGCTTTGTCTACCTGAGTCAAATATATATATATATATATACATATATATATATATTTGAAATTATGCTCTGTGTTTTGGCCCTCAGTGCTTTTTTTCCCTGGCTGCTTGTTCCCACTTCCTATAGTGCTTCATTGCTCAGCAAGTGTAGAAATATTCTGAGCCAAATACCATAAAATCACACTAATTAGAAACAGCATTGGGGGAAGGCCAGCTTTAGTGTTTGAAGAGTCTATTTTGAAAAGAAATGGATTTTATTAACTTTAAGCATATTCTATAGTTTAATCAAGATGGTGAATGTAGGTAGGTAGGTAGGAAGAAGTTGAATGAAGTTAGTTTTTAAAACTCGGGAAAAAAAAGGCAACTTGGCCCTATAACTACATTCTGCCATGTTGTGTCTCCATTAGAATATGAGCTGAGGCCCAGGGCAGTTTTTGCCTTTGTGTTCCTATTCTTAGCACAGTACCTGGTACATGATAATAACTTAATAAACACTTGTTGACTGACATGTAATGAATTTAAATTTCCCTATCAAAAAGTCCTTGAAGCAGAAATTCTGGAGGGGACGGTAAGAGAGTTATCTTTGTATTCAGTTTTCTTACTTTGTGTGCTAATGGAAGAGAAATACTTTGTGATAATGCTGGTAAACTGAAAAGTTGGCTGAAAATGTAAAAAATAAACCAATGAAAAGTCTTGGTTAGAATAAGTTTCCCTTCTAAATCTGTGATATTCTTGAACAGTTGGTCCCTTCAACAAATTCATTCATTCATTCAAGGAATAAGACAAGCTTGGTGTGGTGGCTCATGTATGTAATCTTTTATACTGGGGAGGCTGAGTTTGATGGATTGCCTGTGTTTGGGAATTTTGAGCTGCAGTAGGCTAAGTGACCAGGTGTCCATATTAAATCCAGCATCAAAATGGTGACCACGAGGAGGTGGATCACTAGGCTGCCAAAGGAGCAAGGAATCAGGCTGGGTTTGAAACTGAGTAGGTCAAAGTTCCATGCTGATCAGTAGTAGAATTGGGTGGTAAATGGTCTCTGAATTTCTAGTTTAGCCAAGATAGGGAAATCCAGTCTCAAAAATAAACTAAAACAACAATAACAAAAAATGAGGAAGACATACTCCCTGCTTTCAAGGAATTTACACTATAGTAAGAAAGAGAAGACATATTTTAAAATTTTTACTAAAATTATGTGTTTACAAGTGTATAGATGAGGAAAGAGATTATTTCTATTTTGGAAAGGTAGGGTGAGATGAAGGACGGTTTCATGAATAAGCACCTGAGCTGAACCTCGAAAATGCAGGATGAGGCAGAGATATGGGCAGAAAGCATTGTAGATGTAGGGGAACAGCATGAGCAAAGACAAAGAGGTGGGAAAATGCTTATATTTATGAAATGATGCATAATCCAGTTTGGCTGTAACATAAAATACTTGGGGATAGCAGGTGATGGAAAACAGTGTGAGACTAGTCTATAAAGGTAGGTTGTGAAGGGATCTGAATGCTAGGTTAAAGAACTTGGACATCATTTAATAAGCAATGGGGAAATCAGGGTAGGTTTTTGACTTTATCATCTCCTGACGAGGTTGGCAAATTAGGAAGACTAATCTGTAGCTTAAAAAAATTAGTTGTTTATTAAAGGAGCATATGTTATTAAATATATTTGTATATATATTTTAGCATATAGTATATTTTATGTATTTATGTACATGTACATACATGTGTATATGTATATGTATGTGTACATACCTTTACATAATACATACTTATGTCTGTAGGGAAATATCAAAGCTTTTGAGATAGTGCAGTGCAGTATTGAATTTAGAGTTAGAGGGCCTAATTTAAAATTCTGCTTCTTCTATTTGCTATGTATGTGGTTTGGAGGGAAGTCATTTTACATCTCTGGGCCTCAGTTTCCTTTCTTTTAAAGTGAGGAAGTTAAACTGGATCACCTTGGAGGTCCCTTTCATCTCCAAATTTAAGAGCCTATGGAAATATAACATCAAAGATATATGTAACAAAGGCAGGCATGTAGTTTAGATGGGAGAAGAAAAACTATCATGTCCCTTTTGTTTGGATCAAATCTGTATGTATGTGAGGCCAGAGAAGATTTTGAAAATATCTAGCCCTAAATTGGGCAGTGAGGTAGCATAGTGGATTGAGTACCAGGCATGGAGTCAGGAAGACTCATCTTTGTGAGTGAAAATCTGGTTTTAGTTACTTACTAGCTGTGTGACCCTGGGCAAACCACTTAACACTGCTTGCCTCAGTTTTCTCATCTGTAAAATGAACTGGAGAAGGAAATGGCAAACCACTACAGTGTCTCTGACAAGAAAAACCCAAATGGGGTCAAAAAGAGTCAGACGTGACTTAAAAATGAATGAACAATAACCCTAAGTTATCTGGGACAGCGGGCTATGACTCAGATATAAGGCTCAAAAACAGACCTGCACAGCTTGACAGTAGGTAGGGGCCCAAATTAAAATAGGCTAAACTTCTTCGGGCTGCAGATGGGTTTTTCGTGGATCACTTTCCAAGTAAAGGTATAATTAATGATGAAAGTATTTTGCAAATAAACCATATTAAAACAAAGGGAAATTTCAATAAATATTAATTACACTTATTACTTAAGATTTTTATTTAACATGAAATCACATTAATGTTAAAAATTACTTTGCTAAGTGGTACAAGTTTTAATACATTTTTCAGATTTTCTTACTGTTTACATTTACCAACCACTGAAAACACCGCAAAAAGTTACAACTCTCACTCCTCTCAGACTAGAGACAGTCCTAAAATGGCTGGTTGCTGTGGCTCAAGTAACAAACAGGAGAGAGTATGCAGTGGCAACCTACCCCCCAAGTTACATGATAGGCAAAATAGGGACTAGCAAAAGGCAGGCTAAGGGGTGCACGGACAAAGCACTTGTTACATCTTTACTTTCTTTTATGTCCTCTACATTTTTCACAGGCCACCTCAAATCCTTTAGTGGGTTCCAACCGATCTCGGCCTGTATATTGTGTAGGTCCACTCAAAAAGAAGACAATCTTAGCTTGGAGGAACTGTTATTTGAGAGTGGTGGTTATTATTAAAGAACGATCTTTAAACACTAGAGACTACCTTTATCAAGCAATTTTCTAGCCACTATATTGTAAGAGAGGGGAGTTCAGATGGCTAGTAGGTGATTCTGAAGAGCTCAAGGCCAGAAGCTAGTAGTAGGGGACACTGTCCAGTACAGACTACAAACTCAGAAGCCACAATGAAACTTTTGGAAAACAGGAGGATAAACCTAAAACAGGAAATCAAAAGATAATTGGAATAACAGGGAATTTTGATCTTGGAGGACAAAATGAAGTAGGGCAGAGACTAATTGAATTTTGGTAAGATATCTAGCTGGTTATAGCAAACATTCCTTTTCAACAACCCAGAAGACTTTTCTGTTCAAGGACATCATCAGATGGTCAATATCAAAATCAGATTGATTACCAGCTTTTCAGTCAAAGGTGGGGCAGCTCTGTACAGTCAGTTAAAACAAGACCTGGAATTGACTGTGGATCAGATCATGAGCTTCTGATTGCAAAATTAAGCCTTAAATTGAGGATAATAGGGAAAACCATCAGACTATGTATAAATATGACCTAAATAACATTCCTTATGAATATGAAGTAGAGGTGATAAATAGATTTAAGAGATTAGATCTGGTAGACAGAGTGCCTGAAGAACTATGGATAGAGGTTTGCAATGCTGTATAGTCTGTGTAGCAACAAAAAATACCCCAAAGAAAAAAGAAAAGCAAGAAAGAAAAATGTCTCTCTGTCAAGGATTTATAAATAACTGAGGAACAAAGGAAAGCAACAGGGAAGGACAAAGGGGAAGATATACCCAACTGAATGCAGAATTCCAGAGAATAGCAAAGAGAGAGAAGGTTTTTTTTTTTTTAAATGAAATAGAAATGCACAGAAAAATGCACAGAAAAAGAAAACAATAGAATGGGAAAGACAAGAGAACTCTTCAAGAAAATTAGAGATATTAAGGGAAAATTTCATTTAAAAATGGGCATGACAAAAGACAAAAATGGTAAGGACTTAATTAGAAGCAGAAGAAGTTAAGAAGAGGTGACAGGAAAAGACACACACACACACACACACACACACACACACACACACAATCTTAACATCATAGATAACCATGAAGTTGGGATTACTGATCTACAACCAGGCATCCTAGAGAGTAAAGTCAAGTGAAACCTAGGAAACATTACTAACAATAGGGCTAGTGAAGGTGATGGAATTTCAGCTGAACTATTTAAAACCCTAAAAGATGATGCTGTTAAAGTGCTGTACTCAATATGCCAGCAAATTTGGAAAACACAACAGTGGCCACCTGATTGAAAAAGATCAGTTTATGTGCCAATCCTAAAGAAGAGCAGTACTGATGTTTGGATTAGTGGGAAACCCAAAATGTCAGGGTACAGGGTGGTGTCTGCCTAGGATGAATTCACACACTCAAACTGTCTTCCAGTCAAATGACAAGGTTTATTGTAGCCAATAGAAGCTGGGAGTGTTCCCAGTGAACTTTATATCCTTAGGAACAATAAAAGAGGCAGAGGAACTAGAGAACAAATGACCAACATTCTTTGGATTACGTAGAAAACAAAGGAATTCCAGAAAAACATCTACTTCTGCTTGATTGACTATACTACAGTCTTTCACTGTGTGGATCATGTGGCAAATATGGCAAATCCTCAAAGAGATAAGAGTAGAAATCATCTCATTTGTCTCCTGAGGAATTTGTATATAGGACAAGAAACAACAGTTAGAACCAAACATGGAATAACTGATTGGTTTAAGACTGGAAAAAGAGGCTTCAACAACATACAAGGCTGTATGTTGTTACCTTGCTGATTTAACTTACATGCAGAATACATCATGCAGGATGCCAGGCTTTACAAATCAAAAGTTGGAATTAAGGTTGCTGTGAGAAATATCAACAAACTCAGATATGCAGATGATACCACTTTGATAGCAGAAAATGAAGAAAAATTAAGAAGTCTCTTGATAAGAGTAAAAGAAGAGTCTAGCCTAAAAGCTGGATTGGAGCTTAACATAAAAAAACCAAAACACTAAGATCTTGGCAACTGGTCCCATCACTTCATGGCAAATAGAGGGAGAAGAAATGGAAGCACTCTCAGATTATATGTTCTTGGGCTCAAAGATTACTATAGATGGAGAATACAACTATGAAATTAAAAGAAGCTTGCTCCTTGGAAGGAAAACTATGGAAAATTTGGACAGCATACTAAAAAGCAGACATCACCTTGTTGACAAATATCTGTATAGTCCAAGCTATGATTTTTTTTTCCAGTAGCAAAAATGTATGACTATGATAATGGGACTATAAAGAAAGCAACAATAACTATACTAAACACTGAGCAAATACTATTTCACCATCTTCATCATCAACATTTATTGAACACCTAATTTCATAGTTACTATTATTCTAGGCATTTAATACTGGCCCTGGGGAGACAATTATATCTTCATCTTCAAGAATTTTGTAACATTCTTCCTGGAAAATGGGTTTCCTTAATACTTTGTTAGTCCAAGGTTAAAAACATGCACAGAAGATTCCTCCATCCCTGTTTTCAAGGCTCTTTGGAAATCAAAGATGGTGTTTATCCCTGCTAATAACAAATCCAAGAGACAAATGTAATAGCATTGATTCTTTGGCAGTATAGTCACACATAGAAGCTATAGCATAGGCAGGGGCCACACCCTGTTAAACTGTCTTTGCAGACAGGCTGAACCAGGTTGAGGCTAACTGACAGACCTCAAACCAGGGCTGGGATTATGGTGACACTGTATCTTGGGATGTAGCCTAAGGTGATGGCAGCTTTTTGGTTCCAGGTTGCCCTAGCTACAGAATTTCAGTGTTAGAAGGGAAGTCAGAATATTTTGGGCAACTATGCCTCACTTAAATCCAGTTCACATCCAAGGTGAGATATCACTCTGACATCATTGGTCCTCTTTGAAAATAAAAATAATAGCACTCACAGAATCACTGAGTCTATTCTCAGAGCTAGAAGGAAGTTAAGCCTTGTAGTTCAACATGAAATCCTTTGAAAATATTTCCAGATAAGCCTAGGATGACAAGTGGTCATTCAGTCTCTACATAAAGACTTCTAGGGAGGGCTAGGGGGTACAGTGAATAGAGCACCATCCCTGGTCAGGAGGAGTTCAAATTCGGCTTCAGACACTTAACATAAAAACTAGCTGTGTGACCTTGGGCAAGTCACTTAACCCCAATTCCCCTCCAAAAAGCAAAAAAAAAAAAAACACACTTCTAGTGTTGGGGAACTTAGTACCTCTTGAGATAGCCCATTCCACTTCTGGGCAATTCTTTTTCCATACATCAAGACCTGCAAGTCTACCCCTTGGAAACTTTCGCCCAATGTTCTTATTTTTATCCTTTGTGTCCAAGCTGAATACTTCTCTGTCAGAAAACTGATGACAAAATTAACAAAAATGACTAAATTCACTACCCACCAATCTAATGACAGTCACCATACAGCACATTGAGCAAATTCTGGTTCAGTTGTCTCTTTCATTAATGTTTACTGAACACCTAATTTTATAGATACTATTATTCTAGGCACTAAATACTGGCCCTAAAAAGACAATGATATCGTTAGCCTCAAGCAATTTATAACCTCTCTTTCATAAGAAAGCACTTCAGATATTTTAAGACTCCTATCATATCCCCTCCTAAGCTTTCTCTTTTCTGGACCAAACATTTCCAATTCTTTTAACCATGGTCTCCAGTCTTCTCACCCCTTTACTGTTCCCTTCTAATTCAATACCATTATTTAAGGAGGATACTAAAGCTCAGAGAGGTGATATAACCTGCCCAAGGTAAAAAAATATCAAGTCTGTGACTAAGCTGGAATTTGAACTTGGATCTCCTGTTTGCCAAACCAGTGTGTTTTCTACTACATACAAGGTGTCCCAAAAGTCTTAGGGTGATTTTAAACCATCAGAGCTTAAAAGTGCACCAAGACTTCTGGGACACCTTGTATAAGCATATTGCCTTCCTTAAGTAAAGAGGAATTCAAGTCTATAATTCAGTGATGAAAATAATTTGATATTTGCTCTCCATTTTCATTTAGGATAACATCAATTCAACAAACATTTATTAAATGGCTGCTATGTCCAAGGTACTAAGCAAAAACATTATGCTAAATTGGAATTATGCCCAAAGGTCAATAAATCTATGTATACCCTTTGATCCAGTAATATCACTACTCGGTCTGTATCCCAAAGAGATCCAAAAAAGGGGAAAAGATCTACTTCTACAAAAATATTTATAGCAGCTCTTTTATGTGGTGGCCAAGAATTGGAAACTGAGGGGATGCCCATCAATTGGGGAATGACTGAACAAGTTGTGGCATCTGATTGTGATAGAATACTATTGTGCTGTAAGAAATGATGAGCAAGCAGATTTCAGAAAACCCTGGAAAGACTTAGATGAACTGATACAAAGTGAAGTGAGCAGAACTAGGAAAACGTTGTACATAGCAACAGCAACACTGTGTGATGATCAACTATGAAAGACTTAGCTATTGTCAGCAATACAGTGATCCAAGACAGTTCCAAAGAACTCATGATGAAAAATGCTATTCACATCTAGAGAAAGAACTTATGGAATTTGAATGCAGATGGAAGCATGCTATTTTCACTTTCTTTATTCATGTTTTTTTCCCTTTTGGTCTATTTCTTTTTTCACAATATGACTAATGTGGAAATATGTTTTACATGATTGTACATATATAACCCATATTAAATTGCTGTCTTAGGGAAGGGGAAGTGAGGAAGAGGGGAGAAAATTCAGAACTCAAATAATGTTTTGAAAAGAATGTTAACATTTGTTTTTACATGTAACTGGAAAAAATGAAAGACTATTTTAAACAACCCATTATGCTAGGTGCCAAGTATACAATGAGATATACAACAAAAACCTTACTACTCAAGCTTACAATCTAATGGAAGAGACATGTGCACAAATATTTATGATGAGGGACCTAAGTGCAAAGAAAAGAGTCAAAGGGCCAGGGAATATTTGGGGAGGGAGAAAGCCTTATAAAATGGAGGCAGGGAAGCATGGAAGCGGAGAGCAGGGAAGGTTTCATGGAGGAAGTGCTATGTGGGCCATACCTCAAGAAGAAGAAAGAGACTTCATTAGTCAGATATAGGATGGATAATGAATAAAGTATCCTGTGGTATAGTGAGGAAGACCACTGACTTTGGAGGCAGGGTCTTGAGTTCTAGTCCTTCCATTGCTTTTAGCTTTGGGAATGAGAACAGATCCCAAATGCCTATGATTCCCCCATTATTTAGCTACCTTTTGCCAAATCCTCCACATCCTACAAGAAAGAGCTGGATGCAGTAAGAACTTAGTGACATACTCATCAGCCAGAGAATTTTCTAACTTATCAAATTCTCTTATTATAGGGAGGAAAATATTAGGGTCACTTTCTTTTATCTCCATGCTAACCTTTGGCTCTCTACTTAAGAAAACACAAGGACCCTTAGGCAAATCCTGGCCTTGTGAATTCATGTTTTACACATGCAATGTACACTATTTTTTTCTGTGTTACTCCCTTTTAGCAAACCGGGCTCCTTCTGAATTCCTTTCCAGGAAAAAAAAATACCATTTAAACCAGCAAAATGATTTACATAGAATTACAAAGAAACTGATTAAATACAGTTATCAAAATACTTACCCCCCCCCCCCAATTCACAGATCTCAGGTTAAGAAGCCCTTTGTAGAGCCTTTTCCCATAAAATTGCTTCAACCTTTTCATCTTCATTGCTCTATTTGTCTCTCTAGTAAGCAACATACTTCTAATTACTTTTAAAAACTTTTAAATTTGTAATTCCTTGGCTAGTCTGCAGCTACATTATTCTCATATTCTAAACACACACTCACTCTCTCTCTCTCTCTCTCTCTCTCTCTCTCTCTCTCTCTCTCTCTCTCTCTCTGCCAAATGCTGTATGCTTGATTCATTTATTCCTAGAGGGAGTTATGCTGGGGTATAGTAGAAGGAGCACTGGACCTTGCATTAGGAAGACCTAAATTCAAATTCAGCCTTTGACACTTACTAGCTGTGTGATTCTGGGCAAGTCACTTAATCTCTGTTTGCCTCAGTTTCCTTAACTTTAAAATGGGGGTCATAACAGCACATACCTCATAGGGCTGTTGTGAGGATCAAATGAGATGAAATTTGTAAATCACTTAGTACTGTGGCACATAGTAGGTGCTATATTAATGCTTATTTCTTTCCTGCTCTCCCCTTCCTAGGTCTGAAGATCTGTCAGATATTTCTGTCTCAGAGAAAACATGTCCCCTTGAATGGGCTTTCAATTCTAGCATACTTATTTTGGCTACTTACAGATATAGGTTATTAGCTGAATGGGCCAGCTCAGGTCTGAATGAAAAGATATTGGAAATGATCACATGAGAAAGATGTATGTTACTAAGCTATAGATATTTATTGAAGAATATATAGGATTAGAGGGCAGCTTGTGGTACAATGGATAGAGTATGGGGGCTGGAGTCAGGAAGACACATAGTCATGATTTCAAATCTGGCCTCAGTCACTTACTAGCAGTGTGACCTTAGGCAAGTCACTTAACCCTGTTTGTCTCAGTTTCCCCATCTGTAAAATGAGCTAGAGAAGGAAAGGGCAAACCACTCTAGTATCTTGCCAAGAAAATCCCAAATGGAGTCACAAAGAGTGGGACATGACTGAAAAACAACTGAACAACAAAACACAGTATTTCTGATCCCTAGGCCTACAAGGAGAAGTAGGTTCCTATTCTTTTTTGCTCCAAGCAGTTGAGATTGTGGCAAATGGTCTACAAATTTCACTGTTGCTCATCAATAATAGATGTGGTCTATCTAAGAAAAATAGTCTATATCACATCATCTGTCAGTCCATAGGAATGGAATTCACTAGAATTAGGTGCTAATAAATCTGATCCTGACCTGGGATACTCCACGTGCCATTATGAGGGCCTTTGCATTGGCTATTCCTTCTGCTTGGAACGCCTTCCTTCTGTACCTCCACCCCAGCTTAATTGCCACTTTCTACATGAAGCCTTTCATGATTGCTTCCACGGCTTGTGCCTCCTGCCCCCTCTTCCCACTTAAGACCATATGTTAATTTTATATATATATTTCTATTGGTACGTGCTATCTTTCCTTTCCCCTGTTGGATTATAAGTTTTTTGAGGGTGGGGCTGTTTCATTTTTGACTGTGCATCCCCAGTTCCTGGCACGTATTAGGTGCTTAGTAAATATTTGCTGATTGATGGAATACTTGATTGACCTCTCCTGATAAAACCTTTCACAGAGTATCTTCAGAGTGAAGGCAGTGGCTATGACTAGTGGTATGAGGGGTCTTATTTCTGAGAAGGAGTTATGGTTGGGGCAGGGTTAGGAGATAAAGGAAGCTAGTCTCTGAAAAGTAGGGACAGAAACAAAAAGCAGAACTCACGTCACATTAGTAGGTGATTGTCCCATGGAGTCAATGGAGGTAGCAATAAATGCTTATACCACAGTGATACTTAATCGCTCAGAGCCTATATGACTCCAGTTGTAAAAACTAATTGTGGGTTTTTGATTGATTCACAAAGAAACCCCGATGTCCATCTGATAATGAAGTGCAAAGTTTTTCATTTCCTTAGTTGCTAAAATGCTTCTCTAGTGGGATGTGGGAATGACTTTTTCAGTTCATCTTTTTGATTATGACCTGGAGGCTGGGATGAAAGCATCCCAGCGTCCACAAGGCACCCCTGGTGTAATAGCCACCATGGCCTATTGGTGGGAATTATGATTATACTCCTACGTCTGACATTATTCTGTTTAACTTTGCCTTTGCAGCCTAAACTGTGAGAGAAAATAATTGGAAACTCTGCGATGAAATTAATAGAGTGAGTCCTCTTGTTGCCATGGTGACCAGAATAAATTGAATCCATTGCAATGAAAAATTGTCAAAAAGTGTACTTTAGCATTCCACAGTGGGAGTATTTGTTAAGAATTTTAATCTGTCAGCTTCCATCAAAATGGCACAGGATTCAGGGGAACATTTTTAAGGGTGTACTTGTACTTCGAATTCTGATGATTACTGAAAGGAAGTAGAACAGGAGTAAAAGTTATCTGCATATGTGGAATTGAAATAACTTTCAAAAAGCCCTGTGCCAGGTATACAATCTTGAGGGTCTTAGAAAGTTTGATTTGTACCAACATGAATACTGCTATTGTCAGGGCTACTCTGGCAATAGACCGGCAATTTTTAGTTTAACTTAGTTATGGAGGAAGGGGGAGGGAGAAAGGGAGAGGGGGGGAAAGAGAGAGAGGGAGAGGGAGAGAGGAAAGGGAGAAGGGGAGGGGGAGGAGAAGGAGGAGGGAGCGTGTTCAATAGTGCTGGCCTAGAAACCAAGATGTGTTTTACTCAGTTCAGCCTATAAGACTCTAAGAATATGCATTTTGAAGGGATAAATGTAAAGATTTACACTAGAACTAAAAAAAAAAAATCAACATTGCAATTGCAGGAGGAAGGAGTATTGGCCAGATGGAAGATACCCGTTAAATCTTGGAAATGATACTATATGAGCATCACTGGGAAAGCTGGGGATAGAATGTTTAGCCTATAGAAAAAAGACTTGGAGTGGGGAGATATGGGGAGTTGAAAAAAGGATCAATCTCATTCAACTTGATCCCAGAGGACAGAACCAGAAGCCACTGGTAGAAGTTTAAGAATGTTAAATTTTGGCTTGATGTAAGGAAAAAATTTCCAAAAATTAGGACCATACGAAAGATGCTTTGAGAAGTAACAGTTTCTCCCTCATTGGAGGCTATATGACCACTAACAAGGATTAATGGAGCAGAGGTTTTTAGTCAGGTATGTGCTAGATTAGACAGCCTTGCATTTCCCTTCCAACGCCATTCTTTCTATGATCCTGTGCTGTATGAACCTGTTAATCAGTTAACTTTTATGTGTTAACATTCTTATCTCTGAAAGGCCACATGTATTTTCTCTATCCTAAGATAGTAATATTAGTTGGTTAATACCCCAGTGCCTGTGCTGCCTAAAGTATATGACAACCCCTGTTTTTTTTTAGGATGTTTCCTTTTACAATGATAAAAAATGTATTTACAATTTTGGAGTTTTGTGGTTTGTTTTTGCTTAATTTTGATAGTTTTATATTTGGTATAATAAATTTTAATACTTGCTGTTTGTTCTTCATTCTTGAAGAGGACCATGACATCAGGAAGGTGATGCCATGACAGGTAAACATATTAGATTTAAGTGAGATAGGGTTGTGCAAAGTCACCAGCCTCATTGTCACCTCTGGAGCCATCTGGGTCCAGTGGCCAGATACAGATCAACACAACTAGAGATGGCCCAGGATGCAGTGGGGAACCTTGGTCTTTTCAAACTAAGTCGTTAATGGGTTTCAGTTTAACGGAGGCAAAGTCTATTCAATGATTAAGGCTTAATAAGAAATGAGGTAAAGAATGGTCTCTTAGCAAGAAAGACTTCTCATATTAGCCTGTGCATTAAGGATGACTTGCTTCTCTCAGCTGCCCTTTAAGCCCACAGTGGGAAGGTTTCTCTTCTGTGACTTCACTAACATCCCCATTTAAAGATGAATCTATGTCAGATACAAGGAGAAAACTGTTTATCCATAAGTATGTAGCTTCATAGACTGTTAGTTCTAATATTTTTCTATGTGTGCCTCATGTCGTCCTGGGATACACATAAAAAGTATATAACAGATATCTAGAAGTACTGTCCTCTGTTTTCAACAAATGGCTGAAGATATGTTTCACTTTCTGTATGATTCTACTCTTGACCCCCTTCCTAGAACTAGAGAAGTCTCAGGTTCTCCCTTCAGTAAAGCCAGCAGGGGCTTTCCTTTGGAGGGAGAGGGGGACATTTCAGTTTCCAATCTGGGGTATAGAGAACTGAAATGATTATTGTTTCTGGAAGGGACATATCAGAGACATGGTTTGGGATAAGAAAGTTCCCAACATTTATGGATGAATGACCTTGCAAGAAGAAAGTATGGTAGGTCAGAAAATAACTTTTTCCCCCCTCTCTCTCCTTTTCCCCTTAGTAAAGGAGAGCAGGCTTTTTAAACAAAACTTCAGGGTCCAGAACCAAGTTATTTTGAAGGAGAATGACTTGATATTGCAATTTCTGTTTCTGTTTCTGTTCCTCAAGCTGTGGAAGAGGAAAAAATTTGCTCTAGTGAGTGATTCTATGGGCAAGGACTCAATTGTGCAGTGGCAAACTGTTTATAGTTTTGGGAGGGGAATGTAGCAGCATGATGCCACAACTCTTTTTGTTCAGACAAGTGAGATCTGTAAGATTCACAGAAGATGGGATGTGCCTCTGAAGGCAGGATATGGATTTTAAAAATAAGGGCAAAATTCCCAATCTTTCTTCTACTATTTGGAATGAAAGCTAAAAAAAAAGGGGCGGGGGGAAAGTACAGCTTGTACCTTTGATGGGAGATATTCTTTAGGTTTAGAAACGCATTTAACATAGTTCCCTTAATCTCTAGTTTCAAAAATGTAGAATTTAGATGTTTGGTTAAGAAAAATTCTACACCATCAAAATCATGTTAATGCCCTCATTAAAAATATAAGAACAAATTCCTTATGGGTCATGAAGTCACAACTTAAGACCCTTAGGACCAGAAGGAACCTTCAAATAATCTTGTTCAGCCTCCTCTATTTACAGACAGAGAAACTGAGTTTCAGAGAGATTCAGGTTTCAGGTTCTAATTTCTCTTCGTCAGCTATTAATGCTGAACCATATGCCTCTAGCACTGGGGAATTTAAGCCATGGTTAGGGACAAGTGTAGTTAGATTCTTTTTCCAAATATGGATGCACCCAAAGATAGCAGGTGAAGAAATTATAAATTAGAAGAGATCCACCACAGAACTACAGAAAGACTTGTGAAGAGAGTATTTTAAATTGGGGCTAAGAGTCTCTAGATTGTGTGAAAAACAAAACTTTTTTTAGGCATCATTGTAGAAATACTTCTGTATTTTTAGCTCCCATTACACAGATGATTCCTCATTGTAGGATCAATATTTAAATTATGAATTTGTAATGGTTATTCTGTTTTTAAGTAGCCCTGTTCCCTAGTCTTCTTTAAGCACAGCTCTGGTAGAGTTGGATGGCAGCCATCTCTCAGTGGAATGGGTGAGCTCTTTATCACTGGAGCTTTCCAAATGGAAACTGGTTGACCATTTGTCAGGAATGTTGAAGGGATTCCTTTTAGATTTGGGTTTGACTACAAGATCTTAGAGATTTCTTCTTTTATTCTGAACAAACCTTAAGCCCCCTTTAATTGTTTTGTGATTATTCAGTTTGGTTTGGTTTTCAGTCATCCTGAAAACATTCTTTAGGTCTATGTCACTCAGTTCTACATTTAAACTTGTGTCTTTGGTCAGAGGTGAAATGGCCCTGCTCAGTTTTTTAATAAGAGGGAAGTAAGATACTAATACTGCTATGAAGTAATGAATTCTTATGTTTATTTGCAGCAACAAAATATAGAATCTTACCATGTCTCTCACTCCTCTACTCAGTCAACTAAAATGGCTACTTATTGCTTCAAGGATGGAGAACAAATGCCTCTTTAGAAGCCCTCCATAATTTGGCTCCAGTCTATCTTTCTAGCTTGAATGGACTTGATTTTTCTCCTGTACTCTGTAAATCTAGCTAAAGTGACCTTCTCTCTGTTCCTCAAACAGGACACTTAATCTCCTTTCTCTGTGCCTTTGGCACTGACTGTCCCAAATGTTTTTTCTCTTACCTTTCATTCAGAGAGTCCTGCTCTTCCTCTAAGATAAAATCAAACGCATCTTCTACATGAAGCTCTTTCTGATCTACCCAAGTACAGGTACCCTCCTTCCCAAACTCTGCTTTGTAGATATTTGCCCTCACTAATTTTGTGTTTATGCTATAGTGAGTAGAGATCTGGATTTGGAGGGAGGAAGACCTGAGTTTGCATCCTCCCTCTGACACTTCCTAGTAATGTGACTGACCCTGGGCAAGTCACTTAATCTCTAACTTAAGTGTTTCCCAAAATGGCATTGATAACAGCACCTACCTCACAGGCTATTGTGAAGATAAAACCTTTGTAAAGCACTGTGTAAACCTCAAAGTACTGTATTAATGTTACCTATTATTATTGGATGTACTTGTTACCGCCTGCATTAGAGTGTAAATTCCTTTCTAATGCGGCTGCTTTCTTGCTTTGCATTTGTACCTCTAGTACTTTGCACAGTGCCTGGCCCCCAGTGGGTACTTGATGAGGACTTGATTGAATAGTCTAGGACTTGTGATTTTGACATGAGCTAGTGATTGGAAAGCTACCTGAATTATGGTCAATGGGATGGATCCTGAGCTATCAGGCCTGGCTGTCAGAGAGAAGTTCCTGCTGGACCTTCTTCAAATATGGAGAAACAGATTCTGGAGGGATGTGAAGGGCAGGCGTGGCCAGCCAACTCCATGGAGATGAAGCAAGAAATGAATCAATAATGAAACTTATACTGAGAAGAATAATTTTAAGCAGGATAGTGCTAAGGAGAATACATAAATATCAGATTAAATTAAAGTAGACTACAAGAACATGGCAGATTCCAAAAGACTCATGATGGAAAATGCTATCCAGAGAAAGAACTATGGAGTCTGAAAGTAGAACAAAGCATACTATATTCTCTCTCTCTCTCTCGACTTTTCCCTTTTATTCTGTTTCTTCTGTCACAATATGACTAACATGATTTCACATGTATAACTATATCAGATTGTTTGCCTCTAGGGGAGGAGGGGAAGAGAGGGAGGGAGAAAGAAAAAATTTGAAACTCAAAATCTTATTTTAAAAAATGAATGTTTAAAGAGCATGGCAGCTCTGGATGTGTAACCTGTTTCAGGTATGATTGTAGCCCCAACTCTGTTTTATGTTTCCTTTTCCTGATTACCGTTAATGTTAGTTTCTTTTCTTGATCATTTCAATTTTTCAATTTCACTGTTAGTTCCTTTCCTTGATCATTTCAAATTTAAACTGTTTAGATCTGTTTGTATGTAGTTATTTGCACTCATCTCTCTCTTAAATAGTGAGATCCTCAAGAGCAGGGATTGTCTTTTACCTTTCTTTTATCTCCAGTGCTTAGCACAGTGCTTGGCCAAATCCTGTCCACTTGGAGTGAAGAAGACATGGGTTTGAATCCTCCCTCTGACACTTCTTAGTGGTATATTGTTAGATTTTATTTTTTGAGAGCCTGCTAACCCTCTGTGCAGGAGTTCTTAATTTAGAGCCCTCAGAGCTTCCCAAAGAGTCCCCTCAAAGGGAATAGATTGGATGGGGAAAAACATTATATCCCTATTTCAACATATTTCTTTTGTAATTCTATATATTTTATTTTATGGATTTAAAAATATTATCCTGCTAAGGGGTTCAAGCGACTCACCAGACTATCAAAGGGGTCTATGACACCTTCCCCTCTCCACATAAGGTTAAAAACTCCTAGTCTTTTACCATTCTGGAGATTCTGGTGAGCCCTCCAGAGTGTTTTGACACTCTACTTTATATATAACTTTCTTTCATCATTATCACTTCCCACTTACTTCTTCTGCCTGCCCCGTCTCCTATAAGTTCTTTTCTTCCAACATAGAGAAACAGTTAAGCAAAACAAACCAACCCATCACCCGTGTCTGACAGCATATGCAGCAGCCTGTATCCCCGTCCCAGGTGTGTGTTTTCTTGACACACAGAGTGATTACCATATTTTTTCTTATGTTTTTGGCAATCTTCTCTAAACTTTAGGGTACATGTATAACTATGACTGAAGAAGACAGTTACGTTCCCCCAAGGTTCCTGTCACTTCCACCTCACTAACCACTTCTCCAGTGTCGCTCAGAATCAGGGCCAGATTAGTAGGGCCCCTTGTTGTTTCCTCTACCATCTGAGAGAGTAACCACATGTCAAGTGTTCTGTTTGAGCAGAATGAAACTTTTGGAAGACATCCGTGTAAGGGAATAAGGGACTTTCTGTGAAGTTTCCAGCTGAGGCAGTCATCTGGCTTCCCTCCCTCACGGTCCTTCCCCTACAGGGTTTGTTTTCCCTTCCCTACCAAAGCTTCAAGACAATGTACGCAACCTGGGCTGTTGCTATAGGGGGAATGATGGGACAGGATTTAAAAAGGCAAACAAAAAAAATGGGTTGCATGGATTAATTTTCAGCTTCTATTTTCCCAGGTAGCAATTATCAATTATAAATAACAGGGACATTGGCCTCACGGCTGATTTATCAATAGGGACAGTCAAAGCTTTGTCATATATCAAACTACTTGGATCAGTCCATTCACTCCATGGGCAATGATCCTTTGGTTACTGGCCTCTGGAGTCATTCTTTCATGTGTAGCAAAAAATGAGATGTCATTTCTCCCTTCTATTGGAGGATATTTAAGAACTTGACATAGCTGCCCTGTATGCTCTCCGCTCTAGCAAATAGTTCAGATAGATGTCTTATGTCTGTTGGCATCTGTGCATCATGATGTTGGGATATTAAGTTTTCAATGGGTAAATGAAAACAAAAGTAATTGCCCTGATTTCTCCCATTAGTCTCCTATTTTCTTCTATATCAACTCCCTGACACTTTGGCATGACTTCTGCAGCATGTCCTAGAGCAGGCTGTAAGGGTGGTTCTTGAGGTGAGTAGGGATGCCATGTCCCAGTCCCCTCCTTGAGAATGACTGTACCTTTATATACTGAGCTATACTAACCATACTGGTCAGTAGACAGTCTGTACTACGGGATCAGCTCTTCTGTGTTGCTCCTAGGTCACAGGCTGCTGAGGAATGTGTATTATCTGGTAGTGAGGGCATCTTTCTCCACAGCTGAACTTTTGCATTATCCTGAATCAGTCCTGCTCTCACCATGAAAGCATTAAATTCATTTACTAATTCTACTTTAGCACCTGCAAGTTTAGTGATGATTGTCACAAAACCTCACTTGTCAATAATCTCTTCAGGTATCTAGGAATGCCTCATAATTTCTGACAGCTCACTCAGATAGTAATTTGCATCATAATTTTTGTATACTTTATGTAGAGCAGGGGTGGGGAACCTGTGGCTTCAAAGTCACATGTGGCCTTGAGGTCACAGGTTTCCCCCACTGCTGGTAGTATTTACACCATCTATATCCTATCCTATTCCCAAGAGAACATGGTATTGTATAAAAAACCTTCAATATTATCAGTGTAAAAAGACAACCCACAAGTTAATGGTCCTTGATAAAGACCAAATCCCATTACTGAGCACCAGTCCATATCCACTGAGCAACCCCCAAATCTAATCTGGTGTCATGGCCTGTCAATTTTACCTTTGCAACATCTCTTGTCTATGTCCCCTTCTCTCCTCTGATACGGCCGCTAGTATGGTACAAATCTTTTTCATCTAATACCTAGATTACTGCAATAATACCTAGATCACTACTGGTAGGTCTGCCGATCACAAGTCTCTCCCCACTCCAATCTATCCCCCAATGAGCCACCAAATTTATTTTCCTAAAGTGCAGGTTGAACCATGTCACTGCCCTTCTCAAATACAAAATCCTCTTTTTATCATTCAAAATTCTACATAATCTAACATTTCCTAACCTTTCCAGTTTTCTTGCACCTTACACCTCTCTCACCCTGACTCCCACATATTCTTTAATCCAGTGATATTGGTCTCCTCACTGTCCTCTGAGCAAGACACTCCATCTCTCAGCTCTAGGCATTTTCTCTGGCTGTCCCCCACGCTTGAAATGCATTCCCTCATCTCTGACTCCTGGTTTCCCTGGCTTCCTTCAAGCCCCATCTAAAATCCTACCTTCTACAGGAAACTTTTCCACCTTCTCTTAATTCTAGTGCATTCCCTCCTCTTAATTATTTCTTATTTATCCTTCATGCAACTTGTTTGTACATATTTATTTGCCTGTTGTATCCTCTATTAGAATATGAGCTCTTTGAGGGCAGGGGTTATCTTAGATTTCTCTTTGTATCTCCAGAAGTTAGCACAGTTTCTGAAATGTAGGCAATGCTCACGGATTGAGAGTCCTCCAATAACTGAAGAGCTAAAATGACTATTTACCCAATCACACAACTATGCAATGAACAATGGCAGTTCAACAGTATCCCTTTCTACAAAATGTTCCCATGGTGATCAGAAGTGATACAAGGACACTCTCAAGGTCTCTCTTCAGAACTTTGGAATTGATTTTGTGACATGGGAGACATTGGCACAGGACTGCTCAGCATGGTGTGCCCATGTCAGAGAAGATGCTGGGCTTTGTGAGCAAAGCAGAATGGAAGTACCTCAAAGGAAGCACGAGATTCACATGGATTATGTTCACAGGCCCAACCTGTGGTAGAACGTTCTGAGCTCATCTCTCTAGCACAGTGACCTCACTTTGGGCCTCCTTGAGAATGAAAGACAATAACCAACACAAATATATGCTGATTCCTTGATTCTAATTACCAGGATTGACAGTGGCACTTTCAATAGAAAAAAAAAAGACTAGGCCCTTAAAAGAAGAAAAATAATTCTCAGTGCTAGTATAGTTAGTCTTAACTTGATCCAGAACTCCATAAATACCTCAGATAAGTTTTTAGTGGACGTTCCATTCACTCTGAAATTGTATTTCAGAATTCTTGACACACATCAACTTCCTATAACTCATCCAAATAGGCTCTTCCAAAGTCTGTATTGTTTTATTTTATTTTATTTTTAGAATTAATTTATTAGTTTAGTTTCAGTTAACAAGATTCAATTCCATAGTTCCTTGATTTTCAAATTTCCTTTACTTCCCTCCCCCCTCCCCCCACGACAGCATATAGTCCAGTACAGGATCTGCAAATACATTAGTCCAATTACAAAGGCGTATTATACTAGGTGTTGTCAAAGATGGTAAAGAAGAAATAAAACCAAACAATGAAAAGAACAAGATCATTTAGTTTGCTTCCATCAGGATTCAGGCTCAGTTCTTTCTAGTTATATCTCTGGATGTCGCATTTCTCTCTTTCTTGAGTCTTTCAGGATTGACTTATATCACTGCATTGCTGAAAAGAGTCCAGTCTGTCATAGTTGGTCATCACACATATGATGTGTCTGTGATTGTATACAAATTTCTTCTGATTCTAGTCTTCTCGCTCAGCATCAGTTTGTATAAGTTTCTCCAGGTAAATATGAAATCCGTCTCCTCCTCGTTTCTTATGGCACAATAATATTCCATTACATTCATATACCACAACTTGTTTAGCCATTCCCCAATTGATGGGTACCCCTTTAGTTTCCAATTCTTTGCAATCACAAAAAGGGCTGCTATAAATATTTTTGTACATATGGTCTTCCTCCCTCTTCTATGATCTCTTTGGGATATAACCCTAGAAGTGGTATTGCTGGGTCAAAGGGTATGAAATCATTTATAGTCCTTTGGGCATAATTCCAGATTGCTCTCCAGAATGGTTGGATCAGTTCACAACTCCACCAGCAATGCATTAGTGTTCCAATTTGTCCACATCCTCTCCAGCATTTGTCACTTTCTTGTTTTGTCATCTTAGCCAATCTGACTGGAGAGTCTGTATTGTTTTAAATGGGTAAGCCATCCTCAGCCTCTTTCCCCTGTCATGCTGACCAGTGAAGCATGCTTCCTAGGGTTTTCAGGGTATTACTTGTGTTATAGTTTAGTTTTTCACATGGCTAACCCATTATGGGAGAACTGGACCTTTTAATAGTCCCTGAAAAGTCAGCAGGCCCTTGTTAGCCTCAAGTTCATGACAGAACCAATTTGGACATGACAATACCAATCTTCCATGACACAGTCCCACAGTTAGAAGTTTTCTGATATTTGCAAGTGTCTAACCATGTTCCAAGTGTCCAAATCAACCAGAGTTCAATATCAGATACACACTCTTTTTTTTTTTGCAAGGGTGGGAGGGGCCACTTCATCTTCTTGATTTGCTCTTTTCCTGGCTCTTAGAATTCAATGTCAGTGTGTCCTTCAGGAAGCCAAAATGTGTGTCTGCAATATAACAATGTAATCTTATATAGATGGAGAATTTGCAAGTTTTCAAAATGAATTGCAACTTTAAAACAATCCATGGATATTATTATACCCATTTGTCATTTGAAGAAACTGAAACTAAGAAATGCTAATTGACTTGTGCATTACCACCTAGCTAGTAAAGAATGGGTGTGGGACTAGAACCTATGTCTTTTGGCTTCTCATTTAGTCCTCTATTTACAATATCGTCATCCTCCAACCAGTAACTGTGCCCTGACAACTTTGATGACAGCATCAGTTGGACCTTAGGTAGATAATCTGAAAACAGTCATCTTGGTCTGTTCAAAACCTCTACCTTCAGAATGGACTTCTGGTGACCTGTGAGTAGGTGACCCCTCATTAGAGCTAGCTGAACACTCACCCAGCAAACCTTAGAGCCTCCCACACATTTTGCTCCTACAATTTCCTGGCCATTTCTCTAGCCTCCCTTCCCTTGCAGCTTTCTATCTCCCATTTAAGTGTGTTAGAATTAGAATGTAAGCTTCTTGGAGGGAGAGACTCTCTTGCTTGCTGTATCCCTAGAGCTCAGTATAGTACCTATATAATAAAAACTTGACAAATGCTTTTTCATTCATTCATTCCTACTACTAACTATGCTTTGTAGGCATTATATCATTTGAGTCTCCCAGACCAAGAACTCTCAGGCCAAAATCACCAGGGTCTTTATCTACAATTTAACTCCATCCTCAGGGTTCATCACAGCCTTCATAAATAGCATCTTATCATGATGGCCTACTTCATCCCAAAACATAGGACAATCATAACCTTCACTATCTTACCTTCTTCTGTGAGAATCGTCCTATTTCAAAGGATTTCTTGGTTAGGTAATTTCTGACTGGATAGACATACTTGATTTTTTTTGGGGGAAAAACACTTCTTTGCCTTTAGATTTCAAATTTATCTTTCTTCTGTTCACTACCTGTAAACAGACAGAGAAGAACATCTTAGAATACTACCTCTCTCTTTAAAATTTTTAAAAACATTTTTATTTGAAGTTTTGAGTTCCAGATTATATCCTTCTCTCCTCTTCCCCTCCTCTGAGATGGTAAGCAATCAGACATAGGTTATACATGTGTGATTATATAAAATATTTCCATATTAATTATTTTGTACAAGACTTGAATAAAAGAAAAAGTGAAGGAAAGTGAAAAATAGCATGCTTCAGTATATATTCAATCAATATAAATTCTTTCTCTGGAGGCAGATAGTATGCATCATCATTAGTCCTTTGGCATTGTCTTGGATCATTCACAGTCATTCACAGTCTTTCATCAAATAATATTGCGATTACTGTGTACAATATTTTCCTGGTTCTGTTCACTTCACTATGCATCAGTTCACGAAAGTCTTTGCAAGTTTTTCTGAAATCATCCTGCTCATTTCATACAGCACAATAACATTCCATTACAACCATATACCACAACTTATTTAACATTCCCTAGTAGATGGGCATCTCTTTGATTTCTAATCCTTAGCCACCACAAAAAGAGTTGCTATAAATATTTTTATACAAATATATCCTTTCTCCTTTTTAAGATGTCTTTGGGATGTAGACCTAGTAGCGGTATTGCTGGATCAAAGGGTATGCACAGTTTTATAGCCTTTTGGGCATACGTCTAAATTGTTCTCCAGAATGGCTGGATCAGTTCACAGCTTCACTAACAATGCATTACTGCTCCAGTTTTCCTACATCACCTCCAAGATCCAGCATTTTCCTTTCTTGTCATATTAGCCACTCTGATAGAAGTGAAATTGTACCTTAGAGTTGTTTTAATTTGCATTTCTCTGATCAGTACTGATTTAGAGTATTTTTTAATATGACTATATATACCTTTGATTTCTTTGTTTGAAAACTGCCTGTTCTTATCCTTTGACCATTTATCAATTGCGGAATGACTTGTATTTTTATAAATTTGACTCATTTCTTTTTATATTTGAGAAATAAGGCCTTTATCATAGATATTTGTTGCCAATTCCTCCCTCTCCTAGTTTTATGCTTTGCTTATAATTTTGGTTGCATTAGTATTATTTGTGCAAAAACTTTTAAATTTTAAATAATCAAAATGATCTGTTTTACATTTTCTAATGCTTTCTATTTCTTCTTTGGTCCAAAATTCTTCCCTTATCCATAAGTTTGACAAACTATTCCATGCTCTCTTGATTTGCTTATGGTATCACTCTTTATGTGTAAATCATGTACCCATTTTTTTAAATAAATGCTTTATTAATTTCTGGTTTACATCAGTCATTTCCGCCAGATTTTGAGTTATAATTTTTCCCCTACCCACCACCCCAGAATAGCAGTCCCACAAGATATCCCCTCATCCAATCTGCTCTCTCCCATATCTTCTCCCATAGCACCTTCAACTTTACCATTAGGGCGAGGTGAGTCTCTGTGCCCCAATGCCTGAACATCTTATCTCTCAATTACATGCAAAATAGTATTAATAATAGTATTTACGTATATTTGAAACATTTCATTTTAAAACCTCGCATTTCAGACATTCCTTTCATCCCTTGTCACCCATTCCCTCTGGGAAGATAAGCAGTTCAGTATGTGTTGTACATGTATAGCTATGTAAAACATTACCATAGTAGATATATTGGAAAAGGCTGCTTATAATTCCCTCCCACCCAGCCCACCCCCCCACCTGGTCCATTCCCTACTTAATCCTGTCCATCTTCTATAGTGGGTACTTCCAACCTCCCCTCTCCCCAAGAATGCCCTCCCATCCATCGTCCTCCCTCTCATCCCCTTTTCCCCTACTCTCCTGCAGGGTGAGAGATCCCATTTAGTATGTACGTCATTCTCTCCCTGAGCCAGATTCAATGTGAATATGGTTTTTCCTTTTTGCCTTCCTGTTCTTCCCCTCCCCTGCAGCCACTTCCCCTTGCTTCTTCTACATGAGATAGTTTACCCTGTCTCTCCCCATCTCCTCTTGCCACTTTCCCCTCTCACCTCATAACTTCTTAAGTATCATCCCTTCCCACCAAATTCAACCTGTGCCCTCTATTCATGTATAACTGTAAACATATATATATACACATTCACATATGTATTCATATGCCCATACACCCTTCTTCCATTATTTTCATACTGAGAAAGGTTTCATCAGTCACAGTTATTGTTTTTCCATGTGGTAATGTAAATAGGTCAACTTTGATAAGTTCCTTTTGGTTTCTTTTCCCTGATTACCTTCTCAGGCATCTCTTGTTTCTTGTGTCTGGATGTCAAATTTTCTATTCAACTCTGGTTTTTTCCTCAAGAATACTTGAAAGTCCTCTATTCCACTGAATGACCATATTTTCCCCTGAAACAAAATACTCAGTTTTGCTGGGTAGGTGACCCTTGGCTTCAATCCCAGCTCTTTTGCCCTCTGGAATATCATATTCCATGCCCTTTGATCCCTCAGTGTAGAAGCTGCCAGGTCCTGGGCTATTCTGATTGTGTTTCCACAATATTGAAATTGTTTCTTCCTGGCTGCTTGTAGTATTTTCTCCTTGATCTGGGGATTCTGGAACCTGGCTATAATATTCCTGGGAGTTTTATTTTTGGGATCTTTTTCAGGAGGTGATCTGTGGATTCTTTCAACCTCTATTTTGCCCTCTGGATCTAAAACATCAGGGCAATTTTCCTTGAGAATTTCTTGAAGGGTGATTTCTAGGTTCTTTCTTTGATCATGGCTTTCAGGTAGTCCAATAATTTTTAAATTATCTCTCCTGGATCTATTTTCCAGGTCAGTGGTTTTTCCCATGAGATATTTCACATTGCATTCTATTCTTTCATTTGTTTGGATCTGTTTAACAGCATCTTGATTTCTCATAAAGTCATTAGTTTCCATTTTCTCCAGTCTAACTCTGAAAGAATGAATCACCTCAGTGAGCTTTTGGGATTCTTTTTCCGTCTGGCAAATTTGGCTTTTTAAGGCATTCTTCTCCTCATTGCCCTTTTGAGCCTCCTTTGCCATTTGAATTAGTCTATTTTTTAGGGTGTTATTTTCCTCAGTCAGGCTGTTGACTCTCTTTCATACTTTTCCTGCATCCTTCTCATTTCTCTTCCCAATTTTCCTCCACTTCTCTTATCTGCTTATTAAGGTCCTCTGTGGCCCACTCATATTTTCCTTTGGGGCTTTTGGAACAGGATTTCTGGCCTCACAGTCCTCCTCCTATTCCCTGCTTCGATCCTCTTTGCCCCCAAAATAGGAGTCTAATGTTGCATTTTTCTGTTTATTTTGTTTCCTTTGCCTAGGCATGTTGCCACTTAATTACTTGACTTTTGGGCTTTTTGCCACAGTAGGACTCTGTCACCAGACAGGGGAGCTTCCATCCCGAACGTTGGGGTCTTCACAACTTCCGCTTCTGGCAAGTTGGATACCCACTCCACGACCTCCCCCCAGTTCACAATCCAGATCCAAGGAGGTTAAAGCAAGAGCGATTAACCTCCAGGACTGATCGCTGGATCTCCCTAAAGATCGCAGGCCAGGAGCTGATGCCACCACTGGAGATGCAAAATGGCGAGTGTGCCATGTCTCCTCAGCGGCTTCTAGCCCCCAGGGGAGGAAGCCAACATGTTCCCCAAATACTGGTCCCAAAGTCCATAGGGTACTAATCTCTTACTTTGTCCTAGGCATGTCTGTGTTGATAAATCTGGAATTTCTACAGCTGCTGGTGTTCTGGGGTCCCTCCAGCTGGCTGCTGGCGTGGCTGCCCTGGGGCTACAACCGCGGGTCATACGGACCTGGGCTTGGCTCTCTGTGCGCAGGGCTGTCGGCTCCCAGAGAACTATGCTGGCCCTCCCTGCAGGGCTGCTGGGCTGTCCTCAGTGGGAGGTTAGCTTCTCTGTGTCGTTCTGGGGGTTCTGGGGTTCCAGAAGTTGTTCAGAGCAGTTTGGAAGTGGTGTGGGGCAGAGCACCTTGGAAGTGCTATTTCTACTCTGACATCTTGACTTCACCCCCTCATGTACCCATTTTGATCTTATCTTGGTATATAGTGTGAGAAATTGGCCTTTACCTGGTGTCTGCCATATTGTTTTTCAATTTTTCCAGCAGTTTTTGTCAAATAATGAACTTTTGTTCCAAAAGCTTAGATCTTTGGGTTTATTATATAGTAGATTACTATGATAGTTTATTATAATGTAATTTTTACCTAATGTATTTCCCCAATCCACCACTCTATTTCTTAGCCAATACCAGATTGTTTTGGATGACCACTTTATAATACAGTTTGAGATCTGGTATGGCTTGCCCACCTTCTTTCACATTTTTTTTTAAGCAATTGGGGTTAAGTAACTTGCTCAAGGTTACACGGCTAGTCATTATTTATGTGTGGGGGCTCATTTTCTGAGGCCGGATTTGATCTCGAGTCATCCCAACTCCGAGGCCGGCACTCTACTCACTGCGCCGCCTAGCTGCCCCTTTTAGGGCAATTGGGGTTAAGTAACTTGCCCAAGGTCACACGGCTAGGTTTTTGTTTGTGTGGGTTAAGTGTCTGAGGCCGGATCCGAACTCAGGTCCTTCTGACTCCAGGGCCGGCGCTCTACTCACTGCGCCACCTAGCCGCCCCTCTTTCACATTTTTTTCTCATTGATTCCCTTGATATCCTTGACCTTTTGTTCTAGATGAATCATATTACTATTTTTTCTAGCTCTATAAAATCATTTTTTTATAGTTTTGTATGGCACTGAATAAATAGATAATTTTGGTTCAACTGTTATTTTTATTGTATTGTCTCAGCCTACCCATGAGCAATTAATAGTTTTCCAATTGTTTAACTCTGACTTAATTTGTATAAAAAGTATTTTATAGTTGTGTTCACTTAATTCCTGGTCTTGGCAAGTAGATTCTCAAGTATTTTATATTGCCTTCAGTTATTTTAAATGGAATTTCTCTACCTCTTGCTGATGGACTTTGTTGGTAATATATAGAAATGCTGATGATTTATGTGAGCTTATTTTGTATCCTGCAACTTTGGTAAAGTTAATGATTTCAAGTATTTGACTCTCTAGGATTTTCTTTCTTTCTTTCTTTCTTTTTTTAAATTTCTTTTCTGGAGGGGAGAAGGCAGGACAGTTGGGGTTAAGTGACTTGCCCAAGGTCACATGGCTAGTAAGTGTTAAGTGTCTGAGGCTGGATTTGAACTCAGGTCCTCCTGACTCCAAGGCTGGTGCTCCATTCACTGCATCATCTAACTGCCCCTAGGATTTTCTAAGTATAACATCATATCATCTGAAAAGAGTGATAGTTTTATTTCCTCACTACCTATTCTAATACCTTTAATTCATTTTTCTTCTCTAATTGCTACAGCTGACATTTCTAGAATATTATTAAATAATATAGGTGATAATGAGCATCCTTGCTTCATCTTTGATTGCACTGGGAAGGCTTCTTGCCTATCACCATTATAGATAATACTTGCTGATGGTTTTAGATAAATATTAAGGTAACACATTTTAAGGTAAGCTCCATTTATTCATATGCTTTCTAGTGTTTTTAATAGGAATAAGTGCTGTATTTTGTCAATGGCTTTTCCTGCATCTATTGAGATAATTGTATGATTTCTGTTGGTTTTGTTATTGATATGATCAATTATGCTAACAGTTATCCTAATATTGAACTAGTCCTACATTGCTGGTATAACTCTTACCTGGTCACAATGTATTATCCTTGTGATATATTGCTATAACCTCTTTGCTAGTTTTTTAGTTAAATTTTTTGCATCAATATTCATTAGGGAAATTGGTCTATAATTTTTTTCTCTGTTTTGGCTCTTCCTGGTTTGGGCATCAGCACAATATTTGTGTTGTAAAAGGAATTTGATAGGACTCCTTCTTTGCCTATTTTCCCAAATAGTATATTGTACAAGGATTAATTATTCTTTAAATATTTGGTAGATTTCACTTGTGAAGCTGTAGCCCTGGGGATTTTTTCTTAGGAAGTTCATTGATGGCTTGTTCAATTTCTTTTTCTAAGGTTGGGTTATTTAAGTATTTTATTTCCTTTTCTGCCAATCTAGGTAATTTTGTAGATATTTATTTCATTTAGATTGTCAAAATTATTGGTATATAATTGGGCAAAATAGTTCCTAGTAATTGTCTTAATTTCTTCTTCACTGGTGGTGAATTCATCCCTTTAATTTTTGATACTAGTAATTTGGTTTTCTTCCTTTCTTTTTAAATCAATTTAAAGCTTTTAACCAATAGCTTATCTATTTTATTGGTTCCCCCCCCCCATAAAACCAGCTTCTAGTTTTATTAGTTCAATAGTTTTCTTACTTTCAATTTTTATTAATCTCTCCTTTGAGAGAAGATTTTAGGATTTCCAATATTCTGTTTAATTGGGAATTTTTAATTTACCCTTTTTCTAGTTTTTTTTTTCAGTTGTATGCTCAATTCATTGATCTACTTTTTCCTCTATTTAATTGATGTAAGTAATGGGAGATATACATTTTCCCCTAAGTACCACTTTGACTGCATCCCATAAATTTTGGCATATTGTCTCATTGTTGTCATTTTTCTTTAATGACATTATTGATTGTTTCTATGATTTGTTCTTTGACCCACTTGTTTTTTAGGATTAAATTATTTAATTTACAATTAATTTTTAATCTGTCCTCCCATTGTCCATTATTGAATGTAGTTTTTATTATGATCTGAAAAGGATGTGTTTACTATTTGTGTTTTTCTGCACTTGGTTGTGAGAATTTTACGTCCTAATACATGGTCAATTTTTGTGTTGGTGCCATTACTGCTGAGAAAAGGGTATATTTCCTTCTATTTCCATTCAGTTTTCTCCAGAGATTTATCATAACTATACTATTTCTCTTTAACTGGACTCAGTTTTGTCTTACCATCAAATTTGCATATGATGCTTTCCACAGAGATTCACTCCTTCATTACCCATGATTACCCTTCCTTTTCTTAAATATTAATGGAGTTTCAGCAGTCTGCTATACACTGACAGGGTTACAAAGATAAAGACAATTTAGGGACTTCGGGGAGTTTAAAATCTATTAGTCAAGGTAAGGGTGTACAAAACTAATCCAAGGCAGTATGTAGTACCAGACACATAACAAATAAAGTTCTCTAGCCATTGGAGGAAGAAAGGATCCTTTTTGACTAGGATGGTAAGAGATGACATATGAACTAGACTTTGAAGGATGGGTAGAATTCAATAAGCAAAGATATATGGGGGGACATTTCAGGTAGAGGAAGTGATTGAATATAAAGGTACAAAGGTGGGAAAATGAAAAAAAAAAATGTGTTAAGTAATCAGTAAGTAGTCCAATTTGGTTCCAGCCTAGAAAAACAGTGAGAGGTGACGCTTGAGAAGTAGGCTGGGACTAGCTCCCAGAACAATGTGAATTTGAAGCAAAGTTATTTGGTAAGCAATTGAGGAGGTTTGGTGATCCTGTTTGCATTTTCTAAACCTTTACAAGCACAAGAAAATACATCTTCCTCTCACCACATAGAGGTGAGGGAAGGATATATTTGCCATAATGTTTTAAAGTGGAAGACCAGGACTTTTTTGAGCAGGCAAGTGGACTGATCAGAGCTGGACCTCTATATTAGGTCCCATATGCCCATCCTTATCCTGTGTGCAAACACCAAACGAAACTATAAACATACCAATTTCTCTCTGGGTGGCATGGCACAGCAAAAAAAAAAAATGCTAGCTTTGAAGCCACAGGGTCTGGGTTCAGATCCCACGTCTGCTAATTATTACTCTCACGATCTTGGATAAATCATGAGGCTGTTGCACAGACAATTTTCTTGTCTGTGAAATGAAACAATCAAGCTTGCTGATCGTTAGCATTCCTTCAAGTTCTTAATCTGGGATACTTGGCTCTCACACAGACCAATTACATTATCCAGGCCCATGTCAGGTTGAGGCAACTCTACTGAGTTGCTGATAGGCAACATGAAGTTAAGAGATTGTGAGAAAGAAAAGGGCCCCCTTCCCTGATGATGCAGGGAGCCGACCGGGGCTGCTGAAATGTCAACTTTATCATTTCAGATGAATAATACTGGTGACTGGCTCCCCTGACATTTCCCATCTGAATAAACTTGATTGGGTTCCTAGTGTTTTGACAAGGGCAATAGATCCAGTTTCCTGACTGCACTTGTTACCATGAACAAACTTGAAGTCACCATTCCCCTTGCATTCCATGGTGGGGCACTTTGCAGCAGAGTTTTACAAGTGGGACTTTTCCATTTTCTAAATCTTTCCAAACACAGGCAAAGGTGGAGGTAAGGTCCTTTACCCTCAAGAGGAAGGCCAGTGTTGGTTCATTTTCATGGTTGGTACATTTTCTCAGGGATCCCCCCCCCATTGCATGGCTTCTCTTTTTTAATCTCTGTGCAAATGACTCCCCAAACTGTCGCTAGCCCTTACCTGTCCTCATATCTATGAGCTGCCTCTCCCACCACGTGTTAGCTCCATCTGGAGGTCTTGCTGTTACCTCAAACTCAATAGATTCCAAAATGAACTCAAAAACTCAGTTGTTCTACCAACTTTTCGATTTCTTTTGACGGCATCATTTACAGAATCCCTCCTCCTTAAATTTATTAAGCTATTTCTGACTTCCTATAAATAGCTGCTTATGTTTTATATTACATTTTAGTTACTTGTGTAAATGTTTCATCTCCCCCTCTTTGTCCCTGCCCCCAAGTATTCCAAGCCAGGGGCTGCTGTTTATTTTATTGCTAAATTCTCAGGGTCTACAGTGCTTTGCACATAGTAGGTATCCAATAAATTTTTTAAAAACTGAATTTCTCTTCTGTTCTTGCCCAGAGAATGGTAATGTTTACAGACTAATGTTTACATATTAGTGCAATCAAAGGACCTCTGGCCTTTGAGATAAGAGAATTTAAATTAGAATCCTGAATCAGTTACTTCCTGGTAGAAAATTGGGATAATAATGCCTATGCTATCTACATCACCTAACCATAAAGTATAATGTCAAAGTTATTATTATTATTAAAGATATTTTTAAAAACACAAAATGTCTACTCTTACTAAGAAAGAGAAGCCCTAAATGTGGTACTCTGCAAGAATTATGATATTGTAAGAGGAAGGTAGACTTCACATCTTCTGGATTGGGGCACTTAAAATTTCTCTAGGGGCAGCTAGGTGATGCAGTGGATAGAGCACTGCTCCTGGAATCAAAGGACCTGAGTTCAAATATGGCCCCAGAAATTTACTAGCTTTGTGACCCTGGGGAAGTCACTTAACCCTGATTGCCTTCTAACCCCTGCAAAAAAACCTTTTATATGTGAGGGACTCCTTTGGCAGTCTGGTTAGGCCTAATGATACTGGTTTTGTTGCCTATATTCACCATTGAAGGAAGTGCTAAATTTCAGTTAGATGCTAATGAAAATAAAGATGTATTTTTCCCCCATACAAGTTCATGGACCCCCTTAAATCTATCCATGGAACCCCTGATCTAATCATACTCCCTCCAACTAAGGCACAAAAAGAGAAGGGGGTTGTCTAAGGTCCATTCAGCTAGTCAGTGGCCCTGAGCCAAAGAATTTCCCTTATCCCCCAGTGAGTCATCTCTTACAAAATATCAAAGAAATAAACCATTGGGTTACAGTGAAGGACATGCCTCGTAGCAAGCTGTCAAAACCGATATACTTTTTCCTCCAAATTCTTTACACTTGCCAATCGCCTCCTACAGCCTTCCTTGGTTTTCAGTCTCCCTGCTTAGCCATTTAATGCAAAAAAAATCTTTTGAGTGTTTCACAGATTGCAAATCAGCAATTCCCAATTCAACCATTGCTTTCTTTTTCCCTGCAGAAAGTGTGGTGCGGCCAGCAGCCGCAGCCAACTCCATCTAGCATCCCTGCTGTTCCCTGAAAGGCTTAGGGTGTCTGTTTTCCCTATCAGCTTCTCCAGTTGTGCCTGACCAAGAACAAAACCTTGTATGGCAGTACAAAAGGGAAAGGGTAAGTTATGTAGACAATGGAGCTCAAGGTCATACTGGATTGTAGATGTTTTTATTTTTATTTTTCCATCTTCTTTCAAAAATTATTAATTTATTTTTTATAAGCCTTCTGCCTCTCTCCCCACCAAACAATCACAAAAAGGAAAAACTAAACCCTCATGAAAAATATGCATGTTTGTCCAACGAAATAAATTCCTTCATGGGCCAAGTCTGACATGTTCCATTCTGTATTTTCATTCCCTCCCCTCTCTGATAGGAGACAAGCAGCATGTTTGATCTTCGGTCCTCTGGACTTATTTATCATTGGTTTATCATTGCATTGATCAGAGACCTAAAGTGCTCAGTGTTGCTTTTCTTTATAATATTGTCATCATTGGAGATATTGTTTTCTTAGTTCTGCTCACTTCACTCTCTGTGTCCCTTCCTAGAGGTTTGCCATTTTCCTCTAAAAACCACCATTTCGTTATTTCTGATAGTGCAAGTCTATTCCATTATATTCACATGTCATAGTTTCTTTGGCCACCCTGTAAGAGGCAGGGTTCTTCATAATTTCCCAATTTGGAATACATGCAGCTACTCTTAAAAACTGCCTGTTCCAATTTCCTAGCTGTTTCCTTTATTTTCTGCTTCTAAACAGTAGCCTGGTACTTAGGCTGGGAGAGCGAAAGACCAAAAACCAGCCTTTTGAGGCGGCTGTATAGTTGACAAAATATGACCAGTTTCCCCAATTCTTTAATAGTTGCCTGTTTGCCTTGAGTCTGTTGCCTGTGAATCAGCCAGGCACATTATGATTGGATGAGTAATGATTCTTTCTCCTGCTATTATGTTTAATTAGAGGAATGAATAAAGAAAAAAATGGACAGCCAGGTCTATCAGGAAAGGCTTAATTAAAAATGAGAATGACAGTGGTGTTGAGGGAATTCTTGAGCCTGTTTGTCAGAGCATTTTAGCAAAGAAAAATTTAAAAAGTTGATTGGAAACAGCAAAGTCACCATCTGCATATGGCACAAACCAGGGGGCCCTTGAGATTAGTAGAAATATTGATATAGGATTATCCACCCTACTCCCCCCATCCCCAAACAGGATACACTTGCTTTTTATATATTAAACTTCTCAAGGAAATGGCAAGATGGATAGCTGTAAAGAAAACCAAGTAGACTGGTGAGGTAAGAATAAGGGAAGATGCCCTCATTTCCTGGGCATCTGTTCTATGACAAATTTTTTTTTTGAGTGGGGAAGGCAAGGCAATTGTGGTTAAGTGACTTGCTCAAGGTCACATAGCTAGTGTGTCAAGTGTCTGAGGCTGGATTCAAACTTAGGTCCTCCTGACTCCAGGGCCGGTGCTCTATTCGCTGTGCCACCTAGCTGCCCCTCTATGATGGATTTGACATATTTATTGGGCAAAACAAAGATTCTATTGGTACTATAATTATCTGCTTTAAGATGGCATTTTTAGATTCCATAATATTGGTACTATTCTTAGAAGCACAGAGAAGATCTAATGTACAAAAAGAATTAATGTTCTGTTCATATAAATAAATAGAAAATAAACAACTCCTCCATTCGTAGAACAGTTTTAACTTTTCAGAACATTTTCACATAAAATCATAGTTTCAGTCTGACCATCTTCTTTTTTAGGTGAGGAAACATTTCAAAGAAATAGAAGGACTAGCCCAGGGTCACTAGTTGCTAATGGCAGAACCAAGATTAGAACCTAGGTCTCCTGACTTACAAAATTATATTTGTCACTTATATATTTTTGGGAACCTACATATTATTTATTTTATATATAATATATAACATATATGTGTATAAACAAATATATACATATATAAATATACATACATGAGTATAAATATATGTATGTGTATAAACATATGTATATATGCACATAAATATGTGTATGTATATGTGCATATATGCATACACATACATAAAACCCCTAGGTCCAGAAGTTTCCTTCAGGGCACATCCCAGGTGCTGCTTCCCATACAAGGTGAAGCCCTTATCCAGCTAATAGAATTTTTCTTCCAAAAAATGACTTTGTCTCTGCTTAAGTTGCAGTAGAACATAAATTCCTATAGGGAAGGGACTAAATTTTATTCTTGCTTTTGTAGCCCTGACATAGTCTGATGCTTGGCCCTAGGTAAGTACTTAATAAATATTTTTGGAATTGAACTAATTGTAGAAATGTTTTTGTTCCCCTACAGATCCTTTATCAGTGAGATCATGACTCCTCTTTCCAGAACTATTTATTTTAAGCATGATTACTTTTAAAATAATTTATAATCTAGTTTGATTAGCTCAAAGTCTTTTTCTGTAGTACATATAGCGGCTATGATATTGTTGTGTCTCCTTCCCATACTCTTCTCTCTGGTTGAGTGCTGTCTGTCTCTCTAGCCTTAGGACTTTGTCACATTCAACTAGTTATTTGTTATGTAAACCATTCTACCTGGCATACCAGCTTTGTTCTAATCCTTCTATTTTCTCTAGCCTCTGGAAGATCTTTTTGGTATCTTTCTGTTTGTACCTATCAATTTCCATTTGTATGATACAGTGTGGTCCAGCTCCAACTCTGAACCTACACCTATGTAAGGGACTGGGACCTCAGTCATTGTTCTTACAGAGGGCTCACATTCCTCATAAGATCAGTTAATCAGCAGATTAATCACAAAGCATAAACTAAGTGTTAAGAAATTTTTCCATAATTCTATTATGAATATGCCCTTAATCAAAGATAATAGAGATTTGGTAGGTGGATGAAGGCAGCCTCATAGAAAACATCTTGTTATTGCCTAAAAGAATCAGTTCTACTCTGAGTCTATGCATAAAAATAGTAGTTAGTCTGGCAAGGACCCAATATAGTTGAGATGATGAGGCCAGGGACCCAAAAATATTGTGGGGGGGCTGGGTCAGGAGTTTTTCTTCCTTTTCCTCTTTTCCCTCTCTACCTTCCCCCTTACTCCCTATTTACCACTGACCGTACCATCAGTGATTTGACCAGTAGCAGACAGTACATCTATTTGGGATGAAAATAACTTGACCAATAGGAGACAACCTATGTAACTAAGAAAACAAATGGGCACAGAAAGACTACTACCTGAGGAAAGTGGAAATTTCAAGAGGCATTATTTCTTGTACCAAAGAAGAATGTCAGCTATGGAGGTCAACCTGTGAGTGTTAGTTTTACAAGTTGGGGGAATGGCCCCAAGAAGGGTGTTATATTTGACATTTATATAGGACAATAAGGTTCACCAAGCACTTTCCTCTCCAAAAATCTGGGGATAATGCAAATATCATTTTTATTTGTCAGGAACTTAAGCTTCAGAGAAGTTAGATAATTTGACTGTAGTTAATCACATAGGCCAGTACTTGAATTAAGGTCTTTTAACCTAAAATTCAGTCTAATACCATCTACCTTTTCTAGGTAATGATTTTCTTGACTCTCTCGACCTTTTTCTATGCTCATTACCTTGAACAGGTGTCTCTCAATTGTTTTTTGATTCTTCTAATTTCCAATCCAGTTTCCTTACCTTCAATTCCAACTATCTAGCTATCCTTCCCTACTTTTGTATTTGGATGGATAAAGTATAATTAGAGGCAGCTAGATGTACAATAGATAGTAGAATGTTGGACTTAGAATCATGACGTTCCTGAGTTCAAGTCTGGCCTCAGACACTTACTAGCTATGTGACCCTGGGCAAGTCACTTGACCACTATCTCAGTTTCCTTAACTGTAAAATGGGGGATTACAACACTGCCTTCCTGACAGGATGTTTGTGAGGATCAAATGAGATATTTGTAAGGCTCTTGGCACAGTGCCTGGCACACAGGAGCTGCTTAATAAATCTTGTTCCCTTCCTCTTCCTGAATGGATCTGTGAACCTATCAATGTAAGTATAGTCTTTAGTGATGCAGACTGTAGCCCTTCAAGGCCTCTTCATTTTGTGTGGCTCTTATCAATGGCCTCCCATAAATCCTCTAAAAGGGAGGGCCCTCGATGTCTGAGGACCTCCCTGTACATCTTCCACTAGTGAAGAATGTGAGCTTTTTCTCAGTTATACTTTACTCTTTCAGTATGACTGGCTCATTATTTTTTTTCTGTTAGTATATCACTCTAAAGGCATCCTCCATGTGTTTCTCTCCAACACTTTCTCAATGGTGTTAGGTTGGTGCTTACTTGCTATTATGTATTGATAGATAAGAATCCATCTATTTAATCCAACAAAAATCTGCTGTCTACTATGTGCTGGACCCTATGTAAAGTGCCATGTGGGCTGTCAGTCAATAAACATTTATCGAGCTACCATGTGCTAAATACTGGGGATACAAAGAAAGATGGTCCCTGCCTTCAAGAGCTCCCAATATAATGCAAGAGACAACACATAAAAAGAAGCAGAAGAGGCAGTGAGGTTACCCAACACAGGGTCACAATGAAGTCCTACAGGCAGGGTAGAAAAAGATCTGAGGAGTATGAGTTTCAGAGTTGACTTCATCTTGTAGAATGATGAGTTTCTAGAGATGAAGGTATCCAGGAAAGTAGCTACATAAGAAGAGTATGAAAATGAATTTTCACCTTCACAGAGCTTACAATTTGATAAGGGAGACAGAGGAGGGAAAGATCATTTCCAGTGGTGATGACCAGGGAAGGAATGTAATTAAAACACATGCAGGTACATATTTATGTATGCATATCTCTGTCACATCCCACTATCCACTCTCACCCAAGAAGGCTGTTTCTTATAACAAAGAAGCATAGTCAAGCAAAAGTAACCAACACAATAACTATATCAGATGGCATGTGGACCATTCCCCATCTCTCTACTAACAGGGTGGAAATGTGACTTACCATCATTCCTCTATCAAGGTTGGCATTGATCTGAGATTTAATGCTTTTTAGTTGGCTTTGAAGGAATAGCATTTGATAAAAAACACACGTTAGATTTAGAAGGGACTTTGCAGGTCATGTGGTCCAAAGCTCTCATTTTAGGTAACAAAGAAGGCCCAGAGAGAATAATCTATACCAAGATCACATAGCAAGTTAAAAGCAGAGTCGGGATTAGAATCTAGGCCCCTTGACTCTCAAACCAAGGGGTCTTTCCACTGCATGACTGAAGCAGGTAGGATTTCAGTAGGCAGAGCCTATGGGGAAGGGCATTTCAGAGAGAAGGCCATGTGTGAGTTAAGGCATGGAGTCCAGAAAAGGATTCTGTATATTCAAGGGACAGCAAATATTTAACCATGGCAAAAGAGTTGGGAAAGAAGCAGAGTAGTGGAGAGGAGGTTGAAAAGGTAGATCCTAAAGAGCTCTAAATACTAAATTAGGGAGTTGGGACATTAGTTAGACAGTGGGAAACTATTGAAAGCTATTTTTGTTTTTATTTTTAAATCAGGAGAGTTACGTTACCAGAGCTATGCATTAGAAAGATTATTTTGCCCGCAGTATGTAGGAGGGACTGGAAGGCAGAAAGAGATTAAAGAGATTATCCTGCCTTTTTGTGAGCTACATGAGTTCGCTCCTTCTTATATTTTTTAAAAGCTAAAATAGACAAATAGCAAATTCTGTCTTCTTTTACTTTCCCTCTTTTGCAATCTCTCCCCCCACCCCATCTCCCTTCTCTATCCTGCCAAGTCTTCAGCTTTTTTGTCTTTTGTCTCCTTCAAAGTTCCTAATCACAGCTGACAACTGACACTCACCATGCCCTTGGCTGGAGCCAGGGGGGAAAATTGAGGGCTCAGCAGCTCCACACCCCCACAGTTCTGCACCTGCCACTGCTGCTTGTGCAGTTTTTTCCTTTTCCACCAGGTTCTGCATCGATTGGGCCCACACCAGGCTCAGACTCTCAGCTTTCTCCTCTGCCTCTTGGTCTCAATCTCTGCAGCTGTTCTCTCTTTCTCTGTTTCTCTACGTCTCTCTCTGTTTCTCTCCTTATCTCTCTCCTCCTCTGTCCCCCCGCTCCCCACTCTCATCACCCCTACTGGCCATCTTGACTTCTTCCCCATACATGTACAGATGATCCATTGTTAAGTCCAGAAATTCTCTCCCTCTCCATTCCTCCTCTTACCCTGTTGGATTACCTCTCATTCTCAATCTAAATGCTACCTTTTCCACCCTGAAACCTTCTCTCATTCCCCCTGTTACTTTCAGAACTGGAAAGGACCTGAGGGGTCATTCAGTCCAACTCTCTCATTTTATAGGTGAGAAAACAGAGGCCCAGATTTGTGATTTCCCCATATTCACACACTAGCATAGTTGAGTCCAAACCCAATAAGTCCTCTTTCCTTTACACTGGGCTGCCTCTAGCATGACCTTCCCCCATCAGACCTCTCTCTCTGCACTTTGGTTTCCCCACAGGGCAGGGAGTATGTACTATCTAAACTCTACCTTCTAGGATCCTAGAACAGTACTTCACACACAGGTGGAACTTAATAAATATATGTTTAATTTAATTGATTTTAAAGACTGTTAGGTAGAGCAGGTAATATCCTTAATTGTTACTCTGTAGTTAGCTGTAGGGTTAGATGACTAAATTATACATATTCAGCAATACATCTCTACTAGGCCTATATTCCAAAGAGATTAAATAACAAGGAAAATGTGGTGGTGGAGGAAATGTCTGGTCTTAAAAGGGAATTACGTTATCAGAGCATGATGTGCATGTCTATGAGGACTGAGTTCATTGGCCTACCCCTGTTATAGAAAAAATTATTTTTGTTATAGTGAATAATTGGAAACTAAGGGGATACCCATCAATTGGGGAATGGCTGAACAAATCATGGCATATAAATGTAACGTAATATGCTACTGCACTGTGAGAAATAATGAGAGAATTCAAATAAACTTAGGAAGACTTGTATTGAACTGATGCAGAGAGAAGGGACCAGAACTAGGGGAATAATTGATACAATGATAAAAATGTTGGCAAGTGGGAGAGTACACAGATTTTCAGGCTCCTAGTCCTATACTTTTTTTCATTAGTTTATCCCTCTCAGATTTCCTGATAAAATGAATTTTATGGACATTGAAACTTTTGTTTCTCTGTCAAAACTGGTTCAAACTGAACAGTCTGGGAGCCTTATGGACTGTACAGAAGTAGAGACTTGTTTAAGGAAACCAAGAAGTGTGTATAAGGAGAGAAAAGCAAAGAAGAAAGGGGGAGACGTATCAAGAAGATCAACTTACAAAACCACCTAGGCTGGAAGTGATTAACACCTGAGTTTAGGATCCTCTTAGCTATGCTGGGAACAAAGCTTGCTAGAGTCCTTTCTATTATTCAACATATCTGAATGATTTTGGTCTGGCATGTTAGGCAAGGAGACTTTTCATTTTACTTATCTTTCACTTTTATTTTAAAATTTGTCTTCCAGAAGCAATTTTGTGGAGCAACATGCAGTAAATAGAAAGGATGGTTTCTGAGCTTTCTGACACATGGTTCAGGACACTGAAAAGGGCTTGTAGCCTTTGTGATAAATTAAAACTAATCCAAATGGATATAAACTTGGATGAATTGATGACTTTGTTAGAATAAAAGATTTCATATTCCTTTTATAAATCAAATAAGCCTGGAAATAATACGGAGGCACTGGAATTTGAATGGGCCTTGTGTACCATGTTTACTTTACTCAGCAACCCATATCCACATTCTGAATTTCATGAGTATTGAATAAGTACAGCAGCAGATGTTCCCGAATAAAACCTGATAACTCCTATTAAAGTTTATAAAAATCAAGTGACTTCTCAGAAAGTTATCATGGAAGAAAAAGAATAATGTTTTGTTGTATTACAGGTTGTCATGAGAAATTAAATAGGAATTTTGGGGGAGTTTTGTGGAAGTCACAGACAATCCAGGAAGGTCAGCAGACAATACAGAAAGGGTTTAGAAACTCAGAAATGCATAAACTGTATGTACAGTATTATGTAATACCAACCCAAATTTTACAATAATGTATTGTAAACACCCCATGAAAGAAAAAGAAAAAAAATCAAACTTTCTCTGGTACAAAGGGAGGGTCAAAAATTTTTACATGAATTTTCCAGCTCGCAGGTGTGCTGCACCCCTAACCCTCACGATGTGGGAGGGATAATTGTATAATGACTAACCTTGGCCCTGGAGAAGAATTTGGAAAATGTTCCCTTCCCTTCTTTTGTGAAGTGAGGAACCATGGGAGTGGAATACTGTAGATAGGATTAGACTTAGGTGATATATGATTTGGCTTTGCAGAACTTTTTTCCTTTCTTTTTCATTCTTATAAGAAATGACTTGCTGAGTTGGAATAGGGGAAGAGAAATATATTCAGAAGCGAACATGATATATGGCAGATAAATAATTCAAAAAATCAAAATTAAAAAATGTTAAAAGAAAGTTATGATTTAAGCAGTAAATATGATTTACTAGATATGTGAGGTGAAAACATTTAGGATCATGGGATTTAGAGCTCAGAGGGTTCTTAGAAGTCAGCTAGTGCATCCTTTTTACTTTGCAGGTGAGGATAATGGGGCCCAGAAAGGTTATCTTGCCTACAGGTACCAGGTAGCTGATCCAAGATTCAAACTTTCAGATTCTGTAACTTCAAATCCAGTGGCTCTTCCACCTCACTGAGTCTACTTTCCATTTCTTCCTCCAAAACATGCCATATAACAAAGAACTCATATATGACTCAAAGTAAACATGACAATTTGATCTTTATTGGTCATTTCCAAGCAGATATGTAAATGTCTGGAGCTTGGTCTAAAGTCCATGGATGATGAATGCATTTATTATCATGTGGTTTATTGCTTTACTAGAGAGGTCATTGTCTCTTCAAGTTCACAACCTCTAGTTACATGACTATGCCTTTGACTTGCTTGCTGATGTGTCTGTCTTCTACTCTATAATCCATCCCTTTGCAGAGTTTACACTGCTGGCAAGACAAAAGATACCGCTAGATGCATCTTTAGCGATTTGGAGTGTAATAATAATTACCATGTGGTGAGGGGCTAATTGGTGCATCTGGTCCTGACAGAAGCTTAGTCTCAGTGCAGAGAGAGCACGAGGGTAATGAGGGTGGGGAGGGAGGGAGTGTATCACTGGAAGAGCTAGAGAAAAAAAAATCCCAGATGAGTCACAGGGAATTTGGAGGCTATCATGATACTATGACTCATCTAATTTTCTCCCTTCCTTCTCTTTCCTAATTTCTTTATGTACATATACGCACATGTACGCACAAGCCTTTGCTTGATTTCCAGCCCAGAGGTGGCTCATTTTCCCTGCTTTGGTCATGTTGTGGGATTTGCTGACAGTGCTTGAGGTCTAAGGAAACATGTCAAAAATGCAATGACTCAGAGCCCTCCAGAGGGCCTTCAGTGATAGCTCATCAGCCTTGGAGAGAAATGGCAGCAGTGAATGACAGCAGCTGCCCTTGCTTTGCTATGGCCCAAGGGGTGACAGGTAGAGGAAAGCATAATGCAATTTCTTCCCTGGCCTGATTCAGAGGGTATGACCGAAAATGTACATTTGAAGAGGGGAACTTTCCTCTTCTCTCCTTTCTTCATAAAGAGGGATGAAAAGGACAATATCTTTCTCATACAGATTTGACATTCTTCTGTTCTGCCTTGTTATTATTTTTTGCTGCCAACTTCTTCCAATCACACCACCATGGCCCTTGTTTGAGCACCCACCTTGTCTTGACTATAGTCAGAACCTTCTACTACCATTCAGCTGCTAAAAATGCTTTGCCTATCACACCATTTCAGTCCCCTGCTTAATAAATACCAGTAACTCCCTATTACCTCCAGGATTAACTAGAGCTATATGATATAAGTCCTCTGTCATCTATAGTATACTTCATAACCTGCCCCTTACCTTACCTTTCCTTCTTACACTTGACTCCCCTTCATATACTCTACTGTCTAGCTATATTGGCCTAATTATTATTCCTTGAATACAATGCTCCATCTCCCATCTCTGGTTCTTTGTACTCACTGTGCCACATGCTTGGAATGCCCTTCCTCTTATGCTTTCTCTCTCTGTAGATTTCTTCAAGATTCAACTCAACTTCTCTTTCCTGCAGGAGACCTTTCTAAGACTCATATCCCACCCCCAGGCTGTACGTGTCTTCCCCTCCCAGATTACCTACCATCTAGTCTGCATATGTCTTCTATGTCCACAGTTATTTATATCTTGTCTCCCCTACTAGAACGTAAGCTTACTGGGGGCAGGGACATTTTTGGTCTTTCTTTGTTATTCCTAGAACTTAACACAGTACCTGGAACATAGTATTTAAATTCACTGATTGACTACCTGATTGACTACCTGGCCTCCAGTCTCCCTCCATTTCTTACTGTAGCTTCCAACATAGTCTTCCTAAAGAATTGATCTGATCAGCTCAAAAACTGTTTGTAACTCCCTACTACCTATAGGTCATTTAAGGGTTTTCACAGCTGGCCTCAACCTCCCCTTCCAACCTTATTTCATGCTACTCTCCAACATGCCACACTGTGCTCCAACCAAACTAGAGCTGTTAAACACTCTTATTCTACCTTTCTCTGCTTCCTTTTTTTTTTTTGAACAGTCCATTGCATGATTGCAATGGACTTCTTCCACATAACTTCCTGGGGAAACACTTCTTTCCTTTGAAAGCACAGTTTTTTCGTTTAGCCTTTGGCTCCCACTGAAAGTGATCGTCTTCCTCAAATTTTTATAACATTTTGTCTTCATCTCTCCTTAACACCTTTCCTTAGCACAGTTTATGCCATATCGTACTTAGGTATGTAAATGTCTTCCTCTTCTTATGGATTGTAAGCTCCCGGAGTCCAGACATTACATTGTTTTTCATCTTTGCATTGGCAGCATGTGGCATTATGCCTTGTATGAAGGGCATACTTCATAAATGTTTGCTAAGTTATTGAATTGGGTGCTTTACTGCAACATGTAAAAGACAATATTTCTAACCTAGGAACCTCCAGAAATCTCAAGCTTCAGCTACCTTAGGGCTCCTATGTGGTATAGTGATTGCTGGACCTGGAATCAGGAAGACCTGAATTCAAATCAGGCTTCAAACACTGACTAGCTGTATGGCCCTAGGCAAGTCACTTAACCTGTTCAACTCAGTCTCCCTGGTAAAATGGAGATTATAACAGTTACCTACCTCCCTGAGGATTAAATGAGATGATATTTGTAAAGAGTTTAGTATAGAGCCTGGGAGATAGAACTTAATAAAGTACTTAATAAAGACTTGGTTCCTTCTTTCCTTGGTTAGTGGAAGAAGTTAGGTGTGTGATTATATTTTGTTGAATTTTATAACTGCCTTTAAATAGTGACAGTTAAGAGCTGCTACTTGTGAGCTTACTTGTCTGGGGAACCAGCACAGGCTATAATCCTTGTTTAATTTTCCATGTGCAGACTGTCCCCAAAACTTTAATGCAGACTTAAACTATTAAAGCTTAAAATTGCACTGATTCTGGAAATACCCTGTGTATATAAAAGTATGAGAATTCAATAAACATTTATTATGTACTTACTATATACTTATTTTTTTTTTTTTAAAGCAATTGGGGTTAAGTAACTTGCTCAAGGTTACACGGCTAGTCATTTGATTTATGCGTGGGTGCTCATTTTCTGAGGCCGGATCTGATCTCGGGTCATCCAAACTCCGAGGCCGGCACTCTTACTCACTGCGCCACCTAGCCGCCCCTTTAGGGCAATTGGGGTTAAGTAACTTGCCCAAGGTCACATGGCTAGGTTTTTTGTTTGTGCGGATTAGGTGTCGGAGGCCGGCTCCGAACTCAGGTCCTTCTGATTCCAGGGCCGGCGCTCTATTCACTGCGCCACCTAGCCGCCCCTATATACTTATTTTTTATATTTATATATTATATTTATATTATATTTATTATGTACTTACTATATACCAGCTAAGTGCTAGGGATGCAGAAAGAAGCAAATGACAGTTGACCCTCAAAGAGTTTACAATCTAATGGGAGAGACAATATGCAAACACATACAAAACAAGTCAGTAGGAAATAATTAAGAGAAAGAAAGCATTGGAACTAAGTGAAGGCTTTCCATAGAAGGTAGGATTTTAGTTGGGACTCAAAGGAAGCCAGGGAGGTCAGTAGGCAGGGTAGAGGGCATCCCAAGCATGGGAGATAGCTAGAGAATATGCCTGGAATGGAGATGGAATGTTTTGTTCATGGAAAAACCAGGTGGTCATTGTCACTGGATCAAAGGGTACATGTTAGGGAGTAAGGTATAAGAAGACTAGAAGTGTAGGAAGGGGGTAGGTTATGAAGGTCTTTGAACGTCAGAGATTCCCATATTTGCTCTTAGAGGCAATAGGAAGCCAGTGGAGTTTACTGAGTAGAGGATGGGGTGAGTGATATCATCAGACCTGAGATTTAGAAAAGTCACGTCAGTGGCTGAATGGATGACGGATTAGAGTAGAGTGGGGAAAGACTTGAGGCAGGCCGACTCAGTGGGGGGCTACTGCAATAATCAAGGCATGAGGTGATAAGGGCCTGCACTAATGGTGGCAGTGTCAGAGGAGACAAGGGGAAATATTTGAAAGATGTTGCAAAGGTGATTTCACCTGTTGCCTTGGCAACTGCTTGACTGTGAAGGGTGAGAGAAAGTAAGGAATCCAGGTTGATTCCTAGTTGTGAACCTGAGGGACTGGGAGGATGGTGTTACCCTCAAATGTAATAAGGAATGTAGGAAGAAGGGAGGATATAAGGGGAAAGAAAATGACTTCTGTTTTGGACATAATGAATTTAAGATGTCTACTGGATATGCAGTTTGAGAGGACTGAAAGGCAGTTGGAGAGTAAGATTAGTATCTGTAGAGAGATGGGGTAGGAAAGATAGACTTGAGAAAAATCAGCATTAAGATGGTAATTAACTCTTTGGGAGTTAATGAAATCACCAAGTGAAGAAAAGAAGTGGAGAAGAGAGTGATTAAATAGTTCAAAAGGCTGCAGAGAGGTCAAGGAGAATGAGGATTGAGAAAAACCCACTGAAGTTAGTAATTAAGAGATCATTAGTGACTTTGGAAAGAGAAACTTCAGTAGAATGATAAAGTTGGAAAACACATTGTAAGTTAAGAAAAGAGTGAGGGGAAAAATGTGGAGACACCTATTGTAGATGCCTTTTCAAGGAAATTAACTACAAAGTGCAGAAGAGATATAGGACAAGAGTTAGTGGGGAATTTTTAGTATAGGGGAGACATGGGCAAGTTTGTGGGCAATAGGAGATGAGCCCATAAAGAGGGTGAAGTTGAAAATAAATGAAAGAGTAGGGATGACAGTGGGGGTAATCTATTGGAGAAGACAAGATGCAATAGGTCATATGAACAAGTAGAGGAGTTAGCCTTGGTAAGGAATCAGGCCACTTCATCGTGTGACACTGGGGTGAAGGTGGAGAAAGTGGCAGAAGGGACCTGAGTAATAAGAGATAAGGACAAGGAGAGAAGGGAGAGCTGGCAGAGTGTCATTTATTTCTTCTGTCAAATATGAGGTAAGGTTCCCACCTGAGAGAGTCAGGGGAAAGGAAGCTATGGGACGTTTAAAGAGGGATGAAAAGCTTTGGAAGAGTTGCTGTAGAGAGTGGGATAGTGAGTTGATGAGGGAGGCATAGTAGGATTGCTAGCAGCAGTAAAACCAGTTGAGGTTCTGCAACACAAATTTGTAGTGGATGCAGTCAGAATGGTTGCATGATTTTCTCCAACTTGGTTTAGTAACATGTGTGTAGGTTCTACGGTGATGAATGGTGGAAGTGATCCAAGGCTAAAATCTTGGACTGGTGTAATCAGCGATATTAAAAAAGAGGATATGGATTCAAGAAAGGAGGACAGTGTAAGTTGCATTAGTTCACCAGGGAGTCAAGATGGGGAGAATAAGAGAGAGCAGCCAGTGTAGGAGAAATGGCCTAGAGGTCATGGTGCAGATAAAGAGTATGGGTTATCTAAAGGAAGGCTGAAAGAGAGGTAAAAACCAATAGATAATGGCCAGTGAAAGGAATTTTAAAATTCTTTTTTTTTTGGGGGGGGAAGGCAAAGCAATTGGGGTTAAGTGACTTGCCCAAGGTCACATAGCTAGTGTGTTAAATGTCTGAGGCTAGATTTGAACTCAGGTCCTCCTGACTCCAGGGTGGGTGCTCTATTCTCTGTGCCACCTAGCTGCCCCCAGATTTCAGAATTCTTGAACATGAAAAGTGGTACATTTGTGGGTGATGACCAGCTCAAGTATATGATATGCCAAAGTCCCCCCATTCTCATTAGATCTTACTCTCTTCACTATCTATCTCCTTGCAAAAGTCATCTACACACAATGCCTCCACTGCTCCTCTCTCTTTTTTATAAGTCGTCTGTATTCTGGCTTCTGATCTCTTCAATGAAACTGATTTCTCAGTTACCAATGACCTCTTAATTTTTACTTCTAATGGCCTTTTTTCAATCCTCCTTTCTGCAGCATTTGGCGTTATTATTAATTTATTTTTTGCTATTTTGGAGGGGGGAGGGCAGGGCAGTTAGGGTTAAGTGACTTGCCCAGTGTAAAATTCATCGTGTCCAAAACAGAATTTTCAGTCACTCACACTCCTCAGCTCCTCACTCTCATTTATGATACACCCCAGTCTGTTGGGAAGTCTTATTTCTTTCTCCATAGCATCTTTCAGATACATTTCCTTCTTTCCATGCACATGGTCACCGACCAATCATCTCACCAGGACTAATAGATGCAATAGTCTCTTCCTTGGTCTCCCTGACTTAAGCCTCTCCCTACTTAAGTTTTCTAAAGCACAGTTCTCACAACATGCCATCCCTGTTAACTCTAGAAATCAAACAAACTCCTCGGCTTGGTGTTTAAAGCTTTGCATAGCCTAGCCTCTCCCCATCTTTCTAGCCCTCTGACATATTATTGCCCTCCACACACGTCAGCTACAGTACTATTTGACACAGAAGATGCTCCATCTCTCAACTCTGAGCCTTTTCACCTGCTTGGAATTCTCTTTTCTTACTTTTGTCAATGAAATCCCTTCTCCCCCAATACTCAGTCCGTAAGTGCCAACTTGAGCTGGACATTTTTCCCAGTCTCTAAGGGAATTTATGTCTTTTTATTTGTATCCCTAGAAAGTAACACAGTACTTGGCACAGAGAAAGAACTTGCTAAAAGAAATGCTTGTTAATTGATCACTCATTGGTCATATGCTGCACCCTGCTCATGCTCACCATGCTCATCTCTATTGATTTCTGTGTGACATTTATATTCAATTCTTTTGAGACTTTCACATCTCACAGTCCTACATCAATAGTGATAATAAGAGGTATTCCACATAAAAGCTGAGATTCTCCATATGCTTTTGGATGACATTTATGGTGGGAACATTAAGCCCTAGAACAATAAAGAGCCTCCCGGGATAGTTCTGTAACCACTCAAAATAGTTTGGTTTGCCCATCCATGTAGGAAAGACCAAATGGATGAAAAATGTTTGTTGCCCAGATTATGAGAAGCTATAGAGCTTGTCTGTAAGTATACCTCTCTGGAACAGTATAGAAAGACACAGTGGCTCAGAATTAAACAGAAGGGGAAACAGACTGGAAAGAAAGAAAATTACTGTGGTAGAATGGTGGAAAATGGATTGGAAGGAGCCGAGACTGGAATAGGGAGACCTATCAGAAGGCTGATGTAATAACCAACGTAGGAAGTATTAATTTAGCTTGGTGGCTGTGTAAGTTGAGAGAAAATGATGACTGTGAGAGACAATGTTATGAGACTTGACAAATGACTGGATTTGAAGGTGAGAGAAAGGGAAGAGTTGAATATGATTAAGAAATTGTAAGGGATAATGAGGGACTGGAAGTATGGTGGTACCTTTAACAGTAAAAAGAAAGTTTAAGGGGGCGGAGCCAAGATGGTGGAGTAGAAACAGCTCATCCAAGCCTCTCTGCCCCCAGATTCCCCACAAACTATGTAAAAAAGGACTCTGAACAACTTCTGGAGCCCCAGCACCCACAGAACGACACAGAGAAGCTAACCTCCCGCTGAGGACAGCCCAGCAGCCCTGCAGGAAGGACCAGCGCAGCGGTATGGGAGCCGGCAGCGCGCAGAGCACAGAGCACAGGAGCGGAGCCGAGCCCAGGTCCCCATGAGCCGAGGTTTTAGCCCCAGGGCAGCAGGGCCGGCAGCCAGCTGGAGGAACCCCAGAACACCAGGAGCTGTGGCGAATCCAGAATTATCAACATAGACATGCCTAGGACAAAGTAAGAGGTTAGTGTCCTATGGACTTTGGGACCTGTATTTGGGGAATGCATCAGCTCCCTCCCCTGGGGGCTAGAAGCCCCTGAGGAGACACGCCATTTTGTAGTTTTCAGAGGCAGCTCGGGCTCCCAGCCTACAAATCCTGGGGAGATCCAGCGATCAGTCTTGGGGGGTAATCGCTCTTGCTTTAACCTCCCTGGATCTGGATTGTGATCTAGGGTGGAAGTTGTGGGTGGGTTTACAGCTTGCCAGAAACGGAAGTTGCCCCCCACACTTTCGGGACGAAAATTCCTCTATCTGGCCTTAAAGCCATAGTGTGGCAACAAGCCCAAAAGTCAAGTAATTAAGTGGCAACATGCCAAGGCAAAGGAAACAGAAAAATGCAACCCTAGACTCCTATTTTGGGGGCATAGAGCGGGAAAAGGACTGTGAGGTCAGAAGTCCTGCTCCAAAAGCCCCAGGGGAAAACATGAGCGGGTTGCAGGCCATAGAGGACCTTAAGAAGGACTTTAAAAATCAAATAAGAGAAGTGGAGGAAAAATTGGAAAGAGAAATGAGAAGGATGCAGGAAAAGTATGAAATGAGGGTCAACAGCCTGACTGAGGAAAACAACACCTTAAAAAATAGACTAACTCAAATGGCAAAGGAGGCCCAAAAGGGCAATGAGGAGAAGAATGCCTTAAAAAGTCGAATTTGCCAGATGGAAAAAGAATCTCAAAAGTTCACTGAGGAGATTCATTCCTTCAGAGTTAGACTGGAGCAAATGGAAGCTAGTGACTTTATGAGAAATCAAGATGCTGTTAAGCAGATCCAAACAAATGAAAGATTAGAAGGCAATGTGAAATATCTCATGGGAAAAACCACTGACCTGGAGAATAGATCCAGGAGAGACAATTTAAAAATTATTGGACTACCTGAAAGCCATGATCAAGGAAAGAACCTAGAAATCACCCTTCAAGAAATTCTCAAGGAAAACTGCCCTGATGTTTTAGATCCAGAGGGCAAAATAGAGGTTGAAAGAATCCACCGATCACCTCCTGAAAAAGATCCCAAAAAGAAAACTCCCAGGAATATTATAGCCAGGTTCCAGAATCCCCAGATCAAGGAGAAAATACTACAAGCAGCCAGGAAGAAACAATTTCAATATTGTGGAAACACAATCAGAATAGCCCAGGACCTGGCAGCTTCTACACTGAGGGATCAGGGGCATGGAATATGATATTCCAGAGGGCAAAAGAACTGGGAATGAACCCAAGGGTCACCTACCCAGCAAAACTGAGTATTTTGTTTCAGGGGAAAATATGGTCATTCAGTGGAATAGAGGACTTTCAAGCATTCTTGAGGAAAAAACCAGAATTGAATAGAAAATTTGACATCCAGACACAAGAAGGAAGAGATGCCTGAGAAGGTAATCAGGGAAAAGAAATCAAAAGGAACTTATCAAAGTTGAACTATTTACATTCCTATATGGAAAAGCAATAACTGTGACTGATGATATCTTTCTCACTATGAAAATAATGGAAGAAGGGGGTGTGGTCATATGAATACATATGTGAATGTGTGTGTATATGGTTACAGTTATATATGGATAGAGGGCATAGGTTGAATTTGTTGGGAAGGGAGAATACTCAAGGGATGAAATTATGAGGTGAGAGAGGAAAGTGGCAAGAGGAGATGGGGAGAGACATGGTAGGGTAAACTATCTCATGTAGGGGAAGTGGTTGCAAAGGAGGGGGAGAATAAGGAAGGCTAAAAAGGCAAAACCACATTCACATTGAATTTGGTTCAGGGAGAAAATGACATACATACTAAATGGGATATCTCAACCTGCAGCAGGATAGGGGGAAGGGGGATGAGAGGAGGGATGATGGATGGGAGGGCATCCTTGGGGGGAGGGGAGGTTGGAAGTACCCACTATAGAAGAGGGACAGGATCATGTAGGGAATGGACCAGGTGGGGGGTGGGATGAGTGGGAGGGAATTATAAGCAGCCTTGTACAATATATCTACTATGATAATGTTTTGCATAGCTAGACATGTACAACATATACTGAATTACTTATCTCCCAAGAAGGAATGGGTGACAAGGGAGGAAGGAAATGGATCTGAAATTTGAGGTTGTAACATTAGATGTTTCAAATATATATAAATACTATTATTAATACTCTTTTGCCTATAATTGGGAGATAAGATGTGCAGGCATTGGGACACAAAGATTCATCTTCCTCTAATGGAAAAGTCGATGGGGGTATGGGAGAAGGTATGGGAGAGAGCAGATTGGAGGAAGCGATATCTTGTGGGACTGCTATTCTGGGAGGTTGGGTAGGGGAATAATGGGGGGAAAATGATTGTAACTCAAAATCTGGCGGAAATGAATGATGTAAAACAGAAGTTAATAAAACATTTGTTTAAAATAAAAAAAAATAAAAAAAAAAGAAAGTTTAAGCAGAGGTTCCCAAACTTATTTGGTCTACCACCCTCTTAAAAAAAATTACTCAGTGCCCCCCTGGAAATCTACTTTTTTTAACCCTTTAAATGTTTGTTTTTTTAAAATTTGCATAATTTCAAAAAATATAAGATATATTATTTTCAAAAAGTGATGCATCTTAAATTTAATAACTTATTGTAAATTTGTGATTTTTTTCCTGCAATCAAATTTTGATGATGCAATATTGTGTCATGTAACTGTATAGTACCATACTGTAAACAAGTCATTTAGACTCACATATTCCTGCCAATGAATACTGGATTTCCAGACAATGTGCAACATGCTCACCTGTCAACACTTGCTTGTTAAGACCTGTCAGCAGACTTGATCACTGATTGGTTATAACTTGCATTTTGTGTGTTTATTTGGAAAATAATGTAATCACTATGACTTTAACTCTGTTACACCATAGATGAAACATGAATAAATGGTTTTTCAAAATTTTGTTTTCTTCTTTCCTAATGCTTCCACTGCCCCTTATTTTTATTCAACACCCCCAATTGTACCCTAGGCTACTACCAACACCCTGGATCATTCTAACGCCCCCTAGGGGGCAGTATCATCCATTTGGGGAACCTATGGAGAGGAAGGGTGGATTTAGAGGAAGAAGGAAAGGAGTCCCATTCTGGTCATTTTGAATTTGAAATGACAGGTAGAGCAGGCTGTTGGTGGTACAGGCCTGGAACTTAGAAGAGAGAGTAAGATTGGTTATATAGATTGGAGGGTCATCTGAATAGAGATAATTGAACCCATGGGAGCTGATAAGATCTCCAAGATCTCATCAATCATCAATTAATCAAGAAAAGGAGGACACTGGGGGTGGCTAGGTGGCACAGTGAATAGATCACCGGCCCTGGAATGAGGAGGACCTGAGTTCAAATCCAGCCTCAGACACTTAACATTTGCTAGCCGTGTGACCTTGGGCAAGTCACTTAACCCCAATTGCCCTGCCTTCCCCCCTCCAAAAAAAAAAAGGCAAGAAAGGGAGGACATAATGAGATACTTAATAATCCTAATTCAATTAATGGAAAATACTTTCATTACGGTTTCAAATATGACCTCCTTTAAAAGGAGACATAGTATGACAGTCTAGTTTGGAACAAGTCTGTTTTCTACAAATTTATTTTAACAGGTCTAATATTGGAACTTTCTGGTATCTGACATAACACTTTACATGACTGTGAATAACAACTAGAGTGGGGTGCTAAGGAGGCCAGGGTAACATATTTAATAACCACAGTAGATAAATTAACTTATCTCTCTTCAGAGGGAACAGACTGTACTCTTTGTCCTTATCAGCTAACTCACCAATGTGTGCATTTGGTTTGAAGGAGGACCAGGAAAGGGGATGTAGATGAATTAGCCCCACTACAGTTAGAATCCAATTTTAATGAACTTGATAGGATATCCAAATTATTACAGTGTATCCAGATCTCATTAAATCAGAAACTTGGTGCAATGGTGTTTTTAAAAGGTTAACACTGTATTGCTGATGTCTAAAAATAAGTTTACATAAAAGCAAATGCTGGGTATACAGAATATTTGCAAGCAATTCCAAACTGAGAAAGTCATGTACAATGGGAGATGTTTTGCTGTTTCTAAAGCTTTGATGTCAAACAGAGAAAATATAGCTATGTTTGTATTTGCCCCTTATGTTTTCATAATGATAACAGAAACTGTAGTTGATGTTGATAGAGTTCTTATATATATTATCTGATTTGACTGCCCCAAAAGAACCCCTTCCCCCATTTCCCCATTCCTCAAATGAAATGAAGTGGAATGGAAACACATTTATTAACTACTTAGTATGTGACTAGTACAGGGGTGGGGAACCTGTAGCCTTGAGGCCACATGTGGCCTTCTAGGTCCTCAAGTGCAGCCCTTTGACTGAGTCCAATTACAGAGCAAATTCTTTTATTTAAATTAAGGGGATTTGTTCTATGAAGTTTGGAGGACCACATATGCCCTCAAGGCCTCAGGTTCCCCACCCCTGGCCTAATACTTTATTAAGAGCTGGGACTTATAACAGAAAAAGCAAGACAGTTCTGAATGTCAAAGAACTTAAATTCTAATTGAGAGGGATATCACATAAAGGAGAATTCAGTTGCAGAACAGATGGAAAGGCCCAGTTCCTGAGGTACAGTTTTAGGGCAGAGGTCAATTCTAGGTGATTCTGAAAGACTTAGGAGAGAGGGAGAGAGGGAGGGAGGGAGGGAGGGAGGGAGGGAGGGAGAGAGAGAGAGAGAGAGAGAGAGAGAGAGAGAGAGAGAGAGAGAGAGAGAGAGAGAGAAAGAAGGGAGGGGGAGGGGGAGAGAGAGAGAGAGGGAGAGAGGGAGAGAGGGAGAGAGGGAGAGAGGGAGAGAGGGAGAGAGGGAGAGAGAGAGAGAGAGAGAGAGAGAGAGAGAGAGAGAGAGATGACAGGCTCAGGAGACTCAAGGGCTAGGCTTGGTGACCCTCTACCTTATCAGAAGGATAGTAATTGGTGACTTCCTCCTTATCAAAGGATTGTGATGTCTAGTATGTAGCCAGGAGCCTGAAAATGTCTGAGCCCACAGCCACTGCAAAGATGATAACCTTGTGGGATCTGAGCAGGAGAAAAGCCAAGACATTGGGGAAGGGATCCTATGCTGCTCTGGTTAGCTCTGCCCTCCCATCCCCTGGGCAAATGAAGGTCAGCCTACACAAGCCAGCTGAAAATTCAAGATAAACCAGTGGGAAGTAGGGTCTAACACAGCTGTTGTTTCAATGGAGTTCTTTTTCTTTGGGGGCTAGGTGTTATAAGTAGCTAGGGCCTCCATTTGGTCCAGCACCTACCCTCCTAACCCAAGGGAGTACAGCCCATACTTATTAAAAAAAAAAACAAAAAAGCAAAAACAAACAAAACCCCCACCATTTTGCCAAACTGACTAGGGAACATGAACTAGTAGGCCAGCAGTACCTAATACCTGGAATCTATTAACATAAAGTCAAACTCTGGACAATATTTGGGCTCCCCAGGTAGGATAAAGTACATTCTTTTTCATGAAACTACTGAAATCAAAACTGAATCACAATCTCTAATATAAACCAAGACCCAGAATTCAGATGCACTTCAATTGCACAAAAATATCCCACAGTTACTGAGTCTGGTTCAATTTATTAAGTACTTTGCATTCTTACTGTACTATCTATAACTGAATTTTTATGAATAAAATTGATTAACTTGGTCTTTGGACTGATTTTACATCACTGCTAAAAAATAACGTTCATATAAGTAACAAGAAATGTTACATCATTTTTACAAATCAGAAAAAAGAAAGTCTGCATACACAAAAAAGCTGCACACATATGTCTGATTGTTGGGTCTATATATGTCTAGTCTGGTGGGACACTATTGAAAAAATAATGTGACTATTCAATCAGTGATTCTCTAAAACAAACCAATAACCAATATTCATCCACTCCATAATCCTCAGTGTTTATAGCAGAAGGTAGAGTCATGTGTTCTGGGGTAATCTGGAGCTCAGCAGGGGCTGGGGCTAGGAGGAGAATAGTCTGTGATGTCCATAAACCATTCTTGGGAGCTATTCTAAACCTCCAAAATTGTAATATCTCCCCTGAAAAATCACCACCACAATATTTTTTAAAAAGTTAACAAAATAATTTGCTTCTTAAAAATAAAACTAACCATACTATAGTGGAAAGAGTATAGCATATGGGATAGACCTAGGTTTGTATACTAAGTCTGCTGTTTACTAGATTGTGACCTTGGGCAAATCCTTCAACTCCTTAAGGGCCAAATTAGGGAGTTTCCTTCAGAGGTCAGAACTATTCATTTCTCTGTCAAAAGGAGATGATAATAGCTGTCTCACTTACACCATTGGGAGCCAGAAAGCAGATTCACAAAGATTAGTGTGGGATTCCTTCCTCCTCCGCCATCTTCTCCTCATCTTTACCAAGAATCATGGCTAATCAAGATCCTACCAATAGGTACAGAAAATGACCAGGTCAGCCCGGAAACTCTTATGGTAAACTTTGTCACTGTGACTCTTGCAAACCTTACCCGCTTCTATTTTTGCTAATGAAAATAGCAGTTAAAAACTGCTACAACCAAGTAGGAAGTAGGCACTGCTAAAACGGAAGTTTTTTTTTACAATCCTACCAGCTGCCTATACCTGTTCCAGAGCCAGTCTGCCTCAGTTATCCCATCTGTGGAATGAGGGTATTAGACGAAGGCTCAGTGCCCTTCCACCTCTAAATCCTAGGAACCTGATAAATTTCAGCTCTGTGTCAGGCTTTGTGACATTGCACCTTCAGCTCCAAATCTCCCAGGTCTTATGTGTCCAAGAGACATAGAGAATATAGACCACACGTGAAGAGATCTGTCCGGTACTCTGTGAGATGCCATATCTGAGTCAAAATGGTGATACAGTAGCTCACAGAGGAAGGCACTTTAGTTTGCTGGTGGGCAGAACTTGGAACACAGAGTCTTTTCCTTGAGTGCAGAGCTGGAATCTCGAAGATCCTCAGCTTCCAAGCATCTGAGAACATCCAACACCAAGTGGATTCTCTGGGCGAAGATTCACTTGAAACCTAGTCCCAAACCAGGAGCCAAATGGTTTGGATAAAAAGGAACATCTGACTAGCTCATCCCAATCTAAATACCTCAGATCCCTGCTGGCCCAGCCCCACCTTTCCTCTCCTTTTCAAAATAATCCATAGTATTTAAGCAGGTGCTCCTACTGTACAGACAGGAAGGGCTCTTTAAAATAATATTTTAAAAAGCCAACATTATTAATACAACATTCTGAAAAACATGTCACATTGTACTATGAACATTCAACAGTGACCATAGCAAAACGCTTGGCTAAAACAACACCTTTGTTCAAGAGATTGACACAAGGTCAAGAGACAGGGACCTGTAAAAACATGTTATATGAGATGTGCCTTTCAAAGGAACACACTGTAGTTCCATCATCAAAGCAATTTAACTTGGGCTGTCGCTAGGACATGGAAATAGAATCAAAGCATGTCAGAAATGTTTCCTGCCTCAGTTGTTAGAGCCGTCTCCCTCTTGAAAGTACTGTGAATGGTTTTCTATATATTTGAGTATTTACTCACTTAGGAACCCCCCAATATCCTCATCCCTCCATCCCCCAGTAGAATGTAGGGTCCTTGATGGCAGGGACTATCTTGATTATTAGGGTTTTGCGTCCCTATTATTTAGCACAGTGCCTTGTCCACCTTTCATACTAGCCTTCTCTCAATTTTGAATGTATAGTAAGTACTTAAAAATGCTTCTTAAGAACCTGAAAGTTGGACCTTTAAAGCTATGGACAAAGTCAGGAAGCTCCATTTCTGTGGGTGAAGTTAGTAAAAACCACAGAACAAAGTGTCCAGAAAACTTTTTAGAAGTAACAAATTCGGGGCGGCTAGGTGGCGCAGTGAGTAGAGCATCGGCCCTGGAGTCAGAAGGACCTGAGTTCGGATCCGGCCTCAGACACTTAACGCACACACAAACAAAAACCTAGCCCTGTGACCTTGGGCAAGTTACTTAACCCCAATTGCCCTCCAAAAAAAAAAACAAACAAACAAACAAAAAAAAAAAACCAAAAACATGTTGATGTTACATGTGATATTGTAATAAATTGTAATAAATTTATTTAAAAAAAAAAAAAAAGAAGTAACAAATTCTAGAATGTGGTATGTAGAAAACTCACTAGTTCCTTCCCTGATTCCTACAAATACTCCCAGATCTTCTTGGCATCACAATCGGAGTTGGAAGGGATCTTGGAAGCCATCAAGTCCACCCCTTTCATTTTACAGATGAGGAAATTGAGGCACTGTGAGATTAAGTGGCTTGCTCTGGGTCACACAATTAATGAGTGTCTGAGGTGAGATTTGAACTCAGGACCAGTGCACTATCCACTACTCCATGGTACTACTTCTATCCACTCACACTATTTTAGTTACTTTACTTTTAGCTGCTTTAGAGCCTTATTACCTCTTCCCTGAATGATGCTGATGGTCTCCTAATTAGTCTTTCTGTATCCAATCTCTCCCCCTCTCAAGTTAGCTGCCAAAATAATGTTCCTAAACCAAAAACCTGACCATATCACTCTTCCCTGATCAAGAATCTCCAATGGCTCCCTATTGCCATTAGGATATTGTCTCTTTGGCATTCCAAGCCCTTCATAATTTGTCTCAAGTCTATCTTTCCAGACCATTTAACATTATTCCCCTTTATACAATCTACAATGCATCCAAAGAGTATGAATTAATTACTAATCCTCAAACTCAGTATTTTATCCCAAACTTCCAGAACTCAAAACTTCTTTCAAGGCTCAGCTGAGGCGCACTTTCCTACATAAGAACTTTCAGGAAGCCAATTATGGAAGCCTGTTGTAGATTTTTCTCTTCTTTCTTGTCTTTCTCTTCTTAGATTCTTTGGATAGTCTTTTATTTACTATTACCAAGTTCAAACTTTTAGAATAAACTCATATGAGACCCTTATCCAGTCATCATTTTTTTCAATTAAGATATAAAGCCCCCCCCAAAGAAAATAAAAGATATAAAGCCACTGGAAATTATCTTTTCTTGCCTTAGGCATCTATCTGTGCATGTCAGTCAGTCAATAAACATTTATTAAGGACCAACTGTGTCTCCAGGATCTGGGGATACAAAGAAAGGTAAAAGACAGTCCTTGTTCTCAAGGAGATTACAATCTAATGGGGGAGAAAACATGCAAATAACTATGTATAAACAAACTGTATACAAGATAAGTAGGAAATAATCAACCGAGAGAGGACATTGAGAGGGACCAAGAGAAACTTCTTGTAGAAGGTGGGCTTTTAGATGGGACTTTAAGGAAACTCGGAGGTGAAGATGAGGAGGAAGAGCACCACAGGCATGGGGGACAGCCAATGAAAATGCCTAGAGTCTGGAGATGGAGTTTCTTCCTCAAGGAACAGCAAGGAAGCTCATGTCATTGGATCAAAGAGCATGTGGTGTGGTGGAAGGTGTAAAAAGACCGGCAAGGTGGGAGGCAGGTTACAGAAGGCTTTGAATGCCAAAGAGAGTATGTGTATGCCATTGATAATAGAGATAATAGTTGGGGTGGGGATGTGTGGGAATTGATTAGCCCTGAGTTTTCTGAAGATCTCTTTGACTGCTTATTCCAAGATGCACCAGGATGGCGGCAGTGTCAGAAGAGAGAAGGAGGAACATACAGGACAGGTTATGAAGATAAAATAGACAGGTCTTAGCAGTAGATTGGATATGGGGATGAGAGAAAATGAGGAGTGAGGAAGCCGCCTAGGTTGTGCACCTAGGGCAATGGGAGGAAGGTGGTTCCCTTCACAGCAATAGGGAAGTTTGGAAGGGGAGAAGGTTTTGAGGGGAAAGATAATTAGCTTTCAACAAGGACCAGGATACAGTTTAGAACATGTTGTATTTAAGATGTCTATGAGATAGCTAATTCAAGATGAATGGTAAGCAGCTGGGAATGTGAGACTGGAGGTCGGTGGAGAGTTTAGGGTTAGATAAGTGGAATCATCGGTGTATATGTGATAACAATTTATGGGAGTTGATGAAATCACCAAGAGATATAGTATAGAGGGAAAGAAAAAGAGGGGAGAGAGAGAGAGAGAGAGACAGAGAGAGAGAGAGAGAGAGAGAGAGAGAGAATGTTTCTAAACTATGTGGGGTGGTCTCTGAGGGAGGATATGTCATATTATGATTGCTTAGGGTGATGTTTGGGAATCACTAGTTTAGATTTACAGTTGCTACTGCTGCTGACCTTTGTCATTCAGTCCCATGCTGATTAGGGACTGTCCCCAGAGGTGGAGAACCTATGAAATGTTTACAGGTAACCCATGCGTTACCCAATTTGGGAACATCTACTATTTATGTAAAATAATAATCAGAATTGCCTCCCCTTTTCTCTCACCCACCCTCCACTGAGGGTAAGAAAGGCTACATGTATCCCTTGCCTTCCACCCTCCCCTCCTGTGACTTTCATGACTTCAAATGGGGGTGGTGTACATGTCTGGCTCAATGTTCCTACTCAGCTTCCTCCTTTTCTGGAGTTTCTCGCATACTCCCCTCCCTCTAAGTCCTCCACTCCATTTTGCATGGCTCTCACCACTTATTGTTTAGGTAATTTTGCCTGAGAAAATCTCACATGGATAGATGTATCATGTCAATCTACTTTTTTTTCTTTTCTTTTTGATAGAAATCTTTTTTGGAATTCTTTAAACATTCATTTAAAAATTTTTGAATTCCAAATTCTCTCCTTCCCTTCAATTCAATTCAATAAACATTTAAATCAGACATGTACTATGTCCCAGACATTGTGCTAAACTCTGGGGATACAAAAGAGGTAAAAGATAGTCTCTGTCCTCAAGGACTTTACAATCTCCAGCCCCTTCCCCACTCACCGAGAAGGCAAGCAATATGATACCCCCTAGACATGTGAAGTAATGCAAATCAGATTTCCATATGAGCCATATTGAAAAAAAGCAAGAAAAATACATAATAATAAAGAAACAACAAAGAAAATAATTTTAAATATACTTCAGTCTGTACTCAGAGTTCATCAGTTCTGTCTCTGAAGGTGGATAGCATTTTTCGCCATGAATGCTTTGGAATTGTCATGGATCATTGTACTGATCAGAGTAGCAAAGTCTTTCCCAGTTGATCAGTGTTATAATATTGCTGTGACTGTGTACAATGTTCTGCTGGTTCTGTGTCTTCCAACTCTCATCTACTTGCCTTGGGAAAAACTTCTTTCCCTACCCTTGTTCCATACTTACGTCTCTTTTACTCATCTCTTTTCTTCCACCCTCTTCCCATGTGATTAGTCTTAAAAATTAGATCTATACAGCATTTCTCCATTATTTTTCCTTTGCATTCCTACTGCTGTTATCCTACTTCAGGCCATCATAATTTCATGCTTTAGTGATCACAATAGGCTAACTGTTCTCCCTGCCTCCAATCTGCCATAAGCATTCCTTTCAGTTATCTCATTAAAGCACAGCTCTATTTATGTGACTCCTCATCTTAAAAACCTTCTGTGATTGCCCACTGCCCTCATGAAAAATTTCAAAGTCCTTAAATGAACATTCAAAGTCTTCCATGACCCCATCTCAACCTTTCCTTTTCAGACTTATCTCTCCTTTCTATAGTTATCCCTTCCATATTGAGACTTTCCCCCTTGATATATCAAAAGTTTTTTTTTAAACAAATGCTTTATTAACTTCTGGTTTACATCATTCATTTCCGCCAGATTTTGAGTTACAATCATTTTCCCCCCATTATTCCCCTACCCAACCTCCCAGAATAGTAGTCCCACAGGATATCGCTTCCTCCAATCTGCTCTCTCCCATACCTTCTCCCATACCCCCATCGACTTTTCCATTAGAGGAAGGTGAGTCTTTGTGTCCCAATGCCTGCACATCTTATCTCCCTATTACAAGCAAAAGAGTGTTAATAATAGTATTTATATATATTTGAAACATTTAATGTTACGACCTCGAATTTCAGATCCATTTCCTTCCTCCCTTGTCACCCATTCCCTCTGGGGAGATAAGTAATTCAGTATATGTTGTACATGTCTAGCTATGCAAAACATTATCATAGTAGATATATTGTACAAGGCTGTTTATAATTCCCTCCCACTCATCCCACCCCCCACCTGGTCCATTCCCTACATGATCCTGTCCCTCTTCTATAGTGGGTACTTCCAACCTCCCCTCCCCCCAAGGATGCCCTCCCATCCATCATCCCTCCTCTCATCCCCCTTCCCCCATCCTGCTGCAGGTTGAGATATCCCATTTAGTATGTATGTCATTTTCTCCCTGAACCAAATTCAATGTGAATGTAGTTTTGCCTTTTTAGCCTTCCTTATTCTCCCCCTCCTTTGCAACCACTTCCCCTTGCTTCTTCTACATGAGATAGTTTACCCTACCCTGTCTCTCCCCATCTCCTCTTGCCACTTTCCTCTCTCACCTCATAATTTCATCCCTTGAGTATTCTCCCTTCCCAACAAATTCAACCTATGCCCTCTATCCATATATAACTGTAACCATATACACACACATTCACATATGTATTCATATGACCACACCCCCTTCTTCCATTATTTTCATAGTGAGAAAGATATCATCAGTCACAGTTATTGCTTTTCCATATAGGAATGTAAATAGTTCAACTTTGATAAGTTCCTTTTGATTTCTTTTCCCTGATTACCTTCTCAGGCATCTCTTCCTTCTTGTGTCTGGATGTCAAATTTTCTATTCAATTCTGGTTTTTTCCTCAAGAATGCTTGAAAGTCCTCTATTCCACTGAATGACCATATTTTCCCCTGAAACAAAATACTCAGTTTTGCTGGGTAGGTGACCCTTGGGTTCATTCCCAGTTCTTTTGCCCTCTGGAATATCATATTCCATGCCCTTCGATCCCTCAGTGTAGAAGCTGCCAGGTCCTGGGCTATTCTGATTGTGTTTCCACAATATTGAAATTGTTTCTTCCTGGCTGCTTGTAGTATTTTCTCCTTGATCTGGGGATTCTGGAACCTGGCTATAATATTCCTGGGAGTTTTCTTTTTGGGATCTTTTTCAGGAGGTGATCGGTGGATTCTTTCAACCTCTATTTTGCCCTCTGGATCTAAAACATCAGGGCAGTTTTCCTTGAGAATTTCTTGAAGGGTGATTTCTAGGTTCTTTCTTGATCATGGCTTTCAGGTAGTCCAATAATTTTTAAATTGTCTCTCCTGGATCTATTTTCCAGGTCAGTGGTTTTTCCCATGAGATATTTCACATTGCCTTCTAATCTTTCATTTGTTTGGATCTGCTTAACAGCATCTTGATTTCTCATATAGTCATTAGCTTCCATTTGCTCCAGTCTAACTCTGAAGGAATGAATCTCCTCAGTGAACTTTTGAGATTCTTTTTCCATCTGGCAAATTCGACTTTTTAAGGCATTCTTCTCCTCATTGCCCTTTTGGGCCTCCTTTGCCATTTGAGTTAGTCTATTTTTTAAGGTGTTGTTTTCCTCAGTCAGGCTGTTGACCCTCATTTCATACTTTTCCTGCATCCTTCTCATTTCTCTTTCTAATTTTTCCTCCACTTCTCTTATTTGATTTTTAAAGTCCTTCTTAAGGTCCTCTATGGCCTGCAACCCGCTCATGTTTTCCCCTGGGGCTTTTGGAGCAGGACTTCTGACCTCACAGTCCTTTTCCCGCTCTATGCCCCCAAAATAGGAGTCTAGGGTTGCATTTTTCTGTTTCCTTTGCCTTGGCATGTTGCCACTTAATTGCTTGACTTTTGGGCTTGTTGCCACACTATGGCTTTAAGGCCAGCTAGAGGAATTTTCGTCCCGAACGTGTGGGGGGCAACTTCCGTTTCTGGCAAGCTGTAAACCCACCCACAACTTCCACCCTAGATCACAATCCAGATCCAGGGAGGTTAAAGCAAGAGCGATTACCCCCCAAGACTGATCGCTGGATCTCCCCAGGATTTGTAGGCTGGGAGCCGGAGCTGCCTCTGAAAACTACAAAATGGCGTGTCTCCTCAGGGGCTTCTAGCCCCCAGGGGAGGGAGCTGACGCATTCCCTAAATACCGGTCCCAAAGTCCATAGGACACTAACCTCTTACTTTGTCCTAGGCAAGTCTATGTTGATAATTCTGGAGTCGCCACAGCTCCTGGTGTTCTGGGGTTCCTCCAGCTGGCTGCCGGCCCTGCTGCCCTGGGGCTAAAACCTCGGCTCACGTGGACCTGGGCTTGGCTTGGCTCCTGCGCTCTGCACGCTGCGCACTGCCAGGTCCCAGACTGCTGCGCTGGTCCTTCCTGCAGGGCTGCTGGGCTGTCCTCAGCGGGAGGTTAGCTTCTCTGTGTCGTTCTGTGGGTGCTGGGGCTCCAGAAGTTGTTCAGAGTCCCCTTTTACATAGTTTGGGGGGAATCTTGGGGCAGAGTGGCTTGGATGAGCTGTTTCTACTCCTCCATCTTGGCTCCGCCCCCAATATATCACAAGTTGGCATAAGAAATTAAATGGGAAGTTTTGGAGAGTTTCGTGGGAGCCACAGATGACACACAAAGGCCAACAAATGACACAGAAAAAGTTTAGAAACTCAAAAATACATACAACATATGTATAGTATTGTGTAATACCAACCCAAATTTTACAATAAGATACTGTAAATACTCCATAAAAGGAAAAACTCAGACTTTCTCTGGTATGAAGGGAGGGCCAAAAGATTTTAGGTGGAATTTCTAGATCTTGGGGGCACCATGCTCCTAACTCCAACCAAGTGGAAGGGATAACTGCATCTTACTTTCTAATTAAACAGAACTACTTGCTGTTCCTTGACCAAACCCATTTGCCTTTTAACCTCTATGCTTTTGCTCATGTTATTCTGTCTTCTTGGAATGTCTTTGCTAAGGTCATGGAAATCCTACTCATTCTTCAGGACCAAACGAAATGGAAACAGCCACAAATCTCTCAACTTTGTATCCATTTTTTCTTCTGTGATCTTATCATACTTTGTGCTTCTATTAAACCACATCATTCCCTACCCCCTCTCCCTCTCTCCTCCTTTCCTCCTCCTCCTCTCTCTCTCTCTCTCCCTCTCTCTCTCTCTCTCTCTCTCTCTCTCTCTCTTCCCTTTAGGTCTCTATCTCATTTATTTTCCCTCACAAAATCTAGTACAGTTCCTGTGCTCAGTTAATGCTTGAACTTAATTACCCCTCAAACACATGAATAAACTCATCTGCATACAAAAAGAAAAGGAAAGAAAATTTAAAGTGAAATTAGTCCTAATGAAGAATCCAGGCCATTTATCTCTAAAAGCCTCAAAAGTATCCAGAATTCCCTTTAGATATGCCACCTAAGTGTCTTATCTCCTCACCTTTCACTAATTACTATGCTTTTCCTCAAACATTCGCATGAGACAAATGCTTTTTTATATTACATTTTTGTTGTTTTTCTATATTTAATGACTAGTATCTCCAAAGTATTTTTCTACCATTTTTTTTGTTGTTTCCATAGAGTATTTTAGTGAAGTGACATTATGGGCTAAATTCTGTGGGTTGGCTTGGAAACCTAACCACCATTCATAACATTATTTATGAAGGAAAATGTCCTCTGAGTTCCAAGATATCAATTTAGTACAAAGGAACTTTCAGAACACAAGTGGGGACTTGAGTTTATCACAGCATCTGATGTCTGTAGAACATGTTCCTGTCCCTAGGAAATACATAGTTTCCCCAAATTTTAAGGGCAACAGACTTATAAAACTGTCCTCATTTCTCTACCAGCTTAGTCCTGCCATCTGTCCTCATATGGGCTTACTGTGCCAGAGAGCTCACAGCTGTACATGGAATCTGGGTGATAAGGACTTCTTTTTCTTTCATTAGAAATCAGATTTACTAGGAAAAATGATTTGGAAGCTGTGTGTGTGTGTGTGTGTGTTGAGCATGACATCATGTAGTAACTGACAGCTCCTAGGACACAGTTCTGAGACATATACAGGTCTTAGGGGACTGTATAGTCACTGGTCGTTTCTTCCCATCAGGGAGCATGTCAGTTTCTGCAATATTAAGATGACAAAAAAGTATCAATAAATGTTTGTCAAACCAAATGATAAACATTTCCTCTTCTATCCAAAGAGGTTTTTCCCTCAAGTGGAGGTAAATTCCAGGGATTATATTGCTCCCCTTTTCATATTAAATACAAAAGATATTAGGTTTCACCAATTCATCTTAGAATTCAAGTCAAAACAATTGCATTTGTTTCAGTCAAAGTTGACTTTTTTTCTCTAAAAAGTTTCTAAGTGTAAACACAATTATATTTTTCCCTAAGGGAGCAGTCACTTCAATAAACACTTTCTTGATAGCATATGGTGCTAGTGTTTTGGTTAAAAAAATTTGTCTTTTTTTATGTTCTCATTGGTATTAGTTTATTCATGCAGTATTTATATGTTGCTGCTGGTCAGGTTGTGGAAAGATGCCACCTAGTGGTCCAACATGAAATTAATTTTAACTTCATAGTCGACAATTTCCTTACAAGATGTCTGGGTTTACCAGGCAATGACAGAATGCATGAATTGTTTCTAGGAAAACAAAGCAAGCCTTCTAGGAGGCTGAGCGGGTGTGGCAGCATGAGTGTTGAACAGAGAATATAGAACCAAGCCCTTGCTCTGCCACTACCTCACTGGGCTACATTGGCTCAGTTGTTTCTTTTCTTTGACCTTTGGTTTCCTTTTCTCTAAATTCAGAATTGAATTGGATGATCTCTAACATTTCTTAGAATCTTACAATTTGTGTGACCTTGAGAAAGTCACTTAAGACCTCCCAGGGAGGGACTCAGTTTCCTCATGTGGAAAATGAGAGGGTTGGACTAGGTGACCCCTAAGGTTCTCTTCAGCCCTAGATCTGTGATTGGCATTCTGGGGAAGTTTGCAGAGCTCTTCTTAGAATCATGTTTATAAATGCATAAAAAACAATCACAAAAGAAAGCAACTGTATTTAAATGCAGTCATAAAAATATTTTTTAAAACCAAATTAATAGTCTCCAGGCTAAGAACCCCTGATCTAGAAGGAGAGCTAAGATTTGTGTGCAAATTGTTATAATACTTCAATGACCTATGATTTCTTTAGTCTGAGCTCTCCCTTCCCCTCTGTCCCCTTTCTTATTCCCATCCTTCACTGTGGTAGGTCAAAACCCTCCTATACCTTATTAGTCAGTTTTCAGGCGTTTCTATAGTCGAAAAATTAACCATTTTAAGAATGATCCAAGAGGTACAAACTGAGTGCTATCAGAGTACATAGGAAGGGGAGACTGCTTTCAGCTCAGAAGAGCAGGGAAGATTTTGGGGAAGAAAGAAAATTTAAAATGGTTCCAAAAGGAGGTGTAGGATCACAGAATCTGATTACCCAGGTCATCTCAAGCTTCCTAAAATATCCCCAAGGGCTAGAAGTCACTCATCCTTTCCTTGAAGACTTCTAGTGAGAGAAATCTCCCTCTCTAGCTGGCTTTTTCCACTTTAAGGTAGTTCTAACAACAAGCTACTCCTTACATCAAGGCAAAAATCTGCCTCTGCAACATTTAATCATAGACCCTAGTTATTCCCTCTGGGTAAGAGCAGAAGAAATCTAATATTGTACTCTTCCACATAATATTTCAAATTATTATAGATCTCCATGACCCTGTAAGACTTTGACTTGTGTAAGTATCACCAGTTTCCTTCAACTAGATATGTATCTTCTTTAGACCATCTCCAGCTTATCAATGTTATTCTTAATGTAGGTGACCCTTGAATTAAAGAGTATTTGCACAAGACTCTCTGTAATGGTACAGATTAATTTACAGAAGGCTCCTTGCTTTCATGAAACCACAGAGGTGGTGAGAACTTAAGAGTCTAGTGTTCTGGCTTCCAGCTTCAAGGGAGAAGCCACTAGATTCTAGACTCTCTTCGGGTCACTGAAGGAAATGAAAGACTGGGAAGAAGCTGTGTGTAGAGGAACTGGCAACTCTGGTCACGTCCTTATTGCCAGCTGACAACATCACGGACTTTGGGGAATTTCCCATTGTGTGAGATCCAACACTCTTTTTCTCTCAGTTAAGGTGAGTTATCTTTCTCCCAATAGGGGAGCTTATTCACTCTGTATTGTCTAGTATATCCCCTTATTTCTGTTTTGCTATTGCCTGGGATAAATAGGTTCATTTGCTATTTGCCGTGTGTAGCTGGCATTTGATGAGAAGAGAGTCAAGTACTCCTTCCTAAATAAAGGAAAGCATTCAGGATTATGGCTTGAACCAAAAACTTGTTTCCCTTAGACTAACAATATTTAAGGGAACAGATGGCTATAATTCTAGCCCAGTATCTTTTCTCTGAAGAGAACAGAATGACCAGCCTTTGGCATCAACCTCCTTCTGCCCCTCCTTGCAGCAATCAGTTTTCCTTGGTGAGAGTCTTGGGAGAAAATACCAGAGTGGACACACATAACCTACATGGGTAAAACACATACACACCCTATATGTACAATGCTCAGTACTGAATATAATAGGGCAGCTAGGTGGCACAGTGGAGAGAGCACTAGGCCTGGAGTTAGGAAGACCTGAATTCAAATCCAGCCTCACATACCTACTAACTGTGTGACTCTGCCTCTGGGCAAGTCACTTAACCCTGTTTACCTTAGTTTCCTCATCTGTAAAATGAGTTGGAGAAGAAAATGGCAAACTATTCCAAAATCTTTGCCAAGAAAACTCCAAAAATAGTCACAAAAAGGACATGACTGAAAAACAACTGAACATATTACTCCAAATTTATTCTAAAAGGATAGAGTATAGCAGTATTATCCCTTTCCTTACTCTGGATACTAAGCCTTTCTTTTTTTTTCCTTTTTGGAGGGGGGAAGGCAGGGTAATTGGGTTAAGTGACTTACCCAAGGTCACATGGCTAGCAAGTGTTAAGTGTCTGAGGTACAGAGAATAACTCCTCCCAGGGAGGAAAGTCAGGTCCTCCTGACTCCAGGGCTGGTGCTCTGTGCCACCTAGCTGCCCCAGTCACCATGCATTCTTGCCTCATATTGAGTGTGCAGTCCACTCAAGCTCCCAGATCTACCTTTGTTTGAAATATTTTCTATCATGCTCATCCTCATCCTGTGCTTGTAGTACTGATTTTCTGATCATAAATGTAAATTTAATGTGGCATCTACTAAATTTATCTATATTAAATCTCACCTTTTTGCATTCAGTCTCTCATTCTAGCCTGGTGAAATATTTTTGGAGCTTCATCCTTAGAGTTAGCATGGTAGACTGGGAACGGTGGGATTGAAAGTCAGAGAACCTGGGTTCACATCTCTACTTTGATACTTGCTACTGCAAGACCTTAGACAAGTCATTTAACTGCTTTACCTCAGTTTTCTCAATAGTGAAATGAGGATATTGAGTTAGATAGCTTTTAAAGTCCCTTATAACTCTAGATCTATAATCTTATGTTAACAAAAATATTGGTTACTATGATTTTTTTTCCACCTAGCAAAAAAAACCCCAAACAGGTAGGAGGAGGAAGCAGCAGAGGGCAGGCTGACCCCACGTGCAGTCATACTTGGAGGGATTGGGTCACCACTTGATCCTGTGGAGGTTGGGTGGGAAGTGGACCATCGGAGTGGGGCATTAATGTGACGAGACCCTGGAATGGCTGCTTGGGGAAAGATTTACTTCATGGTGGCATAGACCAATGGAAGATCACAAGGAGAGGTACAGAGAATAACTTCTCCCAGGGAGGAAAGGCAATTCTCCCTGTTCCACATGTTGGCACTTTGAAGCAAAGCCCAATTCATTCTGGCCTGGGTAGAGCTTTGTTTTCCCTGGGTTCTGAACATCACAGGTGCTTAAAACTTTCTTCAATCCAATTAACAGCTAAAGCAAGAAGGAGAAACTCTTTAGGTTATGCATTTTTTACTTTCTGACAGCAGGGAATATAGGCAGTTTCCTGCAAGAGACAAATTTTCTTTTCCAGAACTTAAAAGAAGCAGGAATTTATTCACATTGGACCTTGCATAAAGGATATTGAGTAATGTAATGAACAGTGTCATCAAACAAAGCTTTAAAGAGATCCCAAAACACCAAGCCATTGGAATAACATTAAATCTGAAGGCATTGAAGGTATTCCTGAAGGGGCTGAGATAATGTGGCCCAGATACTTTGATTTCTGACCATCTAACTTAATCCAGAGCTGCCACTTGGCAAGCCTAGAGGAATGGATAATGAACCTTCCCATTAGACTGTCTCTTCTAAACAATAGCTGTTCTAAATTCTTGGGTAGGTTCTAAGTTATAGTCAATCCTTGAATGAATTCTTTAACAAGGGTCCTCAGTACAGACAGACAGCTTATGCTGATGGTTATAGGGGTAGCCCTGGGTGGCAGATAAGAGCATGTGGGAAAATCATCCCTATGTTATAAATCAGACTTGTATTGTTTTCCAGACATTAAGTCTGCCTTTGTCCCCCTCAGGTATGGACAACAGGGAGACCTACAACTCTAACTAGTATTTTCTTTTGGATAAAAGAACTATGGATTGGGGCAGCTAGGTGGTGCAGTGAATAGAGCACTGGCCCTGGAGTCAGGAGGACCTGAGTTCAAATTTTGCCTCAGACACTTGACACGCTTACTAACTGTGTACTTTAGGCAAGTCACTTAACCCCAATTGTCCTCCAAAAAGAAAAAAAAAGAACTTTGGATCAACTTGGACAAATACTTGATGGAAACAGACACGTTCCTAGGAATTCTTTTACCCAGAGACAAAGATGGAGAGTGGGATTGGGAATACCAGTGGTACCGAGGGATTGTCCAAATGTGAGTGCATTTGCTAGGAGATAATGATCATGGTAACAGCAGCATTTATATAGCAGTTTTAGGTTTACAAAGCAATTTACAAATATTATCTTATTTTATCCTCACAACATTCTGGGAAGCAAGTGCTATTATTATAGCAGGAAACTGAAGCAAATAGAGTTTAAGTGACAGCTCCAGGGTTGTACAGCTAGTAAACCTCTGGGACTGGGTTTGAACCAAGATCTTCCTGACTCAGTCCAGAGCTCTATTCCCTGTGCTAACCAGATGCCTCGTGGAGAAGGCAGCCCAAGGGAGGGATGCCATGGCAGTGGATCCCGAGGGGAATGGCCTGGTAAGTGGATGCAGGGGGAAGGTTGTACTACTCAGCAAGGGCTAAGGATCACAAGGCATGAAGGCTGGTCTTCAGACCACTATGGGGTGGAGCTGCTTCCTTCTACACCCAGGAATAAAATGTGTGCCTTCCAGAAAATAGCACAGGGTAGAGCCTCAGGTGCCCCACACAGGTATAGACTCCTAAGTTGTGCACCACAAGGAGAGACCATGATGGAGTGGAAGGGAGGCTATATCTAGTGTCATATGCTGAGTCAAAGTCCCAGTGCTGGTACTTATACCCATGTGGCTTTGGGGAAATTGCTTTATCTCCCTTTACTTCAGTCTCCTCCTCTGTGGAAGAAGAGTTTTGGATTGGATATTCTGAAAGGTGTCTTCTAACTTTAAATCTTTTGTTATAACATGGAAGAGATTTATAGGGCAGATGTTGCCTCCTGACTCATTCTGAAAATACCAACCTCAATATGACTCGTGTGGAATGTGTAATTATGAAGACTGCTTCCTGCTGGGCTTGCCAGGATGAGTGAACTGCAAAACGTGTTCCCGAAACAGCTAAATAGTAGACCTGTTTGACTGGCTTATGCAGAGTGGTCATTTAAATGGTGGTGAGATCTTGTCACATGCCAGGGTTTTCTTTTTGTACACCTGATGCTGAGTGGCTCCTTCTGGCAATAGGTGACCAAGAGGTCCAACTGCTTCTTAAGACAGATCCAAGTTAGAGACACAAAGAGGATGCCATTAGCACAGAGAGGAGGTGGTAGAGTGCAGTGGGAGACATTTAGATTTGGGGATGAAGAACCTGGGTTTGAAACCCAGCTCTGTTACTACTTTGAGTCCTCTAAACTCTCTGGTCATCTGTTCTCCTCATGGGTCAAATGAAGGAGTTAGATGAAATTAGAAGTTCTTAACCTGGGGTTCATGAACTTGTTTTAAAAATATTTCCACAACTGCATTTGACTGTAATTGGTTTCCGTTGTCATTTTTATGTATTTTATCCCTTACTCTGGGATACTTTCTAATAAAACTTTTTACAAGGAAAAATGTTTTTATGCCAGAAAACTCTGCTCTTTATGGCATGGAGGCATTCATTTTATGACATATTAAATTACATGTGTTATAGTGAAGGCTCAAAGCCCTTGGGGGACAGTAACACACAGGGGGAACAGTTTTCAGATCTTGCCTGGGGTGTACAAATGCATGGTCCCAGCTCTGAATGCTTCAAATAGCCTAAAGTTATTCTTAACCTTTTTTTTTTTATGAGGAGCACTTCCATTATTAGTAGAAGAATTATACTTGGATCCTGCTGTATATATTTTTTAATCCAAGATTCAATTAACTTCACAAATATATCTCCTGCAGGGGTCCAAAAGTGTGGTCTACCTAAATTCAATATGCATTTATTCCACACCTATGTGCCAGGCACTGTGCTAGGCAGTGAGGATGCAAAGGAAAAGTGTAGCAGTAAATAACGAATCCCCTGAAGTGGTTGCATATATTGGAAATCACTATTTGAAGTTTTAATTATATAAAATATGGCAATTTGTTCCTGCCCAATGGAAATATGTAGTGCTAATTTTAATAATTCAGCTACTTCAGAGGCTTCATTTTTCTCATTAATCAGGACTTGATGCATACTATATTTCTGGTTTCTCTATGATCTACCAACTCAGTAATTCTGTGAGTAAAGGAAACAATGCTAGTTTGACATGTTTTGTTTTTCTTAATGAAGCTAGTATGGTTTTTTTTTTCCAGAACTTTAAAATTTATTTTTAGTTTTCAACATTCATTTCCACAAGATTTTGAGTTCCAAATTTTCTCTCCCCTACTCCCACCTCAAGATGGCAAGCATTCTGATTACTCCTTCTCCCAGTCTGCCCTCTCATATAACCCCCTCATCCCTCCTATTACCCTCTTCCCCCTTACTTTCTTGTTGCCTGTATATCTTATTTCCCAGTTGCATGTAACAACATTTTTTTAACATTTGTTTTTAAAACTTTGAGTTCCAGATTCTCTCCCTTCTTCCTTCCTCACCCACCCCCACTGGGAAAACAAGCAATTCAATATAGGTTATATATTTGTAGTTATGCAAAACATTTCCGTAGTAGTCATGTTGGGAAAGAATAACTAAATTTTCCTCCAACTTATCCCACCCTAATATGGGTTTTAATATGAGAGACTTACAGGTCATCCCTTTAGCAATAAGTTTGAGAATTTGGCCAGGTTTGCTGGCCTATGATAGTTTGAGAATTCCAAGATCTTTTTTTTTTTTTAATCAAGATGAAACCCCCCCCCCCCTTTCCCTGAAACTTGTTTTTTTTTCCAGCTGTGTAGCACTTTCCTGTTTCGTGAAAAAATTTCCAGAAAAATCATCATGTTCCCTGAGTCCTTTTCATTCACATTTATATTGTTGGGATTCTCTTGAGAAAGATGAAGAAGGTGTCTTTGACTAAGATTCTAGCTTAATCACTGTGGACTTTGGTACTTATCTGGGAAGTATTGAGGTCCAACAATTAAAGAGCTTGTAAGACAACTTCTTTATAACACCTTTATGAAAATGATCTATATACCTATCAGTGGTGTTCCTGATGAAAATATGACAAAAGAACAGGAGGACTTACTAAAACAATTTTCTGGGATGGCTATATTTTCCACATTGTAATTGAAAGGTACAGAGAAGACAACATTCTGTTGTGCTCATTATTTATTTTTAAAAATGACTTGGTAGGGGTGACTAGGTGGCAGAGTGAGCAGAGCACTAGCCCTGAAGTCAGGAGGACCTGAGTTCAAATCCGCCCTCAGACACTTAACACTTACTAGCAGTGTGACCTTGGGCAAGTCACTGAACCCCAGTTGCCCTGCCCTCCCCCCTCCAAAAAGCAAAACAACAACAACTACAACAAAAACGATTTGGTAGACAAAAATGCAGTTTTAAATATTACCTGCCAACAAGGAGATTCATACATATACTAAGACCATATAATATTCATTGATGAATACACCCAAGAGATAACTGTTCAATGATGGTTTATGCCAAGTGAGGCACATGACCAGGTAATTTAGGCTTATCAGAGGAATTTGTCACTATCATGGAGAATGTCCACTATACAACTCAAGTGGAAGAGGATTCCCTCATGATGTCGAGATTCTCAGGGTGTTCCTAGTTGTAGGTACCCCAATGCTGCCTGTATTAAGCCCCAAGACACTGTGGGTACTGCTTACTCTGATCCAAGATTGCTCAAAAGAGATCTTAATAATTCATATGGGAAAAACAAAATGCATGAAAAATATCTATTGTCCCTGCCGTGATAAGTAGTTGGTAGACCATTCCATTGAGTTATTATGTCAGTACATCTATCTAGAGCAGGATAGACAATGAATTCATCCCAGAATTAAATGGGAGGAAGAGAGCAGCTGGGAAATTGCATAGCTCTGTTAATGATCCCATGCTGTTCCTTGGCTCGAAATATCTTCTCAATACAAATATTCTATGGTTGCACAAAGTTGCAAATCTTAGAACACCATAGTCTCTGAATAATTAAACTATTCACGATCCAAAGGGCAATGGATATATATATATATATATATATATATATATATATATATATACACATGGTGGACATAAATGGGCTGTAGTATATTTTTAATGATGGCCTTCATCCAAGAAATAGTGCAAGGGATATAACAAAAATATATAATAAGAAAAGAAGGTGAGCTTCTCATATAGTAAGAGTGAGAGAAAATAGATGGGAAATACTGGTACCCAAAATGTAAGAAAATCTAGAGGAAGACCTCTGGTATATTGACAATAGGTCCTCTATGGAACATCTCCAGAGGAACATGGACAAGAACTACATTGGATGAGAAGGTGTAGATGGGTTGTGAACTCCAACATTGGGGGAAATCATGGTTCCATGGAAGGGCTGAAATACCTGAAACAAGAAGGAAATACTCCTGACCTTTAAGGAACTTCTTTACATTAAAATGTAGATTTTAAGAAAAGCATCATTCATATGACTATAGATGATAATATTCAAGCACCATTCACTGAAAAATTGGGTCAAATGTCTTATAACTCTAGCTACTCAGTCCTTTATCAATCAACAAAAAGCAAATATTTCATATGCCATATTTTTTCTTTTCCTTCCCTTCCTTTCTTTTGTTTAGTTCATAGATTTGATAAATGAAACTACTATTACATAATCTCAGCACTTCAAGATTCATGATTTCACCTGGGAATGGGCTTCCTTCACTCCTCGGGGCAGGTTACAACCCCTTCACAGCAGATGAGTGGTTATGATGGGCCCCTCTGAACTTAGCTAAGCTTGCCGTCATATGACAGAGATGATGTAATGCTGGGTCAAACCCTTTCTAGCTTATTATGTGACCTGGAAGAGCTCATGTTCTATGGGCATGTTGTTAGAGAGAATCCACCCACTTACTATGCTAGAGATTTTAGTAGGCAATCATGTTATTTGGAGAAAATGTATTATTTTATTAAGATTTTTAACATCATTTTGTGATTGTGAGCTTTTCTCAATATGTTTCTCCAAATATACAATATTTTCTTTAACTTTATTATGTTATATTTTTATTAAAAATTATGCTCAATTCAATACTACCTAAATTAGCTTACATATTTAATAGGATGACAAAGAAAGATGCTAATAGGTTATTGCATTCAATTTTATCAAGACCTAACAAAATGGAGATAAAAACAGACAGACAAGAAAGTGAAGGAAATTATACTACAACTGCTATAGGAGAATGAGCTCTAGAAATGTTCAAAATGTACTATGAAGCAATAATTGTTACCTTGGTAGTAGAAGAACAGAGAAAAAAGATAAAAAAGATGAGAATGAATCAATACAAAGTATGTATAAGACTCATGCTTAAGAAACCTATACTTAAAAAAAAAAACAAAAAACAACCAAAACCCCAGCAGGGAATGGAATCACAATTCAATAAACACATGGGAATATTGGATAGATATGTAGCAAATAATGGGGTTGAAATTTTACTTTAACCACCTCAGCAATCTAAAGCATTTTTGAAAGCATTTTAAAAAATCATAAAATCATAAGAAATTAGAAGAAAATAGAATGATATATGTGCCTGAATAAAAGGGAAGGACATTTTAATCAAACAAATAGAAGCAATCACTGGAGACAATGTTGATGGGTTTAATGATGATTAAACAACTTTATACAACGAAAAGACATATTTCCAAAAATTAAAAGAAAATAAACTGATGTGGAAAAATATTTTCAGTAAAAGGTGGTGGTGAAGGAGAATATAAGCATTTATATAGCTCTTACTATGTGTTGGGCGCTATGATAAATACTTAAAAAAATCAATATTATCTCATGATCCTTACCTAGTGAAGAAGGTGTTATTATCTTCATTTCACAAATTAGAAAACTGAGGCAAGATTAAGTGACTTGGTGAGTCATACAGCTAGCATCTGAGGCTAGATTTGAACTCAGGTCTTCCTGATTCCAGGCCCAAACTCTATCAACCTACCCTTATACTGCCTATAAGGCGTTCCCTTCTTTTGCTTCAGCCCTGTGGATGCTGGCCCTTAACCCTTTCAGAGGAAATTAAAATGGCCAGTGCAATTAAAAAAAAAAAAGTCTATGATCTTATGTTATGAAAACTTTATATTTCCCCCCCCCCCCCTTTTTTTTTCCTGGAGTGCAATTGGGGTTAAGTGACTTGCCCAAGGTCACATGGCTAGTTTTTGTGTTAAGTGTTTGAGGTTGGACTTGAACTCAGGTCCTCCTGATTCCCGGGCCAGTGCTTTATTCACTGCACCATCTAGCTGCCCCAGAAAACTTTATGTTTTTAAAGCTATTAAATTTTATATTTGTTTGTATGAGTACTATGTCCTTCCTATGATCTACCCTTGCCTCTGGCTTTCCAATTAAACGGTCTACTTCAGAATATTCCTGACAGCACAGCTCAATGCCTGTCTTGTCCTTGACCCCATTCCTAGATGAGGCCAAGAGATCAGGACAGTGGATAGGCTTCTCACTTTGGAAAGGAAGGGCTCCCTGTAAAATTCCATAATTTACTTGTAGGTCTTTTTCAGGGGTAGGGGGGAACTTTATGTATATAATATTTCTTTGTAGCCACGAGATCACCATTGTATTTCCATGGACTCTCTTTTCTTTCCACTCCATAAATTGAATCCTGAATTTTTTTTTCTTTAAAAATCAACTCCAGGAAGGGGAATGGAAGTTCATTTCAACCCTTTGATGAATCTATGACCCCAATGGTGTGGGTATTCCCTCAGCAAAATCATAGAGGGTTAGAAAAGATCTGACAGGTCATTTGAGGCCACTAGGGAGGTGGCCCAGTGGATAGAGCACTGAACCTAAGTCAGGAAGACTCATCTTTCTGAGATCAAATTTGGCTTCAGACACAGTGGCTATGTGACCCTGGCCAAGTCACTTAACCCTGTTTGCTTCAATTTCCTCATCTGTAAAATGAGCTGGAGAAGGAAATGGCAAACCACTCCAGTATCTTTGCCAAGAAAACCATAAACGGGGTCACAAAGACTCAGACAGGACTAAAATGACTGAACAACAACAAATACAGATAGTTTAGCCTGGTCTCCTCGTTTTACAGATGAGGAAATTGATGGTAAGAGATCTGTCCAAGGTCACACAGGTATTAAGTGGCAGATCTGAACCCATGTCATCTGATACTAAACCCAGAACTTTTTCCATGGAACCACACTGCCTCTCAATCTTCACCCATTTATATAGCCATCCCTCCATCTCTTCTCATGCTGTGCAATTTTTGTCCACATGTTTGCATTAATTTGCCATAGAAAGTCTACCTAGAAGCTTTTCTCAGGTTTCAGAAGCCTGTGCTGTATCCTCTTAAATTTCTTATTTGCTCCCAACCATATTGCATGCAAAGTATTTGTATGGGATGGGATGGAGTATAGTGACTACGAATCTGTTCTTTGTCACGTGAGGATCCCCTCAAAGCTGCAAGCATGAGGAGGAAACCTGGACGAGCTCTTCATCTTCAACCGCAGCAAGAGAGCATGCATGATGCACATAAACTGCAATGCTCATTGACTCTTCTCAGAGAACTCAGAAATTCTACTCATTCCCATCACCAAAAGGGTTAAACCATTACCAGCTTTCACCAAAAGATTGCACAACGTGTGGAAGCAGGCAAATCAATAGAGCTGAAGTATCGTGGCCAGAGGAAAAGTGTGGGAAGTCCATTTGTTCAGACTAATGCCATAAGGTGCCTAATGGAACTGTGTCGGATGCGTTTCAGAGGAAGCAAGGTTTGAGTGTCCAATGACTTTAAAATCTCACAAGAGATTGATCTCCCATATATCCCCAGGCCATTAGTGGTTTTCCACCCCCTAATGGTTACAGTCAGTCTAATCCAGGGAGTTCAAAGCCAATTTTGATTTTGCCAGTAGGAGCCAACATTGCTCTAGTGCCTAAAAATCTGTGGTCTGTAAACAAGGACCCTTGCTGCATTTTATATCCATCTGGTTCAGGTAGTTTATACAGTTTTTTTTCTGACCTAGAAAAAGGAGTTTATCCTTATGGAAAGTTGGTAGATGAGCTTAATGGGGAAGCATCTTCATTTGGGAGGAACTCCCTTCATAAATACAGGGATGGACTTGGAATATGCCATGTATGTGGACTAGAAAGCTTCCTGGGCATCCTGCAAGACTCAAATTCTGCCTTTGGCAAGAACCTTTCCCAGTTTCCTTTCCTCCCTGTCCTCCCACCAGAGTTGTCCCTCTGAAATTGTTCAGTCACGTCCAATTGTTCATGGCCCCATTTGGGTTTTTTTTTGGCAAAGATACTAGACTGGTTTGCCATTTCCTTTTCCAGCTCATTTTACAGATGAGAACACTGAGGCAAATAGAATTAAGTGATTTGCCCAAGATTATATACTTAGTAAGTAGCTGAGGCCAGATTCGAACTCAGGAACATGAGCCTTCCTGACTCCAGGCCCAGCACTCTATCCATTGCTCCTCCTAAAGACTCCTCCTCTTCCTTCTCTCCCCTCTGACTCAGAAGTTATATTCCATTTACTATATGTATTTAGTTGTTTTTTTGGAGGGGGGAAGGCAAGGTAACTGGGGTTTAGTGACTTGCCCAAGGTCACACAGCTAGAAAGTATGTCGAGTGTCTGAGGTTGGATTTGAACTCAGATCTTCCTGACTCCATGGCTGGTGCTCTATTCACTGTGCCACCTAGCTACCCCTTGAATTTAGTTTTTAAATATACATGTTCTCTCCCCCATTAGGCTGTGAACCCCTTGTGGGCAAGAACCCAGTAGGATGTGAACTCTTTGAGAGTGGGCACTCTGTTTTAGTCATTCCTTGTGTCCCTAGCCCTTAGTACAGTGCTTTGCCCAGAGGACACACAAAATAAATGTCTAATGACTGACTCGTGTAGAAAATTTTCCTCCCTTGGTCTTCCTAAGGGCTTTAGATATTTCAACTTCCCATTGTCACACATTGCAGCAATTTCTAGAGGAGTTAATTACCTGAATTAAATTTAAATATGTTGAGGCTGTGCTCAGCCTTGGAAAATTTACTGATATACAGATCAACACCTATGCATTACTAGAAAATAGATGTAAATAAATGCCTAAACGCTCCTGAATTATAGAAGGGCCCACTGAAAATGGAGGATTAAATTTGGAACGCAAAAACTTGTGGAACTGAATGTTGTCAACTAAAAAGAAATAAATTTAAAGGGGAAAAAAGGAAATGAGGAAGGGAGGTTTTCTCCTGGAGATTTGCTTATTTTATACTTAGTAAATGATGAAAGGGTCCTTTCTAGGAGAAAAAAATTGGGAGGGAAACAAAATTCCTAACAGTAAATCCTCCATCTTGAGAGGTTCTTCCAAAATCTCGAAAACGTATTTCTTCCTCCACAGTTTCTTCCTGAAGTCCTTTTTGCCTTTTAAATTAATGAGAACCTGTCACATGAAGGCTAACCATGTAGCATAACTTGGATTATTAGTGTCAGGTTATCCACTGATTTATATATGGTGTTACGTACAACCACTTGATCACCCCCTGCCTCAGTTTCTCCATTTTAGAGATGGGGATGATATGTTCTGGAAAACATGGGGGAGGACGAAAGAGGACTTACCCTGAAACAAATTAGGATAGGGGAAGGGCAAGTGGATTTCAAAGGATCTGGATTCAAATTTTGCATCTATCACTTTGATTACCGATAAAGAACTCACATCTCTATTATTCTTTGTGATTCTAAAAGTTAACTAATTTGGTATTCCCCACGGTATAATATACTGAATTTACAGTAGGGGGCCTTAAGATTGAATCTCAGTTCTGCTATTGTGTGACCTTGAACAAATAATAATAATAATTAATAATAACAATAATAGCAATAATAGCTAACCATTATATAGCACTTATTATGTGCTAGACATCTCATTTGATCCTCACAATAACACTAGGAAGTACATGCTATGATTATTCCCATTTTGTGATGGAGAAAACTGAGGCAAACAGAGGTTAAGTGACTTGCTCAGGGTCACACAGCTAGTAAGTGTCTGAGACCTGATTTGAACTCTAATCTTCTTGATTACAGGCCCAGTGCTCTATCTTCTATGCCACTTAGCTTACACTCTCTAGGCCTCAGTTTCCTCATCTATAAGGAGAGAGGGTTGGACATAATTTCTAAGGTCACTTCCAGCAGAATGGGGTATTTGGAAAGGGGTCTTTTGCTGTGAGCAAACTGCACAGCATGAGAAGGTTGTGGAGGGATGGCATTTGTGACTTTCAGAGACTCCCTGGCCTTGGCTTCATTTCTCCATGGCATTTCAGCAAGGTGAAATGTCACTCTCTGAACACCTTAGCTTCTTCTCAAACTCTGACTGGGGAAGCACAAAACAGGATACCTTGGTTTTGGTCCTTGTTGAAGAAATCTTGGGTACATGGCAATCCTGATTAAAGGCCAAATTTGAAAAGGAGAGAGGAGATTTTAAAAGAGGGATCAAAAGATCCCAATGTCACAGATTTCAGAGCTAGAAGACACTTCATGGGGCAAACTGACTTTTCTTTTATATTAACTTTTCAATAATTTACTTGATAGAGGAAATTCTTTTGGATATCAATGATTTCCTGGTGGTATAGTAAATTTCTTTCAATGCAAAGTATTTCACACATAAACAATATGCTTCTTTCTTCTCTCCCTTCAAAATCAGTTAAAAATTACCAATATTTGCCAAACTACTGAGAGAAATGATTATTAATAACTGATTACTAATATCAGGGGATCCAGGTTTTTCCCCCTATTTCCTCATTTAAAGACTAGATCAAAGCAGCCTCTGAAGGACAGTGCTGATGATAAGATTGGGTGAACATTCTCAATTTTGGACAGGATCCCATCCAACTGGGAAAGTTTATTACTGATTAAAGGGTAAGGAGAATCTAATCCAGGTGAATTCTGGTCCATTGTCCAACTACAAAAGCGGTCTGGGTGGAGGTGGATCCCTTTACCTACATTGCTCCTGAGGTGGGTATGGTCTGGGAGTGACAGGATCAAACTCACGTCCCATAACCCCTCATTAGAATAAGCCCTCTTCTTAATATTCATTCTCTCATTAATTGTTAACCAATCAGAATTGATTTCCACCTGTCAGGGGCAACCCCTTTTCCAAAGATATTGGAACCTTTAGCTGACTCCAGGTTCATCTTTGGTTGCTGAGAGAAACCACTGTCCTCAATTTATTATTTGATAGCCATAATGAATAAATTATTAATTACCAGAAATTATATCTCTTGAACTTTTCTTTCTTTTTTTTATTATTAAGGGAATTTTATTAAGCACCTACTGTGTACCAGGCACTGCGCTAAACTGTTTACAGATATTATCTGAACCTTTTTATAGCATTTACACACATTGCTTGGTTCTCACAACAATCCTATGAGGCACGTGCTCTTAATGGTTCTCATTTTACAAATGCAGAAACTGAGACAGGAGTCAAGATGATGTGCTCAGGTTCACACAGCTCACAAATGTCTGGATTAGGGTTGGCCTTTCAGACTCTGGACCAAGCATCAGATGTACTCCACCGCCTAGCGGCAGTGACTAAAATTCTAAGTCTTTCAAAAGTTTTTGTCTCTATAAACAACTTTTGTGGTCATCATTGTAAACATTCTTCTCCTGGTTGTTTACTTCCCACTCTGTATCAGTTCATATTCATCTTCCAAGTTTCTCTGAAACTAGCCCATTTGGTATTTCCTTTTCAGTGTAGGTCCAAACTGCTTTCCAGAATGGATGGATAGCTCCACCAATGTACAAAATTGTTGATATTGGCATAGTACAGCTCAGCATGGCATACCGTCATCAGGGAAGGTGCTGTGCTCTGTGGTGCCAGTGCCGCCCTGCACACCAGAATCATCCCTGGCTCCATCCCTCCCTCCCCGGCTCCTCAGCAGGCAGGCCCGGGGGCGGGCAAGGCCCATGATCGGCCCGGCCCAGAGGTGGGACGGCACATCCCATGCCCGGCCAGGATGGGGCTGAGGCTCAGGGTGCTTCTGGAGGGGGCCGTTCGGCCTGGGACTGGAGCCCAACCATCCCACCCTCAGCCCAGGCCACTCAGCAACCCCATCTCTTGAACTTTTCATTCCTTCACTACCTTCATCTAGAAGCTAGGAGGATCATTCCCAAACTGACAAAAGTAGAGTTATCCATATTCCTGGCTACACTCACACTTTGCCTCCACCTCCCCCATCAAATATACCAGATATACTCTGACAGAGGATCACAGCTTCAGAACTATAGGGAAATTTAGAGACCATCAAGCTCAATCCCCTCATTTTATAGATGAAGAAAAACTGAGCTAGTAAGTGTCTGAGGCAGTATCTGAACCCAAGTAATAATGTAGTCCAGAATCTGACATTAACTAGATGTGTTGCCTTGGGTAAATCATTTCATTTCTTGGCATCTCAGTTTCCCAATTTGGAAAACAACTGTTCCATTCTATATACTTATGTAAATCTCATGAGGGATGTAGCAATATTATCATCACCCTATTTCAGAGATGACACATGGACTCTGACAAGCAGAGGGAGTTACCCATGCTTGCACAGGTACTAGGTGGCAGAACCTACTGGAAATAGAGCTTTCTGATTCGAAGCCTAATACTCTTTCTGTTATATCACACTGCTAGCCAACCCTTCTGGAAATTTGGCTTCTAGCAGGGGTGAGCTGTGGCCAGCTGCTCATGAGATCTGGTCATTATATTTTCAGTGTGGCCATTTATACTTTAGAAAAAAGGCAAATGCTAGAAATCAGGATTTAACTGATTGCTTTGCTGATCATCTCAACTTTAAAAAGTGATGGAAAAATATCAACAGTGCGGATGAAACCTAAAAGTGTGTTCTGCTTTGGTTCCTAGGGAGCTGCAACAGGAAGAGAACCCCGGCTTAGCTGACTACTTCTGTGTCCTCATAGCTTTAGCTGGTATCTTTGGAGAGCGGGTTGATGATATTTATTGCTGTTCAATTGTCTCATTCCTTGTAACTCCATTTGGAATTTTCTTGGCCAGAATCTGACACTAACTAGATGTGTCACCTTGGGTAAATTATTGATTTACCTCCACAATCTCCAAGATTCTGATTGGTCATTCCCTTTTCCAGTTCATTTTACAGATGAGGAAACTGAGGCAAACAGGGTTAAGTGATTTGCCCAGGGTCACACAATTACTAAGTGTCTGAGGCCTAATTTGAACTCTGACTCCAGGAATATAGACTCAGACTCTTATTAGCTGTGTGACCTTGGACAAATCACTTTACCTCTGTTTGCCTTAGTGTCTCCATCTGTAAAATGTGGATAATAATATTCCGGAGTTGATGTGATAACCAAATGTCATAGTGAAATGCTTAGCTAGTTCCTAGCACTCTATTCATGTGCCCACTAGCTGCCCTGGGTAATAACACAGGGCAGAGCTTAGAGTCCTTCCCTTTCCCAGAAGAACATAGGTTTGCCATTCCTCTTTCCTCCTACCTCCATAACAGTGGCAGGCATTGATCTTCCCTCCCTCTCAAATGCCACCCAAACCATAATCCAGGCCTGGGCTCCATGAATTTGCTTTAAAAAATATTCTGATAACTTTATTCCAATATAACTGATTTCCTTTAACAACAGTAGCAATAATAGTTAACAGCTAACATTTAAATAGTGCTTACCACGTGACAGGTACTGCGCTAAACACTTTATTTACAATGACTACCTCATTTGGCTATCACATCAACCCTGGAAGGTAAGCGCTATCATTGTCCACATATGAAGAAACTGAGGCAAAAAGAGATTAGGTGACTTTCCCAAGGTCACACAACTAATAAGTGTCTGATGCTGGAGTTGAACTCGGGTCTTCCTGACTCCAGGCCCAGCATTCTGTCCACAGAGCCACCCAGATGCCTCATCCCTGTGCTCTTTGAGACAAAATGGATGTAGGGACATACAAAGGCTTTATTCTCCTAAATGACGATGCTGAATGTCTCTTCCCTTCTCTCATTTCTTGCCAATTTTTAACTTGTTAGCTATAACAACACACTGCTGAGTGGCAGGACTATAGGAGATCAAACGCCAACTTTTAGTCAGGACAAGGAGGATTCTAGTCCTTTATCTGGCCCATGCTGGCATGTGACCACAAGGGATACTCTATAAAACTCTAAGATGTTCCCATGTGTTTCAAAGAAGGGAGTTTCCTCATCCTGAGATCTCCATATCAAAGAAGTCTCTGTATCTCAGCATCTAAATCCTTCCACAATCTGAATCCAGGCCTCTTCTCCCCCATCTCATTTCACTTCCAGCCAAATCAGGAGCCTTGCTGGAAGCTGAGCTCATCCTGGCTGCCCTGGCCTCTCCTTATTCATGAAGACTATCTCCTAGTCCCAAACAAAACAAAATAGACTGCAGTGCCTCTCAGTGAGGGGGTTAGGCCAGTTCTCATGAGATTCTAAGGAAACAAGAGTCAGAGACTCATCTGCTCCCACTTCTAAATCAAGTCAAATTATACCCTGGCCTAGCTTTCTCCTCTCACAGGCAGATTCATTTAGGCTCGATGACCCATGAGTGGTACCATCACGGCCCTGGCTTCCCAAGCTCATCATCTCAGAGTCATTTCTGACTCTTCCCTTCTGCTCCCTCATTCCTAAATCCATTAAGTCACCAATTCCCGTCAATGCCTCCTCTGTAATATCTGAGCATCTGTCGTTCCTTTATCATCACACTCTGGTTCAGGCCTCACTGCTTTTCTCAAGGAAGTCTGTAATAAGCTCTTTTCGACAGACGGTGCTGTGGAGAGGATGGATAGAAAGGAACAGCCTTCAAATCCTGTCTCCGGAGCTGTGTGATCATAGCCATACGTTGCTTAACCTCTCTGTGCCCCTGTTTCCCCATCAGTAAAATGAGGATTTATAACTTGGGGGCCTTCAAGTTCCCTGCCAGGTCTAAGTCTGAGACTGTATGATCATGTTTCCTGCTCTTCAACCTCTCTCTCCTTTCTACTGATACCCAAGCTCTTCCAAATACAGGTCTGGCCATGCTACTCCCCTGTTCGATCTTCCATGGTTCCCAATTGCCTGTAGGATGAAATATAAGCTCTGGATCTCAGCATCTAAGTCCCTCCATCTAATCTGAATCCAGACCTTTTTCTCATCTCATTTCACTTTATGCTATTCATTCTATATTCCAGTCAAATTAGGATCCTTGCTTGATGACAATTTCCTCCTGCGTGTTCTTTCCTCTCCCTATTCATGCAGGCCATCTCCCAGACTTGGCAGAGATCTTACCCTATTTCCACTCATTGGAATGTCACTTGGCTCCCTTCAATTTCACCAAACCCCTCAGTTCCGGGTGATTCTTCCTTCCTCAACTTTCTTAAAGGACTTTGTTTGGAACTCTATTTGGTGCTATCAGGCTTATTAGTGCACAGACATGTCTAACTTTCTTTTCAGATCATAAAGACAATGTGGGGTTTATTTTTTCCTTCCATTTCTCTATCCCCAGCTCCTGACACAATTTTTTTCATATAGTAACAAATATTAAGTGAATCCGATGCTTCTCTGTATTTTATTTTTCTCAATTCCCTTCTTTTCATTCACGTCTCATTTTCTTGCCAAAGATGTGGCCACCACTCTAATTCTGGCCTCAACACCTCTCACTTAGAATACCAAAGTAGCCTTCTAAGGTGGTCTTGCCTCACGTCTCTCCTCACTCCAGCCCATTCCTCACATAGCTGCTAAGCTGATATTTTTAAAGCGCTGCTCGCTCCCCAGTTCAAAAGGCACCATGGACTTCCTATTGCCTCCAGGATGAAAGTCCAACTCCTCTTCTGGACACTCAAAGTCCTTTACCATCTGGCTCTATCCCAGCTTCTGAAACTGACTGCATTATTTCCTGATCATGAATTGTATGCTCCAGCCTAGTTGGTCTGCTGTGTTTGCTGTTCCTCACATGTTCCTCACTATCTCTCTTTACATACTCTCTTCCTCTTAGAATCCTATGCACCCTTCAAGGCTCATCCCAAGGGCCACTCCCTTGAGGAGTTCTGCCAGGTTCTAGGGTCAAACAGAGGCAGAGGGCCATATGTGGCCCAAAACACTCCCCACTACTGCCTGAACCAGATTAAAGTGGCCTTGGGAAATATTAAAACATATAAATATAATACAATAAAACATAGATAACATGTGGTTGAATCAGTAATTGCCCTCAGAGACCCTTATGCATGGGTTGGTGGCCCCCATTTCTGTTTGGTTTTGACACCACTGATCTAGCTCAACCCCATCATTTTATATATGTAGAAAAGGAAGTTCTGAGAGTGGGAAATGACTTGTCTGAAGTCAAATGAGTAGTAAGAAGCAGAGGCAGGATTTGAACTCTAAGTTTAATGCTGGATTTGTATGGAAGAGGGAAAGAAAATGTGAGGGTAAAGACTGAAAAAAGCCTATTGGTTTTGGCAATTTGGTTTTTGGTGACTTTAAAGATAGTGGTTTCAGTAGAATGGTGGGGAGTAAAAATCAGACTATAAAGAATTGAGGAGGGGCAGCTAGGTGGCACAGTGAATAGAGTACTGGCCCTAGAGTCAGGAGGACCCGAGTTCAAATCTGGCCTCAGACACTTAACACAAAAACTAGCCATGTGACCTTGGGCAAGTCACTTAATCCCAATTGCCTTCCCTTTCCCCCTCCAAAAAGCAACCTCCCCCAAAAACAACAAAAAAAATGAGGAGAGAGTAGGTGGTGAAGAAGAGGAAGCATTGAATATAAACAAGTTTTTCAAAAAGATTAGAAGGAGAAGGGAGGTATGGGACAGTCCCTGGGACAGGATGGGAGCCTTAAGAAGTCTAAAGAACACAGTTTGAGGAATCCTTCCTAGGGGAGATTATAGACCATTGCTGGCCAAGGCAATCAATGGGAAAACAAAAGATGAGCTTTGTTTGACTGACATTGGCTGATCATTGGGAATTTCATCTTATTCTGAGGCATTTGGCAGGGGATGAGAAGGTAATGGAAAACCAGGGAGAATCTGTGATGGCATCTAGAAGTACAGTTAGTCAACAAGTGATTATTCTACCCAGAGCCATGACCACGACTTTCTCCAGGGTACAGAAATTTAGAGGGTGCTGGCCATATTTGTACTTTTTTTTGGCAGGTAGAGATAGTTTGTCTTCTGTTTGGGATCACAGTCAGGTAAATTCCTTAGTGTAGCCTCCTTCTAAGCTCTTTCCCAGAGGCATCCTCCTTCAGAAGTAACTACAGCGTTTCACTGTCTCTTCTTCAATCTTCTTAACTGAATTTGCTTTTTTTTTTTTAAAGTAGATTTGAGGATACTTTTAGTTCTGCTTTCCCTGGGCACCTTTGCATTTCTTGCCCTGGGCACCAGAATTGCTAGTTACAGCTTTGACTGAGGTTAACACAAGAGGATTGATGTTTTCCTTGACATTAAAGACCTCTGGTCAGTCTCATTTATATGTAATTGCATTTTAGAACCATAACCTTGGCTGACATCTTGGAGAAGATTTAAGTTCCCTATATTCCTATATTCAATACTTTTGGTACTGACTTTCCTGTCAACAAAGTATGCTAGAGGGATCATTATAAAGAGCACTGGTTATGGGGTTGGAGGGTCTGGGTTCAGATCCCATCCCTGCTGCTTACTGACTGTGTCACCTTGGGTAAGTCACTTAATTCTCTTGAACCTCACTTTCTTCAGCTGTAAAATAATGAGACTGAACTTGGTGACTGGAGGGGTCCCTCCCAACTCTTATTCTGTAAGTCCAGGAGTCACTAGAACAAATCCTTTCTATTGATCTAAGTACTTTTCTATTGGATTTGCAATTCTCCTATGCCATCTATGGACATAGCATACAGCAGAGAGAAAAAAGGTGGTCTTTATATTGAACAAACAACAAAATTCATTAACTTGGAGCTTAGAAAAGTTGTTCCCAATAAAGAGACACTTTGAAAAAAGTTCAGTAGTGCAATTAAGCTAACATAGGCCAGATGTGTCAGTGTCCCAAGAGCAGAAGAGGCCCATTAAGAGGCAAACACCCAGCAAACTTCCATGACAGATTTTTCTTTTTTTTAATGCAAACCAGTCCATGGCCCCTGGTTTGCATTGTTAGTCTACTTGAGTCAGGGAGCCAGACCTTTCTTTCTACTGCTAGAATCCCAAGGAGGTGAGGATGCCAAGACCTCTGAAACACATGGAGTGGGGTCATGATTCAGTCACAAAGTCAAGGACCTGTGATTTTGGAGGAGCTGAGTCGCTTAAAGTTCAGAGAAGGTTTCAGTCAAGAAGCATTTATTACGTATCTATGTGCCAGTCACTGGCTAAGTTTTGCTTGCCATCCAGGAACTTACAATCTAAAATGACTAACTCATGATCATCCAACTAACTATTTAGTATCAGAAATGAGATTTAAATGCAGGTTTTCCTGATTCCAGGTTCAACACTCTATCCACTCCTCTGCAATGCCTTTTAATGCTATTGATTGGCCAGTATGTGGGATATGAAACAAACTGGAGGATGGAAAGCAGGAGGTCCCACCAATGGAGGGAGTGGGATCCTTGTAGGGACTTTAGGGGTCATTGCTCTTGTACGGTGGATGAGGAAACTAAGACTCAAGGAAACCTTGTGATCTGCCCCCCATTAAGGAGCCAGAGTGTTGAGAAAAGAGGGAAGGATTGGCTGACAGATACAGGAAGTGGGAACAGAAGCTGAATTAATGAGTCCTTATGACAAGCCAAGAGACCAAGAGCAGACTGACAGTGACAGCTGAAGGACAGTTTGACAGGTGTAATGCATTTGCACGTGGGGTGGGGAGCAGGATTGTATGTGTCTCCCACAACTCCTTTTGTTCTTTAAAGGGGAAAAATTATTTCCATCATGGCTTGCACTTTCATTATGTTTGAGACCTAAATCCCACTAGATTTCGTTTGCTTTGTCAGAATGCTCAGGCATTGAAATAGTCTCCTGCACATCTTTGGAGGAAACAGAAAGTGCACAGGATTCTTTGTGTTTGGGCTGTTTGTTGTAGTTCAGTAGTTTTTCAGTCATGTCTGACTCTTCATGACCCCATTTGGGGCTTTCTTGGCAAAGATACTGAAGTGGTTTGCCATTTCCTTCTCCAGCTCATTTTACAGATGAGTAAACTTAAGCAAACAGGGTTAAGTGGCTTGGCCAAGGTCACACAGCTAGTAAGTGTCTGAGGTCAAATATGAACCCAGGAAAAGGAGTCTTCCTGACCTCCAGCACTCTATCTACTGCCCCACCTAGTTGTACATGTTTGGGTTCCCGGGGTAAATATATTGATTAGATCTTCTCTTTTCACAGAACAGGTTTGGATAAAGTCGAAGGGTGATCAGGAAATTGGTCTGTGAGAGCAAAAGGGGTGCAGGCAAGGGGCAGGGAGCAAAGTTGAACCTTATACAATTGCCTTCTCAGTACTTCCCAAATTAAATTTCGTCCTTGGATTTGAGAGATCGAAGTCCAATCCTTTTTTAGAAAAAACTGTTGGTGACTATCATTGTCTCCTTTCCACAATATTTGATCATTTAAATTAGCTCCAGGTTAGTTAATCAGTTAATAAGCATCTAGTAAACGCTTAAAATGTGCCTGGCCCTCTGCTAAATACTGTTCCCACACTGATCAGCAGTGAAAGAAGAATCAAGAGTCCTGGGTTTGAGTTTTAATCCTGACACTAACTTGTGGAAATTTATTTGGGCAAATTTCTAGGCCTCAATTTCCTTTTCTGCAATATAAGAGGGTTGAACTAGATTAGAAGCCTCAGACACATGGAGTGCTGCCTACACCAGAATAAAATGTAACTGGCAAATATTTAACGAAATAAATAATAAATATATTTATGTTAATATATTATAATAATGCAATTATTGTGTTATATTATTCAATAATCATTGTGTTGAATTATAATGACTAATAAATGAAATGCAATGAACAGATAAAATTACATTTTAAAACTAAGAAAATATGTGACCCACAGACATCCTTACATATGGATTAGTGGTCCTTTAACACCATCAAACTAGATGGTATAACACAGTGGCTAAAATGCCAGGCCTGAAGTCAAGATTTGAGTTCAAATATTATCTCAGACACTTAATAGCTATGTGGCCCTGGACAAGTCGATTAACCCTCTTTGCCTTAGTTTCCTCATCTGTAAAATGAGTCGGAGTACCCATACACGTCAGTGTCTTTGCCAAGAAAACCCCAAACAAGGTCATTAAGAGTTGGATACGGCTGAAAAAACATCTAAACAACAGCAAGAAGGTACCTTCCAGCTGGAGGATTTTTTGTTTATTTGTTTCTTTAGCACTGATGGATTTTGTTGGTATGGGAAAATTCCCAAATGAGCAAGCTCCCTCTATTTATGCAGAGCAGCATCTTTCCTGCAATTCCAGAGTCTTAGAGAATTATCTGGAGGACTGAAAGGTTAGGGGCACATAACCACATCATGCAAGAGGTCCGTACTTGAGCCCAGCTATCCTCCATTCTACTGCTTTGCATTTCCAACCTAAGTGAGTTGATCTACATGGCCTACATGTACCTCTTGGCTTGAAACCTATGATCCCATCTATATACATAAGTGATTTATGTAGTTCCTTGCCTCAGGGTTTCTTCCCTCCCTCACATCCAGTCACAGTAAAGCAAAGAGCCATAAAAACAAATAAACAACCACAAAAATCCCCTCTCTTGCCCCTGCCCTCTCCTTTCCTGCCAGTCAACTTCTACACTTAGCATTCCTGAGTCTATTTGGAAGTCTTTGTTCCATTTCCCCCCCAGGTAGGCCTCTGTAGCCGAGACTTAGTTTCTTTCATCTATGCATTAGGCACAGAGCAACTCAGTCGTCTTGAAGTATGTGGAAACATTCCTTAGTTACACTGTGCTGTGTGTGCTTCCTAAAGAAGGACCTTCGGTTTCCCAAAGATGGCCCTTTTCTGCTTCACATATGCTCTGTAGCATGGGCAGCTTTATGCACTGGATTTCCTACCTTGATAGGTTCCTGGGATCCTCAATTCATAGTGGGAAGTCTTGTCTTCTGATGGAATTGAGTATCTGTAAGCATAAACACATTATGAAATAATTAAGAATAGAAAGAGGAATTTTTTTTGAAGGGGAGGAGGCAAGACAATTAGGGTTAAGGTCACACAGCTAGTAAATGTCTTGTATCTGAGGGCACATTTGAACTCAGGTCTGTGTGACTCCAGGGCCACTGTTCTATTTATTGTGCCACCTAGCTGTCCCAAGGGAATGTTTTTAGAAAAAGCAAGCCCACTTAATAGTAGTTACAGTTACCATATAGATTTTCATATCACCCTCATTACTGACAGAAATATTGTTAAGATAAAATAATATTACATATTACCTTCCAGTCCTTAATAATCCCAGTAATGTCCCTGCATTCCTACTCTTTACTATTCTCTATTAGGTTGAGCTGAATGAGCCACAACCCAAGTCCTCACCCTGGGATCCTACGTTGTAAAGGAACCTAGCTTGAGTTAGATCTCAGCTCCTAAGGTCCTTGTTGAGTTCACTGAGATTTACAGCCAGTTAGATCACAAAGGGTAAATTATCCAGAATGAGTGGGTATTCACTCCTGGACTGCCAAGGACAACTGGTATTGCATGACCAGGCCTTACACTTATTGTGGTCCCCTCCCCCCTTTCTCCTAAATGTATAAGAACTTTCTCCTGTGAGTCTCCTTGTGGGACAGCCCCAGAGTGGCGGACTTGCTATCCTGTTATCAAGATAGACACTGTTCCTCCACTAATGAGTTTGATTCATTTTAGGACTTGACATTACTGAAGAGGATGCATAGGTATCTTAGGCAGATGTGAATGACAACTGACTTTAAATGCACTGTCCATGATTCATAAAACATCGGCTCCTTAAGCCCTCTTTATGATGTTTTCAAGTTTGCTGCCTATTCAGTGACAAAAGTTCAAACCAAACAAATCAGTTAATTGACTAGTTTATTACTAGTGACCTGATATATTGTGGGCAATGGGTATAAGTGGTCAGGGGAGGAGAAAGGGGTAGAAGACATTATGTTTCACTTGAAGAGCTCACAATATTGTGAATTGTGAACGTGTTTAGATGAATGCACTAATTAGGCAAGTAACACAGAGCAGAGAAGTTGGATGTTCTAGTGGATAAAAAACTAGAGACAATGGGTAGAAATCCTAAAATGGGGCAAATTAAGGTATAGTGTAAAGACAAACTTCCTAACAATCCCAGCTGTCCCAAAAGTGAATGGACTGCCTCAAGAGCTCATGAGTTCCTCCTCGTCAGAGGACTTCTAGCACTAGCTGCATGACCACTTGACAGGTGGGTTATTTTTTGGGTCTGGGTTGGACTAGATGACCTCCAAGGCACCTTTTAACTCTGAAATTCTATGAAATTTATTTCTATGAAAAATCTGACCACCTTTCTTTCACTTGTTTTGATTCTTTTGCTAATGAGTTTGATGATACGTTTTGCCATGTAGACATCAACTGTGAGCTTCTAATTTGCTTTTAGGAAATGCAGTCACATGTTTCTTGAGATGTTACACAAACTCAACATGCACTCTAGTTTTCACCATGAATGTAAACAACAGCACTTTGCTATGGTAGGTGTTTAATACATTTGTTGAATTCAATTAAAATGAATTTAAGTTCATTTTATTCCTCTCTGGTCACCACTATTCTGTATGTGTTATCTCCCCAGTTTGAATGTAAGGTCCTTGACGGCAGAAGTCATCTTCCATACAGGATGGACCATAACAAGGGCTTAATGAATTAATTTTCATTCATTTTTTTCTTCTATTTGATTTTCCCAAGAATCTTGGGAAGTTAATAGTGCAAGCGTTATCATCTCTATTTTATAGATGAGGAAATTGAGACAATTACTTGACCAAGATCATTCATCTAGTAACTAACTGAATTAAAACTCTCATTGTCCATTTTCTGATTCCAAGTCTAGTGTTCTCCTCCAGTCCCTTACTTTATCTTCCACTGAATAACTTTGGTGCTGCATAGACACAGTTCCTATCTGTGTGAGTACTTTCTTTCCTCCTAACTAGATTGCCAGCTCCATGAAGGTAGGGATTGTATGCCTAGTACTACATTGAGGGACTCAAAATGGTTGTAGGAGAGAATGGAGCTATATCTAGCCAAGTTGAAATCAAGGTTACCTCCAGGGATGGGGAACCCGAGGCTTCGAGGCCAAATGCGGCCTTCTAGCTCCTTAGGTATGGCCTTTTGACTGGGTCCAAGATTCACAGAACTTTTATTAAGGGGATTTGTTCTGTGAAGTTTGAATTCAGTCAAAGGGCTGCATCTGAGGACCTAGAGGGCTACATGTTGGCCTGGAGGCTGAAGCTTCCCCACTCCTGATAGTCTTTTTGAGCTAGGAATGTGCTCAGGAAGGAGTGGGTTAACTTAACTTGGAATGGGTATGAAGTCTCTGATAGACACATGTTAAAGATAGCCTTGGGTAATTTCCCCTGTCCAATTAGTGCCTAACATGAATTACCTGGAAAGCAGCTGTAGTGATTTTTGTCAAATCCTGAAAAGGCCTGTAGGGAAAATGAACTACTCTGATGTGCTTAACACATAATGTCTAATAGGTGTCTTCATTTCCTTTATTTAAAGTTCTGTTTGGTATCTTGAGCTCATCATTGTCTGCAAAACCTTGAGTCAAAAGCTCCCATGGGATAAAGGATCTGGATTATATCTGGGTGGCTGGTGGTATAGGGGGTGGGGAAGCAAGGAGGCTGTTCAAACACCTACTGAGAAACGGGGGAAATTCTCTGTACCAGATGTCCCTGAAGGCTGATGCCATCAGCTCTTCACTCGAAAGTACACAACACACAATAAATAGCTCAGAGGAAGATTTTATTGAAAGAAAGAGAACTCATCCCCTTCCTACAACTCCCCCCCACCCCCATCATAAAAGCTTACAAGACTATACAAGATTTAAGAAGCATCTGCTCTATTAGGTAGGATTTGTTTCAGAAGGAGAAGCTGAGAAACTCTTTCAAGGAGACCATTTGGGATGAACTTTTACCCACAAAGTTTCCAGGGGAAGCATGAAAGTCTTTTCACATTTAGTTCCTCATCAATTATTTCTTAAATTACTCCCTCCTTTGTGACTTCTGTTTGTTCTTTGTAGGTTCTCTAATGTTTCTGGTCTCTCTCAAGTTCCAAGTAATTATTCCCCAATTTCCTTATTGTCTGTCACCTTTGACTAGATTCCACGTTCTCAGGATGTTTCAAAGATTCTCCAATGATCTTCTCTATGATACACCCTTCTGTGCCTGGTTCTGGCTCTGCTACATTAAGCTGGGGATCAAGAACTCAGAGCATTGGCAACCACAGTGCTTGGTCCAATAACAGTTACACTGGATGTGGATATAAGGAAATGCATTCTCTGTCTCTCTCCCCACTAAGTCATTGAAATGTGTGGTTAATAGAGCAAACTGAACAGGGTCAGGAGGACTCATTGAGCCTTGTTACTTGCTCATGGACAGGTGTCGCCAGAGTCTTTCTAGTGAAGAGATCTCTGATTTCTGGGTGGGGGACTTGAGCTGAAAGAATGGCAACATCATCACGACAGCTCACCTGTTTATAGTGTGTTATTCAAGACAATCCTGGAAAGTAGTATAATTAACCCCATATTATGGATGAGGAATTTGAGGCAGAGAGACTAATGTGACTGATTGTTACATAATTAGAAGTGGTAGAACCAAAGTTTGAAATAGGCTTTCTAATTTTAAGTCTAGAGTTTCTCCACCCATACCATCTTATCTTTCACTATTCAATTTAATAAACATAAGATTGTCCCTCACCCCAAAGAGCTTATGCCACAGTGAGATACAATGGAAATGGCGCTGACTTTAGAGTCAAAAGGTTTGAATCTCACATCAGCCATTTGCTACCTACACAGACTTGAGCAAATCACTTAGCCTCACCAGGGCCCAGATGCTTCATCTGTTAAATAACTGGGTTGGACCAGATAAGTTTCAAGCTCTTTTCCATCTCCCAATCTATGATCCTATGGTAAATTAGAATGTAGAATATGAAGGACATAGAAACACAAATTAATTCATTGATATTTTCCCCATAGAGGCAGCCAGGTGGCGCAATGTATATTGGGCTTGCAGTTAGTAAGAATGAAGTTAGAATCCAGATTCAGATACTGCCTAGATGTGTGGCCCTGGGCAAGTCTTTGGCCTTGCTGTGCCTCCGTTTCAAGGACAATAATTGTATCTGACTCTCAAGGTGGTTGTGAGAACAAAATGGGACATTTGTAAAGTGTTTTACAAACCTTAAAAGTGCTATGTAAATGCTATCTACTGTAATCATTATTATTAATCACGTGACACTTCAAGATTTGCAAAGCACTTTAGATATTTTATTTCATGTTTACAACCACCCTGAGAGGCAAGTACTGTTCTCTTCCTCGTTTTATGGAAGAGTAAACTGAGATTGAAAAGGGTTATATGATTTGCCCAGGGTCAGACAGCTAGAAAGCGTTTGGAGCAAGAGCCACACTTCAGTCTTTCTCATTCCAAATCCACAGCTCTACCCATGATGCTACCACACTGCCTCTCAAAAATACATTTAGAATTCAGAGAATAAGGAAATTGGTTCCGACTTAGAGAGCTGTAGGAGTGGAGCTAGTATGTGAGCTGGGACCTGAAGGGTAGGCAGGAATTAAGAAAGTAGATCTAAGGGAAAAGGACAAAGAAAAAATACTGTGGTAAAACATCAAGGCAGAAAAGCATAGTGAGTATTCAGGGGAATGGCAGGGAGATTAATAAGATCAAAAGACAGAATATATGAAAGAACAGAAAGATGAGAAAGGCATGTTGGGACCAAATAGTGTATCACCTGCAATGATGGGTTGAGTCTGGGGGTTATTCACTAGGTAAAGGAAAATTGTTACAGTTCCTAAGAGGTAATTCTGTTCCATCATTCTGGGTGGGGGAAACGCACCTCTACTGAAGTTAGAACCAAAATATTTAAGGAGGGATGGGGTTACTTGAATACTGGATTTTCCTCATCAGGAAATAGTTTTTTTGTCCTCATTTTGCAAATCCCCATTTCTATTGATATTAGAAGATTCCTTCCATTTCTTCCAGAGAAATGTCTTTTTATGAATACTTGTAGCTAGCTTTTGAATGGTTATTTTATTCTTGGGGCACAGGCTTACAGTCTTGAAATTGTAACATCATCTCTCAGGGAATTACTGAACTTTATCTTTGAATTATTTAACGTTTTATTTATCGAGCATTGTCAATATGCCACATGCCCAGCCAAGCACCCAGGGAGATACAATGCTCACCCAGCAGAGCCTGACATCCTAAGTGAGACAAACAGGGCAGTTATTTAAATACTATTAAAGATTAAAATGAACATTTTTCCCAGATTGTATCTGTCACAGACTGTATGGGTCACATCTGTCATTCAGAATCTACTCAATGGTGGGGGAAACACACAGACTTTGGATTTTCACAGTCCATGTTAGAGCTCAGCTCCTTCTGACCATGTGACTCAGCTTCCAAGATACAGGAAGATGCTAAGTGCGGAGGTCAAAGGGAAGAGCTTGAAATTACATCAGAGGTCTGGAACATCACATTAAATTAGCTTAATGAAGCAACATGCTAGGTATTAGCCTCTGGCTTTCCCAGAGGCTGATTCTGGTAGTAGATCTTGGTACAAACAACAAGTCAACTTTGCATAAGCAAAAAACATGAATGGAATTAAATGAAATTTTAAATGCTTTCTTTGGAGTTGGGGGGAGCGGGCAGGCCATCAGGTATGAAGATTTCCAACCCTTTGCCAGGAATGGGGAACCTATGACCTCGAGGCCACATGTGGCCCTTTAGGTCCTCAAGTTCTGCTCTTTGACTGAATCCAAACTTCACAGAACAAACCCCCTTAATAAAAGGATTTGTTCCATAAAACTTGGACTTGGTCAAAAGGCTGTACCCAAGGACATAGAAGGCTACATGTGGCTCGGAGGCTGCAGGTTGCCTACCCCTGGTTGGACCTTGGCAAAACATCATCAACAACAAAGTACTGTTTGCTGCTGAACTGAGTAAAAAAAAAATCACTACTTATAATTGACCTTTCACTCTAAGGGAGATGATCTCTTTTGTTCATCCAATGAGAAGCTTCATTGCTGAAAGACTGAGTCATGCCTTCCAAGACTAAGGAGTGAATAGAATGAGATAATGTATATAAAAGTCCTTTGCAAACAGGAAAGCACTGTATAAGCATCCACTCCAGTTATTTGGATGTAACAGTGGGGTGTGATGGTAAGAGTCATAGGTTTGGCATGAGAGAGAAGAGGATTTGCATCCTGACTCTGACACTTAACAGTTGGATGAACATGACCAAGTCATAAAATACCTTAGTATCATTATCTCTAGAATGGGTACAGTACCCATAGAACCTCCCTCACAGGTTTATTGGGAGGATTAAATAAGTTATATCTATTAACCCTTTTTAGTCTGGTCCCATGATTTCATCTTTGTAGGAAACTTCCACCATTTCTCTACTCCCTGTACCATTTAAGATGAAGAATTCATATCCTACGTTTAGTCTTATAGAATTGTGTGTGGGGCTATGTGAGTTCAAGGGACTTGTACAAAGATAGTGTGTGTCTAGGACCTGGGGTTCCTAAATGCAGGGTTGGTTTTCTATCCACTATTGTCTAAAAAGTGCCATTGTAAGCGTCTATTATTATTATTATCAATCAGAAGTAAATAACAGAATATCCGATCCAGAGGGGACTTGGTATAGCATCTGGTCCACTCCATTATTTTAAAGATGAAGAAACTGAGCTCAGAGGTAAAGTGACTGACCTCCAGCTTTAAGTACTAGAGCCAGGACCTGACCCCTTCTCTAATGAATCAGCATCTGGTGGTCTCACTATTTTATATTAAGGCAATGTGGGATAGTAGAAAGATGGCTAGATTTGGACTCTAGGGCCCAAACTTGTCACTTACTACCTGCTTGACGTTGGCGAAGTCACTTGGCCTCTGTGGACATCAGTTTCCTCATTTGTAAAATTGGCACAATGGAGAGAATACCAGGACTGAAGTCAGGAAAGCTCATCTTCCTGAGTTCAGCTTTGACCTAAGACACTTATTAGCTGTGTGACCCTCAGCAAGTCATTTAACCCTGTTTGCCTCAGTTTCTTCCTCTGTAAAATGAGTTAAAGAAGGAAATAGCAAACCATTCCAGAATCTTCCCTAAGAAAACCCCAAGTGGGGTCATGAAGAATCTGAACCTGACTAAAATGACTGATCAGTCATGTTGTCTTCTACATCATGGTTATCCTTATTTTTTTCTGATCCTATGTGGTTTTTTTTGGAGCTACGTGGAAGAACAATCCATACCAATGATGATGATGATGGTGGTGATGATGATATACCATCCTCCCTTCACTTTCTTACAACCCTGCTGGAGCACATGGTTGTCTGCTGCTTAAAGATAGACTTATGTTGGGCCCATACACTTGGAGAGAGAGTAGTACTGACAGCAGGTGTTATTGATTGCCTGGTGTCACGGTGAAGGCACAGAGTGAGTGATGTTCTCTGGGGATAAGGCCCAGGCTGAGCAGTATTTCATATTTTCATCAATGATTTGAATGATGGAAAAAAGAATATGCTCATTAACTTTCCTGACAGTGCCTGGAATTGAAAATGACCTTTACAAAATGGAAGTGGGCAGAGGGAAAGGAAAATCAGGTTCAGCAAGAAAAAGCTCAGACTCACTCCTTCTAGGAATGAAAAAATGACTCCAAAAAGAAATAAAGCAAAAGCAAACTTTGTGTGAAAATTAACCAAGAAAGAGAAGTAATGATGGAATTCTTTTCTTTGGTCTCAGCATCCCTGAAGAATTTGAAATAAAAAATGAATTTAATTTTAATGAAATGAAAATACAAATTACTTGCAATGTTTGAGGAATGAATTTACAATATAAAATACATTCCTGTAGATATAAGTGTGAGGAAATGAAAGGCTTTGTATGAATACAGAAAAAAGATCAACTTTAGTTGGTAGCATGGTGCTTTCGTTAAAAAAAAATGCACTTGGGGTATGGTTAAATCACTTTACTTTTCTGGCTTCTGTTTTGTCATCTGTTAAATGACAGGGTTGCCCTAAGTGGTCTCAAAGGTCCCTAACACTTGTAATGTTGATTTTAACTCTAAAAAAAGAATCATCTGCATAAGGGCCTGAATCATTTGAATAAGGAATTTCTAGTGAGAAAAGGCCTTATTCCTTTGCTAGGCAGCAGTTGCTGTTAGTCTTAGCAACTTATTTAGAACAATAAGAGGTTAAGGAACTTGCCATGTGTCAGAGGCCCTTGAACTGGAGTTTACTGGTAAACTGGAGTTTACCAAGGTTCACTTTTTAGCCACTGTATTAGACTGGGACTGGGACAGAAGAGAATGCAGGAAAACCAGGCCCAAATTCTGCTGTTCCCAGCACCTGCTGCAAGGCAGAGAAGAAATCTCTGTGTTGTATTACATAACACTGGACTGCTTGACCTCGTATTATACTATATTGAAATTCACTGAACTGTACCAATTGGCTGAAAGCTCCTTGTCCTATCAACTAGAACAAGTTGGTTTTCACTCAACCCAATCATGCACTGACCCTGGGCCCACAGATACAGCTATGATGAGATGTTGTTTGTTTGTCTGTCCTTCTTTTCCTCCCCTTCCTTTCCAAGTTTGAGTTTTTAATTAACTAAATCAATCAATTAATTTTAATTAAATTACTCTATATTATACAACATATAAATATCAAATTAAAAATATTTAATTAAATTAATTAAATCAGAGTTTTTAATGAAGTGCAAATATGTTTGTTGATTTGAAGTTAAAAGAAGTGCTAAAATACTGTTTATACCTCTTCAATTTACATGGTTGTTCTAGGAAAAGGGATGTTATTCCAGACTCTAAAACTTAAGTCCCCTGGGTTTATCCTGTGGATAAACACATTGGGAAGTACACTTTCTTTTTTTTTTTTTTTCACTCACCTTAACAGTGATCAGTATCCTAAGAATCACAGGGAACAGCTAGATGGGGGAGGTGGGTGGAGAAACACACTTTGGTGGGCTGGGTAGGTGTCCTGATTGGGTGTCTAGGATAGAGATGAGTTCAGAATTGAGATAGGCATTGTGTGATCTTGAATCCCGAGTGAACTTTTTTATGAATCCAGAAAATAATTGTATAAAACAGAAGTTTCACAATGGAGGCACCAGTTTGGTAGTGCAAAGGAAGGAGCTGGGCCTCCTACCAAAATAGGAGGACTCTACAGTATTCCCCTCTAAAGAATGGGCTGAGTAGGCAACAAAGAAGCCTTCCTCAGAAAAAGAGTCCAGTTTCACCACCTGCTGGTCATTGAAGGGAACTACAAGATAATAGGTACCACCTGCAGCAGGTATACTAGGAACCAGGGACCAAAGAACAATGAGATGCCAAGCTTATTGGGAATTCTACCTAATACATAACCAGATGCTGCAGATAGCAAATTTCTGTAAATTCTACTTGATTATACTTTGTGGATATTTATATTAATTCTATATGTATACTGTCTATATTTTTTACATGTATACATTGTATCCCCCATTAGAGGATACTCTCCTCCTGAGTTCCAATCTTGCTGCATGTAGCTCCATTACTTGGCACATAGTAGGTGTTTGAGAAATACTCGATTGACTGACTTATAAATGAACTTTTTTTTTCTTTGAGTCTCACGAATAGTTTAAGAGTTGAATCTCTTATAGTTTAAATCCATGACATTGCACTAAGTAATGTCACACAGCAAAATTCCTGGATTTTTCTGGCCTGGGCCCTTGAGCCAGAGAGGTGAGAAATCCTAGGGATCTAGATGGTGCCATGGTTAGAGTGCAGAACCTGGAGTCAGGAAGATCCTAGTTTCAAATTCAGCCTCAGACACTTCCTAGATATGCGACCTTGGACAAGTCATTTAACCCTGTTTGTTTCAGTTTCCTTATCTGTGAAATGATCTGGAGAAGGAAATGGCAAACCACTTCAGGATCTTAGGCAAGAAAACTGCATATGGGGTCACAGAGAGCTGGACATAATTGAAATGACTGAATACCATCACCTTTTCATGTAAGGGTCACCAAGACAAATATCTTTCTTTGCCCTTTTTAGTTTCACAAAAGCATATATGTGGGGAAGTAGTGTAACCATGATAATATAGAAACCTATTTTTAGATTTTTTTACTCTCAATGCTAGAGGGTTAACAAAGAAATTCATTTTAATGCAGATACTCCAAATCAAATGCAGAGATCATTCCCTCTACATTCTATCAAACTTCTCAAAGTATTAAAGTATAATCAATATGTGCACTAAAAACTTAGGTACTAATAATGAATACATTAACTTTACAGAAACATGTCAGATAATCCAAACATTATGATTTCCTATAAACTGATCCTTCCCTAATTAACATATGTGATTTGTCCCTGAGTAGGCTTGAGTCCCTACTATGTGCTAGGCACTATGCTAAGTGCTGGAGATGGCAAAAGACAGTGCTTATGACTCTGTCGGAGTTAAAATGCAAACAGAAATCCGCAAACAAGCTACAGACAAGATGCAAAGTAAATCATTAACAGAGGGAAGGTATTGGAATTAAGAAAAGTTGGGAAAACCTTCCTATACAAGATGGAATTTTAATTGAGAGTTGAAGGAAGCCAGGAGGTGGAGAAGAGGAGGGAGAGCATTGCAGTGAAGAGAGACAGCCAGAGAAAAATCATAGGAGTAGAGAAATATGGGGTTTTGTTTGTAGAACAGCAAAGAGGCTGTTGTCAATGGATCAAATAGTACATGGTGAAGAGTAAGGTGTAAGAAGATTGGAAAGGTGACAGGACTATAAATTATGAAGGGCTTCAAATGCCAAACAGATTTTGTATTTGATCCCAGAGACAATAGGAGGCCATTAGAGTCTGAGGAGAGTAATGGCAAGGTTGGGTCTGTGCTTCAAGAAAATAACTTTGTGAGTCCCTTCTTCAGTCATTCCCACCTCTCACTCATGGCCACCTGAGAAGATTCTTCTAAGCCCCTGCTTGAAAAAAAAAAAAAAAAAGACTGGGCTGGGCTTAAGCTCTAGAGGTGACCAATCCAAAGGTACAAGCCTTTGGATGGCATAGATAGTGTAGCCTTGGAGGGACTGATGGAACTGAGGACTGTTAATATCTCTGGTTACATTTAGGATATTTTAAGGTATGGTAAAGTTCATAAAGAGCTTTATAAACATTATTTTATAGGTATTATTTACATTCTGCTGATGGAATTGAGGTTCAGAGTGGTTAAGTAATTTATCCAAGGTCACACAGATATCAAGGAGAAGCAAGATGTATACCTATGTCTCTCCTGAGTCCAGGTCCAATTTTCTTTCCAATACCACACAGTCTCACTACAATCCTGTGAACTAGGTAGTGTTCTATACCCATTTTACAGATGAGAAAATGAAGTAACTAATAATCCATCTTTTTTTTTTCCTGTAGGACATTGTTCATAAGTGTCCTACTTGCTGGTGCAATGCAGAAATACAAAGTTCCCAAAGTCTTAGTGTAGTTTTAAATTTTAAAACTTCAGAAATAGAAATGCTACAAACTTATAAAATCACTTGAAAGTTTAATTACTTAGATTTCTTTTATACTTCTTTAGTTTTTTGAATTTTGATCATTATTTTTAATTTTCTGGATTATCCTTTTCCAGATTAGTGGACTAGTAGAGGAAACCTTCCTGCTTGACCCCCTCAGTGATCTGATCTATGTTCACTAGACTTTCTCTTGCAGGGTCACGTGAAAATTGTCATGTACATATCAAGACCTCATTCTTTGAATGATCTTACAGCTAGAATTACACATGCAAACCTTTCAGTTATTGAGAGGTAGAGGATGAAAGTTTTTTTTTTTTTACCAAGTTTGAAAATCAACTAGAGTGATGCGCATAGCACAAGATAGTGGTAAGGTTGAATTTTAATAACAATATATTTTCTGTATCAATATCTTAAAATTGTAAATAATTAACCTTTCAAATTTAATTTTGCAAGTTTGTAGCATTAGTATTTCTGAAGTTATTAAAGCTTAAAACAGCACTAAGACATTTGGGACACCATATAAATGTCTATATAAGATATATACATACATATATTTAATCCAGTTTAATTTATTAAATGCTTTTATTATATTAAAATAAAAGCAGTTATTAAATGCTTACTATGGGCTAGACCCTAAGGAGATGAAAAAATGAAAAGTCTTTATCCCCAAGAAACATATATATATATATATACACATAACATACTGTATATGTGTTTAACATAAACAAGTGTATATATATCTATATATAGTCCATATATGTTTAAAGAATTAATTTGTACTGTGAATATATTTGTGAATGTGCATATTCTTTAGATGCTGAGAAGGGAGTATGACATTAATTATATATTCCATTTTCCCACATTTTGTGTTGATTTCAAAGAGAAAAATCCTTTCTGTATTCAGTTCTTTTTGACTTCTCTCCAATGAGAAAGTCCTTGTCTGGTCCAGTTCAGGAAATGTATCATCAATCACTTATGTGCCAAGAAATAGAACCGAAGTGAAAAGACTTTCTGATGGCACCAGACTTGGGTTGACTTAATCATCACAAGTACCTATTGCTGTTTCTTATCTCTGGGCATAGACATTGATCCCTCCCCTTTTAGGAATGTTGTCAAATGAGACAGCTTCTGAGAAGGGAATTTTTGGGGGGGGGTAAGCTCTCCATAATCACCAGCCACACCCTGGTGAGATGTCTAAAATGACAGGAAGAAGGGCTGAACACAGGAAACCTGAAAGACTTTTGACCTTGAGCCTTCTAGAGTCAGAATGGTTGTAAAGATATTTCCCTTTGCATTGGGATTAATGGTCAGTCTTTTAGACTAGGTAATGTAGTTCTGGGATCCAGATCACCTTAGCAGTGGCTGTAGAATCAATTCATTTTACCACTAATGTGAGCTAATAACCTTTAATGTATTTTCATTTTCAAGCAGGGGCTGACAGACAAGAGATGGCTTTTTATATTGTTAGACTTCTTTGCTTCAGAATCTCCTCAGATAAATCCAATGGAGCTGTCCCTGAGGTCCTTAGAGAAAGGTAATTTCTAGGGACTGGGTTCAAGGCCTTGTGAAGGATCAGTCTTGGTTCTTGGGTTTCCCTGATCTCAGTCAGAGTCCCAGGGATATCACTTCCTCCTTGAAGCTAATCCAGGCTACCTTTTACTTTGGCCTCAGGGCTTTCACCTTTCCTTATCGTCCAAATTTTTCTTCTTAATTCAAGGCACAAGAGCGTCCAGATCTTCGTCATCTGAGCCTTCTTCTGTGTTAGAGTTCTGACCCTGATCCTTAATTAGCTTCATCCTATCTCCTGTTACTGCTTCTGTAACTGAATGCCCAATTCTGGGCTCCATTTCCATTTCCCCTTATTATTCCTGTCACATATTCCATATCACAAAAAAGGGGGTTTCTGAGATTCTGGTGCCTAACAGAGAGCCTGGCACACAGTAGGTGCATTAATGTTTGTTGGTTTATAATGAAAAAAAAATCCAGAAATAATACAACAGGATAGGTAGAAGTATCTAAAAGTGTTCAAGAGAAACTACAAATTGGGAAAAAAATTAGCTTTTAAATTTGGCTATTTAGCTTTAAGTTTCTGAGGCCTACCTTGGGTCACAAGGCTCCCAAGATTGACTGCTTCATCCCTTAGCAGCTGCCCAAGGAAGAAATGATATCTTTTACCCTCTAAACACCCCCTGTCCATTTGGGATTGGTCCATTTCTATGCCTTGATTCATTGGCTAAGGGTCAAATGGATTATAGAATGGACCAATGAGTGTGCTTACTGATTACTCGATAGGGTTTTTGGTACTGACCCATATTTTTAGGTAATCACTTAGCTCATTAGAGAGCCCACCATTTGGGGAACAAAAGAAGCATTGTAAGATTAGAATTTCTTATCACCTCAAAAATTGAAGATAACAATCCAAAAGTGACTTACCTAAAATCACCCATAGAGTAGGGATTGGAATCTAGGTAAGTTGATTCCAAGTATACTGCTCCAAGGTATGAAGGGGAGAGAGACTGACAACTTAGCAAAAATTCCCCATCCACCTTCCTTACATACTTCTCTGACTGCTTATTAATTGTTTATACCTTCCATTTTCCCCACTCCAGCACATCTCCCCATTGTTCTTAATGTTTGTCTCTTCAGCTCTATTGATCACGTCTGCCTTGACTTTTGTTTCACTGCAATTCCATTTTAATCAAATTTTACCTGTGTCAAAATGTAACGTGGAGGTTACAATATAATTTGGCCTGGAGCTCATGTCCCACTGGTTTACTGCAGAGCTCCTTTCTGGAGAGGCCTCTATCTACATTCCTACAGGGAATGCACTTCAGCATTAAATAAACCCCAGGCTCAATTTTCCCATTAATCACTTTGCTTTTTTGTCTTCTTCCAATAAAAGAAACTTGGTTGCAGTGGTAACCTCCCCCCACGTGTTCCCACTCACCCAGGTCTGCTGTGTAAAGTCAGCCCACTATTCTCTCCAGATGGCCATCAGCCCAGTGGCTCATCTTCTATTTTTATAACTCTCCCTTCAGCCATAGTCTCATCAGGGGGCAACTGAGCTTTATGGCTATGATGGAAAGATGAAGGGAAAGCCCAGGCAAGATACTTCTATAGATCAGAAGGCTTTCTCTGAGAGTCATCAATATCAGACAATGCCTTGTGTTTCTTTAAAGGAGCTGGCAGACCCTCTTCTATTGTCTCATTTATTCCTAGGGAATCCCTGGGGAATTGAGAAGCTCTTATTCCTTGCTGCCTTGACATCATTCCATGCTAGGGGTTCTGTATTAGAGTGAGGGGTACAAATGAGAAGAAACTGGAGGTTCTCACTGGTTTTGAATATTTAGGGTGGTGGATTTTTTGTTTGTTTGTTTGTTTTTTTTACACCATTCAGCAAATCTGTTTTGTACATGGACTTCAGCAAGTACTTCACACTCCTGGACAAATGTAGCTCTAAAGAGTGGGGAGCCTCCTTCCCCTGTGGTGTTTTCAAGGATCACTACCTCTCCCCCTGCTCTTCCCAACCCCCATAAAGAGTGGGGGCCAGAGAGAAAGAAGCATGGCTCCTTTGGGTCCTTTCTAAGAAAAGAAATGCTCCTTGCTCCTGAAAAATACAGGCATTAGCAGGGGGCTCATCCAGTTGACAAAGGGTGATTAAAATGTCAGTGGTATGTGGAGCCTGCTGCTGCCTTCTGATTTAAAAGGGAGAACAGTAGGACTGTGAATAAGCCAAAAAACAAAAAAAGGAAAAAGGACTTCTTCAACAAAAGAATCAAAATGTCAGAGCTAGAAGGAACCTTGAAGATCACTTGGCTTGACACTTTCATTTTACGGATGAGGAAATCAAGGCTCAGACATGACTTTTTCAAGGTCACACAGGAAGTTCATGGAAGAAGTAGGACTCACTGGCACACTGTTCTTACTGTACTTTCCTGAATCCTTACGTGGTGGGGAAGGAACCCTATACCAACATTAATGGTGATTTTATAATAATGTTCGAAGGCAGAGTGGTATATTGGAATGAATACTGTATTTGGAGGCGGGGGACCTGGGTTTGTGTAAGTAATGTGGCTATTCATCTTTATCTATGACTTAGGCCGGGTCTCCTCTGTAGGTCTCAGCTTCCTCATCTTTAAAAAGATGAGGTTAGACTACATCTAAGTTCTTTTCCTTTTCTTTCCTTTTCTTTTCTTTTCTTTTCTTTCCTTTCCTTTCCTTTTCTTTTCAAAGCAATTGGGGTTAAGTTACTTGCTCAAGGTTACACAGCTAGTTATTTTTATGTGTGGGTGCTAATTTTCTGAGGCTGGAACTGATCCTGGGACCTTCCAATTCTGGGGCTGGTGCTCTTACTCACTGTGCCACCTAGCCTCCCCTCTAAGTTCTTTTTCTAACTCTAATACTATGATCTGATGGACAACGCACCAATATGTAGGATGAAAATATAATTAAAAAAAATCAAAGCGGGCCCATTACCCGAAGAAATCATGTTACTGAGATGGATCACCTGTGAAAAAAATGAGACTGATCACCCTGTGAAGTTTTCAATAGCCACGACCATGGCCACCAGTACTCATATAACTTCTATTATGTGCCAGGTATTGTCCTAAGCATTTTACAAATATTATCTCATTTGATCCTTGCAGCCACCCTAGGAGGTAGGAGCTACTCTTATCCCCCTTCCATGTTGAAGAAAGTAAGGCAAACAGATTAAGTGACTTGTCCAAGATTACTTAACCAGCTATTAAGTATCTGAGTCTGAATTTAAACTCAGGTCTTTTTAATTCCAGACCCAACACTCTATCCATTTATAAGATGACTGACTACCTTATAAGCTCTACCACTTGGAGACTCTGGGTCCAGGTGCTACATACCCAGAAGAGGGTAATCTCTGCAATAACTTCTTGGAAAAGAGGTCTCCTACCAGGAGTGTACTACAGATAAAAAGGACTTTTTAAAAACTCAAGCCACAGAGATCTGGACAGATGGTGTAGATCGGGGGTAAAAATGAAATTGGTTTCCCAGACCTACAAGTTGCCTAGGAGCTTTTACCCCTCAAGTGATGTAGAAATTATAGGTTACTGAATCATGCTTTAAGTATTTGTCAAAGTAAATTTAAGAATCTTTTGTGTTTTAAGCTTTTCTTTTCAGTCTGAAGAAATAGCTGTCCCATACTTAATCTACTTTGTACATTGAGTAACTTTCCACAATTGATCTCCATTAATTCCTTTTAAAAGACACACTAGACTTCAGCCAAACCTAAGCTTTGTATAATGTATTTTCTCTGGAGTTATACTCGGGGACATGAGTGTAATGAAACTACAGTTATAAGAAGAACTCAATCCCCTCACAAGAGGCAGATGCCTCCTAGGACATGAATCCAGACTCTTGGTGAGAAGATGCCCCTCCCTGGGGGCAACCTGGGAACCACTCCCCAAGAACCCAAAGTAAAAACCAGACTTAAAGAGGGTGTGGTAGAGAGGATCCTGATTTCTAAAAAAAGTACAAGGGCTTTGAACACTTAAGGCAAGGCTGACCAGATTGGACAAAAATCATTTATTCTTGCTTTCATGAAGGAGAATGATAAACTCTGGAATTGGAAACAAAATTGGAAGATTCTTTGGAGATGCTATTTTTTAAAATACTAGATTACTTATTTGAAATAACAATAATTTCAGCAGGTCAAAGAATTTGGTTAAAATACAGACCTAAGGGTCTTCTGACTAGTAGTACCTTTAGCTACTGAGATCACATGTACTTTTGTTCTTTTTACCATCACTGTCTCAGAATTTTTGTGCAAATTAAATAATTGCTTGCTGGACATCTCTACCTGAATATCATTATTCTTCCCCTACAAAATGATTCCTCTTTCAAGCTTTCCCATTTCTACTATTGAGTAACCTCTAGTGTTCCTTGCTTTATAACATTAGGGTCCTTCTTGACTATTCTCTCCAGCTCCTCTTCCAAACCCACCTTCCATTCAATTAATTGTCAAGTCTTATATATTTTACATTCACAACTTCTTTTGCATTCACTCTTTCTATAGTCAAAAACTCTGAGAAAATTTGAAGTGTAGAGTTAGGGGGATGCCTACCCTAAGCATGTGAAGACTTCCTCTGGTAGAATGTGTGGATGAGGACAGTTTGTTACAACAGCCACGCAGGCACCTGAAGCAGGCTCTGAAGAGCTCTTAGAGCTTGGTCAAACCTCAAAGACTCAAGGTCATTTACTGCATCGACAAGCTTCTTGACTGTTGTCTTGCCACCAGACTCTGATGACTCTGGAAGAGAGAGTTGTGCAACTCTGCCTAACAAATCCAATTCATGCATGAGTCAAGACATAACCTGTGATATCATTGGTCCTCTTAGGAAAAAGACAAACAACTCAAAGATTGAGCATAGGTTCTCATCATATCTCCTGAACTACTACAATAGGCTTCTGATTGGTTTCTCTTCCTCCAGTCTCTTTCCTTTCCAGCCAGTTTATCTACCACATAGCTACCAATTTGATTTTTTCAAACATAGAGATGACCAAAATAATTTCTTTTTCTACTCCCACTCTGAAATCTTTATTATCTCCCTATTGTCTTTAGGACAAAATATTAAAAGCTCAGCTGGTATTTTAAAGTTCTCCAAGCCTGGCTCTTGCTTGAATGTAAATAACAACCCAGTTCCTATGGTTAAGGAGCTCACAGTCTAAAGGGGGAAGAGGGGAGGAGCTAGGTGATCTCTGACATCTCTTGTTGCTGTTTTGAATACAGGGCAATAAGTTTCCAGCCTCACTCAGCCCTTTCAGTGTTACTCAATGAAGTTCTGTTGGTGATTTACAAGGGCCATGAAACGAACGATGGGAGTTGAAAGGAATTTTCTCACCTCAAATTTAAGTGTAAATTGTAGTTAGAGAGGTATAACTGAGGCAGAGGCAAAATATTAAGAAAAACCAAACCTTTAACACAAGAAGTCTGAGATATTAAATCTATAACTCTCTCCTCTGAGTGGGTCATATAGCAATTATAATCCAGCAGAAGGCAGAGAAGAGCAACAGAAGAACTGAAGAGAACCCTCTAGTGGAGACAATGCCTCAGTAGAACACATGCTTCAGTCTGTATCTCTAGAGGTCACTGGATCAGAGGATGCCTTTAGTGTCACTGAAGGACAGTGAATAGCAAGCAGCCCAGTCAGGGTTAGGGAAGTGGTTCACTGGGATAGCTGCCAAAGGAGTTTAAGTTTCTCCACTGAATCCTGCTCCCACAGTCTATGTGTGTATACGTATACATTATATACATACACAGTATATGTATACATTTTACTTGGCTATGTGTGTTCTCTTACTTGCAATGTAGTGATTTGTAAAAAAGATGCATCCATGTGTGTATGAAGGGAGAAATTTTACTTGTCTTTTATTTGGCTATGCCTTTCAATTAGTGGTGAGGTTTTGTTTTTTGTTTTTAAACTTTGGACTAGTGCTGCTTCTGGTTTCTCTGGAAAAAGGAATGGTGATGGGGGCCCTAACTCTCAGGAGCTGTGGTTCTGAACCACAATAGGGTTTGAACACAGGATAGATTTCATTAGGTCCACGTGTGAGGGGAGCCCTGAGGGTTATTTTAGTCAACTCCTTTCTAATCCCTATTCCCAAAAAGATGTCTGGAGATTACAGCCTAAGGCACAGAATTGCCGAGAATAGAGGGATTGTTTTGGGTAAAAAAGATCAGGAAATACCTAAAATTACACGTGCTTAACAAATGTCATAGATCAGATTGGGGAAGTGGAAATCATTCTACAGTTATAACAAGAGATCTCCTGAGATCCCCCTAATTCCTACAAAACACTTTGTATTCTTAATATGATAAGGGAAAAAAAGATGACTTGTTCTAAACACTGCATCTTTAGTAAAATCTATGGAGATGAATACATTTATTCTTTCAGATGTTAATGCCAAATGATTGTTGCAATTTGAAAAAAAGAAAATATGCACTAGAAAACTGACAATTATTGAGTATCTTTCATCACTGAAGAGATCTTTATGATCTGATGGGATAATTTGGAAATATTTCCACTAATGGACCTCTGCCCTCACACAATGCTGACATCTTTTAGACTGAAATTAAAGTGGCTATAATCTGTCATTTGATCCCATTGAAACAGGAAAAAAATATCCTTTTCAAGTTCTCACCCAGCATTAGAAAACGTGTTGGTAATGGCACTTTTTCTACTGTGTGTCTTAAAATAACACAGTTATTTTAAGTAGGAACAAAAATTTTATCTTAATTTAATTAATGATAATGATATGGAAGATTAGCAAAGGGAGGTTGCCCTTAACTGCCTTTAACTGTTCTGGTTGACCAAAATAACTCTGAAGTGCCCTATATTAAGTTGACCACAGGCCACCTCAAATTTATTTACATTCAGACCAGCCCAGAAGAATTTGGTCTCACCACAGGTATCCAAAGAAAATAGAAAAGACACAAAGACTTTTCTTGGGGCTAGCAAGCATACTCTGTGAAGGTATATTTTATATTTATGCAACATTTTATAGTTTACAAAGGCTTTAAAACAAATATTAGCTCATTTAAATCACAGAATGATGACCCTTTGAGATATGCTAGGCAAATATTTCAATCACAGTGCCTACAAAATGCCAGGTACAATATATAATATAAAGAAAAAATACAGGATAAAATGAAATAGTTCCTGCCCTCAGGGAGCTCATATTCTGTTGGAGGGGTAAATCAACACATACATAGTCCAGAGTCTTCTCAAAGACTTTGGGCTCATATGGACCAAGGTTTGATCTGGGAAGCTGACTCGATTGAAATCATTATCTCTCTTTGTCCACATCCCAGAGTTTTATGCCAGGCAGTCTTAAATACAACTTAAATCTAGATTTCCCCAAAGCTAGCAAATAGAGCCAAGGCCCCCATTTCCAACACAGGCTTTCACTGGAGGACATGAATACTGGCTATGGGACAACCTTAATTTCTCCCGATACAGAAAACATGCAAAACAAAAAGGACTCAAAGGAGGCTGAGTACAAATGTGAAGCAAAGTGTTTTGAGAGTCTATTAGATTCAGATTTCAGAAGGTAAAGACACTGTAAGGGCTTCTTGATCAATTAACCCATCTTCCCATCCACCTCTGATCTACAAGTAGAAAAGTATCTTATAGCAATAATGGGTTTTTTTGGGTCACCTATGGCATGGCTTTTGTCCTCTAGAGGTAGGGCAGTCTTCTTCATTCTTCATGAAGTAAGAAGTTTAGAAAATTTCCCTTTTGGGAGACCTAGTACCTGAATTTTTAAATCCAGATCACCCATGAAGGAGTCCCCAAATTGCTGCTGCTCAGGAAACCCCCCTTCTCCATTTAAAAGGTTTGATTATAGGATCACATTGCTTATAGAATTTACACTCCTACCCATTCTGTACACCAGAACTCAGGAAGTTGGGACTCAGGAATTCAACGTTCTTGAATTCCTTACTCAGGATTGACAAGGTCAACATAAGTTATTTGCCATTTGCTTCTCCTGTAAAATGTTATTTTCACTCTTGGGATGGCAATGGGAAGGGAGAAATCCTTGCTGTAGTCTTAGAAGTGTAACAGAGAGAATGAGTGGGCAAAGAAAGAGGGACAAGCTGTTTTATAGCTTACTCTTATAGGTTATAGGGGAGAGGATAATTCCCTGTATAACACTGATTTTCACTTGCCAGTCTTGGAGGCAATCCCAGGCCATGGAGACCAATCATAAGTGTTACCTGTGACCTCTCGGCAGGAGGTCAGGATATAGGCCTATATCAATTGGCAGAGCAATTCTAAGCTGTGAAATCTCACCTAACCAATGGAGAACTCATACTAATCAGGGGCTCCATTGTTCACATTCTTCTCCCCAAAAACAGAGGTAGGAAAGTAGATACAAAATACATTTAATGTTCATCAGAGAGTCTAGCAAATAATTTGGATTCCTCATCCCACAACTTTCCTCTAAGCATCCAAGGGAAGTGTTCAGCTTCTCTCTTCAGGCAGCTAAGGTGGAGAAGGTAGGAAGAGTTCCAACAGGACAATGTTAGGGGTGAAAGGCCAGATGGCCTTCTGTGGCCCAAAACCATAGAATCCCAGAGCTTAGAGAATCTCTTCCATTTGGCATCCTCAGCTCTTTCCTTGCCTCTTATACCCTTTAATCTCAACAATTACCACCACTTTTTGTTTCTTAAATCAATCAATAAATATTTATTAAATGCCTATGATGTGTCAGACATTGGGCTAAGGTCAGCTTCATGCCTTTCTCATGGCAGTCACTGTTGGGCAGGCCCACTCAGATATCTACACTATGCCAAGAATCACCTGATTGGTTTTCCTACATCTATCTTCTTGAAGTCATTTTCTGCATAGCTGCCAGATCAGAATTCCTAAAGCACAGCCCTGATCATGTTCTTTATTACCTCCACAACAAGGGTTCTTAAGAGTGTGTGTGTGTGTGTGTGTGTGTGTGTGTGTGTGTGTGTGTGTGTGTGTGTGTGTGTGGTGGATGTCTTTGTCATTCTGGTGAAACTTATGTACTCCTCAGGATAATGTTTTTTGTTTTTTTTTTGCTTTTTTTGGAGGTGGGAAGGCAGGGCAATTGGGTTAAGTGCCTGAGGCTGGATTTGAACTCAGGTCCTCCTGATTCCAGGGCTAGTGCTCTATTCACTGCACCACCTAGCCACTCCTTGGGGTAATGTTTTTAAACACATAAATTAAAATACAGAATTATGAAGAAAACCAACCTATTGAAATAAATGTGTAGCTTTTTTTCTCCCATTCAGGCTAATGAGCCTCCTGCATTCCATGGTAGTTCATGTACCCTAGGATAAGAGCCTTTGCTCTAGAAGACAAGAGGCCGAGGAAGGATTGATTAAGGGAATAAGCTGATGGAGGAGAAACAGAGGAATCAAAGGCCCAAATGTTGTCAGTGGCAAGGAGAAGGATGGATTCTTCCTCAGAGACTGGATCAAAGGCGGAGAGCAGGGGTGGGGGGAATAATATAAAGGGGTTTGAAATAGGTGAGGAGCTAATGATGGATAGCTTTTATTTTCTCAGAAGCTCCTGGGGGCAAGGTTCTCTGATGAGAGGGAAGGAAAAGGAGGGGGTGGGCTTTGGGGGCTCGAGGAGAGAAGGCTTGAAATTGCTGTTGTAGAGATCATGGCAGTGTCAAGCTGGGCAGAATAAAGTGACTGCCATGCAGCTATGAGCTTCTGGTTAGAATCAAATAATCATCAGCCCATGAGTAGGAGTGTTGGGGCCGCATGGTGGGAGTTGCCCAGGGTTGGCATTTTGCAGAGGGTGAATGGCATAGGATGAGGGTGGGCATGCTATCAACAAAGCCCCAGTAAGATGTTACCTGATGCCTTTATACTGGCAATCCTAGATGATTGGAAAACTCTGAATCCTCATTCCCATCTCTTTGTATTTCTGGCATCCTTTGAGGCTCAATTCAAGCCGTATTTCCTTCTGCAGAAGGACTTTCACAGTCCCTCTGGCTGCTAGCATCTTTCCTCTCTAACATTACTTTCCATTTATTCTGTATGTGTATCTGTTGCTGTTCAGTCATGTCTGACACCCCATGACCCATTTGAGGTTCTCTTGGCAAAGATATTGGAGTGGTTTGCCATTTCCTTCTCTAGCTCATTTTACAGATGAGGAAACCGAGACCAACAGGGTTAAGTGACTTGTCCAAGGTAACACAACTGGTATCTTTTGGCTCTAGAGCTGTAATATTAGGATCCCAAACTTTGGGATCACTGATGGATGCAAGACCCCATTTGTGCTGACTCTCTAGTGCCTCTGGTTCTCAAATCCCTGATGAATGTCAATCTAATTCAGGGAAAGCTCTTTATCCGGCAGCTTGGTGGCACAGCGGATAGAGCACTGGGCTTGGAATCAGAAGAGTTGTCTTCACCGGTTCAAATCTGACCTCAGATGCTTAGTAGCCGTGTGACTCTGCACAAGTCACTTCACCCTGTTTACCTTAGTTTCCTCATCTGTAAAATGAGTTGGAGAAGGAAATGGCAAACCACTCTAATATCTTGGCTAAGAAGACCCCATAAGGAAGAGTGGGGTATAATTGAACAATGACAACTCTCTATTGCCCAAATTAGAGCCCAGCTCTCCTGACTCTGATTCTGTTTAAGGCACTTTACCAATATTAATTCTCTTCCCCTCCCTCTTAACCTCTTCATATCACTATCAAAATTATCCCATTTCCCCCTCCCCCCACCAAGCACCTTAACTTGAATTATCAGACAGCAGGGAAGAGTGTCTCTGTGATGGCCTCTGGAGACTGCCTCCGATACAGTTAAACATTCTAAAAAGCCTAGACTTTCAGGCATTAGCATTTTACACCTGAATGATGACTCTGATAGTGAAGGTGATTGGTGACAGCAGATTAGCAGGAGAGAGAGGAATGCTCTTCTTGGGATGGAAACAATGGAAGAAAAGGTGATTATTTCCCAAGTCACAGACTTGGAAAAGCACAACTCACCACCTAAATCACCCGAGCCCAGACACAGCTCGACAGAATGCCTGATGGGCTCCACACAGCTCATTGGAGGAAAATCAATTTGTGTTGGAATTGTCTGAACTATTTGAGAATAACCCATCAGGTGTGATCAGCTGGGATAAAAGGCCAGGGACTTCAGAAGCCCTCTTGAACAAAGAGGTAGAAGGGCACAAAACTCTGATTTCTATAGGTATAAGAAAATAATTCAGTAATTATAGTGCAGAAACACCAGTGCCTTAGTAATGCAATCTACAAAACTGGGTTTTTTTTGTTTGTTAATGGGGCAAAAGGGGCAAATATTTTGCCAGGAATTGGTTACTTTTCTGAATTTTTGCATGATCCATCAATCAACAAACATATTAAGCACCCACTAATTGCCAGGTACAGAGCTAAGTGGGAGGTGTACACAAAGAAGAGCCAGTCTCTGTCTTTATGGATCTTATGTTCTCATGAAAATCCAAAAGAACTCACAAATGACCTTCTGTTTGGGTCAAATGAAATATCCAGACCATCCTGTAACAGGAGAAAGCAGACTGAAGTGTGGGATGAGGGACAGACAGCCTGGGGAGCTCCAGTTCTGCCTTTTTGTGGGATTCTGGAAAACTTATTAAACTTCTCTGTACTCTAGGCAACTCTTCAAGACTCGAAGATCAGTCTCTTCAGTGGGGGGCTCCTCCTATCCATAAAATCCCAAGTTTAGTTCCTGTCCTAATTGTTGTTTGTCTTGTTCTGGAAGAGTCCTCTTGTCTTCAGGGAGGTGATGTGTTGGCTTGCAAGTAAACTGCAAGTGATTGCAGAGATGTGCAAAGTCATAAGCCTCAATCTCTCCTCCACAGTTATTGGAATCCAGAGACAAAGTAAGTCAAGATGACTAGAGATGGTCCCAGATGAAGTGGGAGACCAAGGCCTTTCTCAGGTATTGGTTTGTCTGAGGCAACACTCACTCAGTAATTAAAGGGTAGGTAAGAATTGAGGTAAAAGATGGCCCAGTTTGCCTTCAAAAAAGAATCAATCTGGGAGGGGAAGACCCTCAGAGTTTCTGTCTAGAACAAAAAACAATTGCTATTTACACTCACTCTGAGCCATCATAACCCAAACAATGAGCAAGAGAAACTTGGGCTGGGATTTGTTGCCGACCAATCAGTGAAAGCCAGAGTGATTTAGATTTAAAGGCATAGTTAAGTAACTCCGTTTGAACCACAACGGGCTTTAACAAAGTCTGGTTTTCTAGAGCTAAATTTCAGGAAATCATAAATACATAAGGATATAAGTAATTGGGTTTGGGAGCAGGCACTTCTAGCTGGACCAAGCCTTCCCTATGTGACCCAGGGCTCCCAGATGCCTCACTTATGGCTAGAAGGGACTTTGTAGATCATTTAGTTCAATCATTTCATTTGGCAAAGAACTTGTAGCCCTGAAAAATGAAGTGCTTGACTCAGATTTACAGAGGTTATTAGTGGAAACTCCAACTCTCCCAATTTGTCCCCAATATTCTACACCACAGCACAATGCCTCTCTCCTTAATGGGCATATATTAAACATCATGCTTGATATTTTCTCCTTCGGAGACCATTTTTTGCTTTAAGCCATAAACCAATTATCTGGATCATTCTCAACAAGTTGAATGAAAGACCCTCTTGGTTTACTCACCAGTGGCTCGTTCCTCAAGGTACCCAACTCCTGGTATTGCAGGAGGAGGATTCTGGGTCTGGCAGACACCCAGGAGGCTGTAGCCGAACTGGTGCTATGTCTCACCGGGTTGTTCCTTCCTGCCTTCATTTTATTAAAGGAGAGATTCCACCTGGATTCCAATCATCTCTAATTAGCAGCATAGCCTCTTAGGCTAGTTAGTTTTCTCCCTAGGGCCAAGAAGCTGAGAGCTGCACAGCAGACACAGGTCAAATAAATCAAGGACTTGTAATTTCACAGGTGTTGGGAATTCCCTGTTTGGAACTGAGTAGCAGACTTAAAGAGTTTGGCTAGGCTCAGGGAGGTTATGTATCTCATTCATAGTCACAAACCAGGGACTGTTGGAGGTAGGTAGGGTTTGAACTGTTTTCTTCCTGCATTCACATCCAGCAGTCTAGTTCCTATGCCACATTGCCTTCCCAGTAAGCATTATGACATTCTTATGACAATATCAATAATACCTGATGATAACTAACATCTCTATGGTGCTTTAAATTTTTCAATGTGCTTTACAAATATTATTTCTTTTGATCCTCACAAAACTGCTGTTGCTGAATTAGGTGCTAAAATGAACTCCATTTTGAAGATGAGGAAACTGAGACTGAGGGGTGAAATGATTTGTCTAGGGTCAGGTGTCTTAGGCAGAATTCGAACTCAGTTCTACTTTATTCGAAGTCCAGTGTCTCTATTTATAAACCTCCTTCCCTATGGACATTAAAGACAGTAATGTTTCTGTATTTTAATTTCTTTTTTTTCAAATGCTTTATTAACTTCTGGTTTACATCATTCATTTCTGCTAGATTTTGAGTTACAATTTTTTCCCTGTTTTTCCCCTACCCATCGCCCCAAAATATCGGTCCCACAGGATATCCCCTCCTCCAATCTGCTCTCTCCCATATCTTCTCCCATACCCCCTTCGACTTTTCTAGTAGGGCATGGTGGATCTCTATGCCCCAATGCCTGTATATCTTATTTCCCAATTACATGTAAAATAGTATTAATAATAGTATTTATATATTTTTAAACATTTGATTTTAAAACTTTGAATTCCAGATTCATTCCCTTCCTCCCTTGTTACCTACCCTTACTGGGAAGATAAGCAATTCAGTATATGTGTAGCTATGCAAAATATTACCATAGTAGATATATTGTAAAAGACTGACTATATTTCCCCTCCTCCTATCTCCTATCACCTCACACTTGTTCTGTTCTCTACTTTGATCCTGTCCCTTTTCAAAAGTGGGTGCTTCCAACTTCCCTCCCCCCAGTCTGTCTTCCCTTTCATCATTCCCCCTCTCATTCCCTTCCCTCCTACTCTCCTGTAGTGTGAGATATACTATTTAGTATGTATGTCATTCCCTCTCTAAGCCAAATTCAATGAGAATAAGGTTTTGCCTTTTTGCCTTCCTGTTCTTCCCCTCCATTGTCACCATTTTCCCTTGCCTCTTCTATATGAGATAGTTTACCCCATTCTGTCTCTCCCCATCACCTCTCATTATATTCCTCTCTTACCTCTTAATTTCACCTTTTAAGTATCATCCCTTCCTATTAAATTGGTCCTGTGCCCTATATCTATGTATACCTGTAAACATATATACACATGTTCACATATGTATTCATATGCCTATATACCCTTCTTCAACTATTTTCATACTGAGAAAAGTTTCATCAGTTACAATTATCGTTTTTCCATGTAGGAATGTAACTAGTTCAACTTTGATAAGTTCCTTATGATTTCTTTTCCCTGTTGACCTTCTCAAGCTTCTCTTGCTTCTTGTGTCTAAATGTCAAATTTTCTATTCAACTCTGGTTTTTTCATCAAGAATACTTGAAAGTCGGAAGGAAAGAAGGAGGAAAGGAAGGAGGAAGGAAGGAAGGAAGATGCTTTCAGAACCTACAACATGGGAAGTTAGGTGAGATTGTCATAAAGCTTATTTAATTTAAAGGCAGTCAGACTCAGATTAATTGCAATTGCCATTCTTGGTCCTAAAATACAGATGGTGAATTATATCTATCTCAGTAGAAATATGAGGAGCTTTGGGTCCAAAATGTTGTGTATTCTGTCAAACTTAGTAATTTATTTTTTAAAGAGACAGTTTAATGGGTGTGGAATTTGCGTATCAGGAAATGACTGATTAAAAAACAAATAAAACTTTTTAAAAATAAAATTTCTTGGGAGGCGGAGCCAAGATGGCAGAGTAGAAACAGCGTGTCCAAGCCACTCTCCCCCAGATTACCTCTAAATTATGTAAAAGGGGACTCTGAACAATTTCTGGAGCCCCAGCACCCACAGAATGGCACAGAGAAGCTAACCTCCCGCTGAGGACAGCCCAGCAGCCCTGCAGGAAGGACTAGTGCAGCACTCTGGGAGCCGGCAATACAGCGCGCAGTGCGCGGGGAGCCGAGCACAGGTCTGCCTGAGTCGCGGTTTTAGCCCCAGGGTGGCCGGACCAGAAGCTGGCTGGAGGGACCCCAGAACACCAGCAGCTGTGGTGATTCCAGAATTATCAACATAGACATGCATAGGACAAAGTAAGAGGTTAGTGCTCTATGGACTTTGGGACCTGTATTTGGGGAATGCATCAGCTTCCTCCCCTGGGGGCTAGAAGCCGCTGAGGAGACACACCATTTTGTAGTTTTCAGAGGCAGCTCCAGCTCCTGGCCTGCAAACTGTAGGGAGATCCAGCAATCAGTCTTGGGGGGGGGGGGTAATCGCTCTTGCTTTAACTTCCCTGGATCTGGATTGTGATCTGGGGTGGAGGTCATGGGTGGGTTTCCGGCTTGCCAGAAACAGAAGTTGTCCCCCCACACGTTTGGGACGAAAGCTTCCCTGTCTGGTGGCAGAGCCATACTGTGGCAAAGTAATTAAGTGGCAACATGGTAAGGCAAAGGAAACAAATTAAACAGAAAAATGCAACCTTAGACTCCTATTTTGGGGGCAAAGAGGATGGAAGCAGGGAATTGGAGGAGGGCTGTGAGGTCAGAAATCCTGCTCCAAAAGCCCCAAAGGAAAACATGAGCGGGTTGGGGCTGGGCTTGGCTTCCAGAGTGCTGTGCTGGCTGATTCCTGCTGGCCTGCCAGGCTGTCCTCCGTGGGAGGTTAGCTTCTTTGTGTCATTTTGTGGGTTCTGTTGCTACAGAGTTTGTTCAGAGTCACCTTTTACATGCATTGGAAGTGGTAGGAGCCAGAGATGTGTGGAGATTCTGTTTCTACTCCGCCATCTTGACTCTCTGTATTTTAATTTCAAGACTATTGGAGAAGTACATTACATAAGCTATTCCCTTACAAAATCTTTGTCTCCTTGGCTCTGTTTCTCTCACTGCAGCTGGCAAATAATGTTACATCATAGGTGAGAGCTAGTTGACTTTATCAAATGTTAGATAACCTCTATCTATGGCATTTTTCTGACCTACCAGTCCAGTAACCCAACCCCAGATAATGAAATGAGGTTGACATGGAGTGACCTGTTTTTGATGAAGTCACAGCAACTCTTTGTAATCCCTGTCTTCTATATGTTCACTAACAATTCTATTATTTGTGTGTTCTAGCATTTAGCCTCTTAAAATAGAAATCATTCCTCTACATCACATGAAGAGTTTCATTTCCCTTTCTCTGACAGGCTTTTCAAGGCAGTAGGGGTGATAGCATGAGCAAATTATAAAATGTATTGTGTTTAGGTCAGGGAACTAGTCAGTATTGACAAATGACTCCATAGATGGATTAGGAAGGGGATGATGTGGGGATTTAGGAGCCTGATTCCTTGGAGAAGACCTGTAGAATCTGGCTACAATCCAAAGGGTGGCATTTTCTCTGCTATTCTGATACATGTCAGTTGGTGGAGAGATGCAAAATACTAAAGTTTCTTTAAGCACTAGAATCCAGATAACACTGAATTTTGGATTCCAAAAATCCTTTTTAGTAAATTTGCTTCCAGGGTTAACTATCCATAAAATGGTGGAGTAGGCAAATGTGTTTTTGGTACATTTCCTTTCAGTAACCTTCTTGGAGTTACATAATAATCACTTTAATTTCCTGCTTCTTCCTATGCCCTATTTAGAGAGGTCTAAGGTCTCAGCTGTTAACTTAATCTCAGGAAGATATTACCTGATACCTAGGAGTTTTTGTTAATAAGGGACTCTTCCTTGAACAACATCTCGTCTGATACTGTAATGGACCACGGAGGCAAATACAGGACAGCATAGCCAATTAGAATTTAGGAGTGCTTATTTATTAGCTGGAGGCTGTCTCCCAGAAGGGAAGGCAGCCCTGAGCAGTCTATCCAGCAAGCTTTTATACAGTAAAAAGTAATTCCTGAAACAAGCAGTGGTCAGCAAGGCAACTGTTGCTACATAGGTGTGTCCATTTTTGGACATAATATTATTGCACACTTAATAGGCTATAGTATAGTATAAAATAGCTTTTATATGCAGTAGGAAACCAAAAATTTCCTGTGACTTGCTTTATTATAGTATTCACTTTATTGTGGTGGCCTGGAACTAAACCTGGTCTGGAACTAAACCTGTACCTCTGAGGTACACCTGTACCATCACACAGTGATCATTTTCTTTTTTTTTTTTTAATTTTTTTAGTTTTTTGCTTTTTGGAGGGCAGTTGGGGTTAAGTGACTTGCCCAAGGTCACAGGCTAGTTTTTGTGTTAAACAGCTGAGGCCGGATTTGAACTCAAGTCCTCCTGGCTCCAGGGCCAGTGCTCTATTCACTGTGCCACCTAGATGCCCCCAGTGATCATTTTCAGTTCAGCTAAATCACTAGCTAGCTTTTGAGTAAAGCAGAAACAATCTTATTTCTCTAACATGGCCCTCAAATCATCCTCACTCAATGTATAAGGATGAAAGGCTAAAAGCATATAAAGTGAACCTCAACTTAATTATTCCTCCAAAGTCTTCTCATTGCATGGAAGTGACCTTGGGTCATTGAAGACTATGTCATTAGAGTCCTAGCTTTGGAAGGTCCTATGAGGCTAGAAAGGTCTTAAGTAGGCCTGGGGACAAACCACGTATCTTCCACCTAAGGGTCAACGTGGCTAAATGCAGAGAAATAAGAGAGCTGGCCACTGAAGAATTATTTTTTCATTCACCATAACTCATGAGGACCATATTCCAAGGAAGGTTTGTGATCTACTTCATTGAAGGATGTGTCATCTTTAAGAAATCCAGATCTTCCCAAATATGCATCTAGTTCAATTCAACAGGCACTTATTAGGAGTCAACTATGTTCAATATCCTATACTACATATTGATCATACTAACATTTTAAATGCATATTGGATATGTAGTAGTAGGGATTCCCTTTGCACATGGGTTGGACTATTGGCCACTTGAGATCACTTCCAAATTTCAAGTTCCAGAATTCTGAGTTTGAATGGGAATGGGAGAAAATATAATCAATATCTGACATCCATATACAATAGTGCTAAGTGCTAAATCACATGAGTTTATAGTCTTGCTCTCAGTAGGCAGTATCACCTCAAAGAGGACATATATACTGGGATGAAAATAGAAATGTTTCCCTACTTTTGAAGGAGACCCTACTTTCTGGGGGCACAGCACTTAGCATTATCGCTAGCATATAGTATGTTCTTGATAAATGCTAGTTGAATTACCTGTTTTTGTTGTTTATCCTTCATTTTTGAAGAGGACCGGTGATAGCAGGAATGTGCTTGCAAGTGAATTGGATTTAAGTAAGGAAGGGGAGCCTCACTCTCTCCTTTGCAGCCATCTGGGTCTAGTGGCCAGATATAGATAAGGATGATAGGAGATGGCCCCAGCTGCAGTGGGAGACCCTGGTCTTCTTAAACTAAGGTCTTTCCCAAGTCTAATGATACCTTGCATAGAAAACTAAAGAATGTTTGAGCTAAAAGTGACCTTGGAAGTCTATGAGAACAGCAGAATGTAAACTGAGAAAAGACTGTAAGAATACATGAAGGCTCTGTTAGCCAGGCTTAAAGATTTGGGGGGTTATTTGGTAGGTAATGGACAGCTATTGAAAGTCTGGGAGAATAACATGTTTCTGATCTTCTGAATTTCAAAGTTATGCCTCTACTGCTATCTCATCCAGCAACTTCCCTCAGTGCCTGGGGCCTCCTAACTCTAAACATCTAACCATCACCAGGGTTTCCTCACTGTGGAAAATCCCATTGCAAGGCTTACCCCTTTTCTCCCATGGATGGGTTCCTCCTAAAGCATCAATTTTTTGAAGAGCCTCTGGCTAGCCTACCTTCATTTCCCTCCCAGCTCTTTTCTTAACCTTCAAATTTCAAAATCATGCCCCCTTACTGGCTACCATCTTCCCACTCTGATTATTTCAATACCTTCACCTATTAAATGAGGACAATGAGAACACTACCACCCAGGGATGTTGTGAAGACCAAATGAGATAATATTTTTAAAACACTTAGTACAGTTCCTGGCACCTAGTAGGCACTGTACAAATGTTTAGCTGCTTGTTATTTTGTTTTTTATTATTTTTTCAATTTCCTTTTATGTGTTGTATTAGACTATGAGCTCCTTGAAGGTAGGGGTTGTCTTTCTTTTTGCATGTATTTGCATAGTGTCGGGCATGTGGTTAGCATGTAACAGATTCTTGTTTCCTTCCTTCCTTCCTCCAAGCTGGACATTAGAAAGCTGAACTTGATGGCGCATATGGTATGGATTGGAGAATAGAGAACCTAGAAACAGAGGGATCAATTAAGAGGCTACTTCAGTAACTTGAGGGCCAGTCTGAAGTAGAGGGTGAAATCTGGGGTTAGAATCCCCCCAATCTGGCCATTAATTGGAAGCAGATATTGAAGTGCCAGTTAGGCTCCCATAGTGCTAGCTCCTACACAAGGCCTCTCACAAGGCCCCTCAGGGGGCCCCAAGAACCTATCATAAAGGTATGACCACTGTGAAACCTAGCCCTGCACCTGCCTTGTAACCAAAATGTAACCAAAACAAAGATCTGCCCTGTTAGCTTGCAAGCCCCACCATAGTTTCAATATTGTTGTGTCTCCAGGAGTAAGGAGGCCAGAGAAAAGGGAGAAAGACAGAAAGACTGGTCAGTGGAGCAGTCAGAACACATGAAACATCTATTGATTAAGTTCTCCATCTTATGTGGGCACAGTTGGAGACTACCCAAAGCAATTACAATAGTAACATCAAAGATCACTGATCACAGGTCACCATAACAGATGTAATAACAATGATGAAAACGTTTGAAATACCACTAGAATTACCAAAATGTGATAGACACACATAATGTGAGCACATCCTGTTGGAAAAATGGCACCCATAGACACGCTCCATTGCAAGTTGTCACAAACGTTCAATTTGTTAAAAGCACATCTGTGAAGCCTGATAAAGGAAAGTGTACCTGCACTTTATTTAACACAGACCTCCCCCAAGCTGATGACCAAGTCTTATAATTCTTTTCATGTAAGTCCCCAAATGACCATTTATCACTCCTCCATTTCTTCATGAAAGAGTCATGGGTGAACTCTATAAATACAGAGAAAAAAATAATGTCCACAGTTTTTTTTTCAGCTTATTGTCTTTCTTTGTCTAATAGATTATCTATGGTATACCAACACCACCTCCTACTGGTTGGTATTTTTCCTTGTTTTGACTGGCCCTTTCTGGTCCTCCTTCCCAGTTCATCTGGATTCCATTCATTGGCATCTTCCTTTTAATGACCTTGGAGAAGTGGGAAACCAATCAGCTGTCCTATCAAACAGCTGCCCTGCCCTGATCTAGTGGGTAAAACAATATAGGAATCCTGAGAATTGCTTCTGGCCAGGTGGTCATTGACTCCTACCTTCAGTCATGACCTCAATACTGAAATGCTGAAGTTCCTTGGTGACCTCCCTGGGCATGTTCCTCTTCTCTCCTTCCCTGTCCCACACTGGAGAGATCAGTCCTGGCCACAATATGTGGGGTAATGGGCTGCCCTAATCCTGCCCTGCATTGCTCCCCACACTCAGTGTTCCTTGATGTGTTTCCAGTACAGCCCTGTGGCCTTTGGTTCGTACACCAAAGAAAAGGAGCTGATGATTTTAGCATTCATTGGCTCATCTAATTCGTCTGCATTTTAGCAGTAGACTCCCCAAAGCAAGAAACAAATATGTGGTCATAAAAGCATTCAAACAATGCCTCATGGTAAGTACTAACAGTATGAGGCATCCTGGGATATTTTTAGGTTTTCATGCATTTACCTAATTTGTTTCTCTTTCCTAGAAGTCGTGGAGGTGGGCCTTACCCTGGCTAACAGGATCTTCATTAAGCCTCACAGCTTGTTCCACCAGGGCAGCACAGGGGTCAGTAATGACAAGTCTGGCAGTAAATGATCCACAGTCAATATTTCTCCTGTGTTCCTACTGACTTAATGGTAATGTCACTGTTGCCGCTTGGGGGAAGGGCAAAATTCGCTCTATAAATGTAATTTAAAGCAACTGTAAATTGATTCCTCAGTAATATATCATAGGAGCTTATTGTATTTTTGACAAAGTCCAAAGTATGCTTCCACTCAAGTTCTGTTATTTAATCCAATTGCTTTTTTTCTTTTTTTACTGATGCACCCAGTAGAGGCCCAAATGACCAGAGCTGAAGCCAGGGATGCTTTATTTACAAGGGAGTAAATCACATTTGATATTTGCCAGCACACACAGCTTCTGTTACATGATCCCACCAGCAAAGATGTTAGGCTAGTCTGATTCTAGACTAGTAAAAATGTGAAATAATTATTTCACACTTAATACATAATTCACTCACCAATGAGTCAGAAGGCAGGCTCAGTCATCCATATATCTTCCCTCTGCTGGGAGATTTGCCTTACCTTCCATTCAGGATCTACGATGAATTTTCCGTCTTTCATAACCCTGAAGGATGCCTGACTGGGTTGTGATCTGGGGAATGAAAAAGAGAGAATTAGACTGTTTTCTTAATGAAAAAAGACCAAGAAAGTGACCTTCAGGTGAAAGGAATTTTTCTGTGGCTAAATTCTCCTTTCACATTGCCTTAGTCTATTTTTTTTCTTTATTACATTTCATTTTCTTCTTCCTTTTCTTGCATTTTCATTATTATATAGTTGAACCCATGGGCATTAGATTTGTTTCACTTTTAACATGAATGTTATTCACTTTAAAATTTCTGATCCGGGGTTGAACTTCAGAGTATATTTTCCACAACCAGAGAGATCAGGCTGTGACGTTTTCCTCTTTAATCCATCAAAAGTCTGGAAACCCAAACTTCATTTTTCTGTTTGACCATTTTCATATATCTGAGCACCTATCATGGACAAATTATTTGGGTTAGGAATTATACTAAGCTGTAGTGTGGTCCACATACCTTTTAAGACTGGGATCCCATCTCTGACAGAGACACTAGAGGACCTATGGGACTAATTAGCCTACCTGGTCCAACCTTTAAAACTTAGAATGTAACCCTAAATATCTTTGTTTCTATAAATAATCCATTATGGACCATTCATCCAAACATTGCTGAAGTTATGAGTGTTTTCAACTTATATCATCTTTTCTCATAGTAAAAAATTATGTTTATTGACTGCTATAATAAAGCATTATTTTCCTCTACTTTGTCCTACCTTTGTCTCTTCTGATTTAAAGGGCTGTTTTTAATTCTAGTTTGCTGAGTAAATTTTTGTTTACTCTATTCATACATAGATCATATCCACTGGAGATTTTGTAGATTTCATATATATCCCAATTTAGCCTTTGTTTTCCCAGATCAAAAAGGTTTAATATTTGTGTTTCTCTCTCTCCCAACTCCCTACATCCATCCATCCATCCATCCATCCATCCATCCATCCATCCATCCATCCATTTATATATCTATCCATCCATCCATCTATCTATCTATCTATCTATCTATCTATCTATCTATCTATCTATCCACTTATGATTTCATCATTGTAGGAAACTACTCAAAATTTCAGATCAGCAACTTGTCTATAATTTTAGTCTCAGAGAGTTACCTGGGTCTCTCAGAGGTTGTAACTTGCCTTTGGCCACATACAACATGCCAGTGACAAGATTCGAACCTGCATCTTCCTGACTCCAAGGTTGTCTCTCTTCAGACTATGCCAGGCTACCTCCTACTCTTTTTTCATAAGAATAATAGTTGGCCCACCACTTCACAAGCTCACCAGGCAAACCTGAACCCTCTGGGCACTCAACATGTGAAGTTCCAAGCTTAATGTCAAATTGCTCAGGTATCTATACCCACATATTTCCACCTGCCCTTGCACTGAGGAAGTCCTCAGCTTTCACTGAGTTCCCATGCTATCCCTTCTTATCTCCCCTCCTCCATTTCCTCCTGCAGAGGCAGCTAGGAATTCTCTTCATTTGGGCCTACAGCTGCCTATCATTCAAGTTGAGTAGCCTCAGAATCTTAGACACAATTGCCTTACTCTATTTTTGTTTTTAGACTCATTTAATACCTATTTCCTAGAATCTGGTTCTTCCAAAGGCAGCCAAAGCCTACCAGTTCTCCAAAAAGATGTACTTTCTTCCAACCCATCCCTTAAGGAGCTGGAATTTCATGATCAGGAATCATGAATATTGGTGATTGATTTTTTTCAGGATACATGACTTTTAATTATTGATGATTCGAGAGGCATGACTGTACAGTCATTCCCTGGGTGCCAACAGACCACAGGACAAACCAATAAGTGACTCTCTTGGACTGGAGAAAATTTAGAAAGAAAATGGGGAACAAAAAGAGAGAACTGCATTTAACAGCAACCTTCTGACTGCTTTTCTCTTTCGGAGGAAAACTGCCAGAACTATGGAGGTAAATTCTTGGAGGAATTCACTTGCAGAGAGGCCTTCCTGCTCAGGGATAATTTAGCCCGGAGGTATCCCAGTGGCCTTGGCTCAACCTGCTGACTTTGGTTTGCTCTTCAAAAGGCAGATATGTATACCAATGAATAGTTTGCATTAACCTCTACTCCTCCCCCTACCCATTTTAAGGTTAGCATTCAGAATGGACTCATTTGAGGACCAGTTACTAAGCACAATGAAGCTTAAATTCCTGGCTCCTTTGCCCTCCAGCACATAAGCTACCATGTCAGTTTTATAGGTGAGCAAAATGACAGATTGAGACAAGCATGCCTCCCTTCTGTGTCACCTGGTTAGTTGGTGGCAGGGCTAGAAAGAATAATGAGTTACTCTGACATGAGTAGGTATTAGACATCATAAACATTCCTAGAGATTATGTTGACCAAGCTCCAAGCCCCTCCTTTTTCTAGATAGGGAAAAACTGAAACCCAGAAATGCTGCTGTCACTTGCCGAAGGTTGGACAGATAGTAAGATGTGACTGGGGACTAGAGCCCAAGTCTGTGAGTTCCTATCCAGTAGATTCTGTACAACATATAGGTGGTTCCCTCTCGTCCTTATTTAATTCTGTTGTCTTCTTAATGAACTTTTCATAGTTCTAGTTTCTTTTTAATGAGAGGCATTACCCCCTAGAGAATCTTGTATATAAAGGTATAAATCCCAATATAGTATGGCTTTGGAGGACTTAATTAGGGGAGACGAATATGGTTATGGTTCAGAAATTTCATTTATTCTGCACATTAAAAAATATCTAGAGTTGATTAAAAAGAAATCACTAACAATATAAGGCTATAAAAAGATTTTGGAATAAAGTTAGTTTTCTAAACTCTGTGTGTCTATTGCAAAATGCCCTCTTTTGTACTTTAAATAAGGGCCAGGTGTTTCCATGGACATTGCCCAAGTCTACCTAACTTCCATTTTAATTAGCAGAGTATAAAAGAATCAAATTTAGAAACCCAATTGCTTTTAAAGTAAATAAAGATAGAAGAGATTACCCAAAGAGTTCAAAATAGCCAAGAGAGAAGAAGGTTAACAACAACTGGACTCCACATAAGGTATAAATTTCCCACCTTTTGATGTAACCTTTGGTGAGCAGATGAATCTCACTTTCTTTTCAAAGGAGAACTTTCTCATTAGGTGGTGACTTCAGTGATTTGTACATGTATATCCTTTGGCTGAAAGAGAATTGTTTTCCCCCACCTTTTCCCCCTCCCAACGAGATGGTACAAAACACAAAGAGACAGCTCTTAGGATAATTAAAACTATTTTGAATTTTTATTTATCAATCTGTTTCTAATAGAATCTTAGTTAAAATGAAAGACATTCACAAAGAATATCAGGCATAATATAACATACATAATGTCCTTCTTTCCTTCTAGCTTACATGCTGTTGCTTTTAGAGGGTGCAATTGTGTGCTATTTCACTAAGATGGAACCCCCCCAATTGCCTGCCTTTTTTCAGAACTAGAATTTAGCTCAGCTTTCCAAAATTGACACCCCTGCTGTCACCATGCTCATTACCAAATAATAAAATGAAAAAAAATCTTCCTAAGGAAATGGAACTTGGGAATGATGATGCTTGTGAGCTGAAACCTTGGTAGAACTGAGAAAAGAGACCTCTTTGTTTTCCCAGAGCTAGATTCTGGGTAATCTACTGATTAACTGAGATTTTGTCAGTTTTGAGATGTAGATGAGGTGAGAGCATTCACTTCTAAGAGGAACTTTTACCTAAATGTCAAACTGGAAATACCACATTCTTTGGCAGTCTGTGACAAGGAGGAATAATGGTCAGCACCCTTTTCTTCAGACTTGGTTGGATAAAAAATTTTGAAATTCCATACGGCTTAGATAGCTGTGGCTGTGAAAGCAATATACCAAGGATGGTTGGAAATAACCCTGCATGTCAGAGAGGCGCCAGGCTAAGCTAAAATGTTGCATTATTTCATAGTGATTCTTCTGAAAAGTTGCATGTCAGCACAGCCAAATATAAAGTGAGGGACCCTGGGATGAGTAGGGAAGATAAACAGTAGCAGTCCTAGCCTGGGTTTTCAGTTAAGGGCCTTAATCATCTCATGGAAGATTTAACTTCTCTCGCTTTTATGGGAGGACATCTTGACACAGTTTCTGCTTTATCCCTTTGCTCTTTATTGGATCTAATATTGAGCAGATACTCAGCTATGTCCCATCAATTTTCTCTTGACCTATCACCAGAGAGGGCTGCTTCCCATTTGGCCTACATACTACACTCTGACTAGAAATTTGTAAAAGCCTTGTAGTCAACATGCAAGGACACCTCACAATTCCCCTGGGAGGTAGGTAAAATCTGCTCTAGCTAAAAAAAATTGGGAATGGAACCTTAGCCAAGGTCGGTGACAGAGAAGAATCTAGGATTCTGGTTCTCTCAGTCTTCCTCTGGCTGAACCAGAAGGAGGTAGCATGGAAGCTGCCTTCAATATTGAAAATGACACTTAAGTGATACTGGCATTCCAAGCTAGTGGAATATACCCTTTTGGTTTGTTTTTCCACATTCCATGGAAAGTTTTTAAGGGTTAGGATGAGGGCCACTTGAGTTCCTGTTGGGTAGTTTGCTTTTATCTGGTACAAAATTCCTGGTTGCTAGTGTACTTGCAATCTACTAACCAAGAATATCAAATTAAATTTCCAGATTATTGCATTCATTTGGGAAAATGCTTTGTCACTGAAGAAAGGGAAGAACAACCTGAAAAGGTCCCAATTAGAATCTAAATCTTTCGTGGGGCTAACAGGGCTTAACTCTGCCATTTGGATGGAGGCATGTTAAGAGTGGTTTCTAATATTGGAAAGAGAGGGAGAAAAAAAATTGGTGGGTTAAGAAAATGGAACAGATGAGGCTAAGGAAATTAAGCCTGTTCCTTCTTTTCCGTGACCTGCTGCAAGTCTGGGTTTTGTGACTCTGTTGTCTTTTCCCAGAGTTACTTTGCCTGCCCCTTCTGATACTGTTTTGCCTCATCTAGTGACCTAGATTAGCTAAGAGCAAGGACCAGATATGGGCCCCACTGAGTGTTCTGTGTATGGACAGTTGGTGCTCAACAAATATTAAGTCCTAAGGACTTACTGTTTAGTTAATGCCTGAGTGGTTGGAGCCTCTCCCTGTTGGGTGTGTATTCATCCTATGCTTATGGATAGAGTCCCAGCAAAGGATAAGCATGCCAGTGATGAAGGTGCTGACTTCAGCCCTTTAGTGTCAGTGGTGGGACAATTCTGGGCAAGTTTTCCCACAGAGTAAGCCTCTGCTTTCTAAGGGACTTTCTTTTCTTCTGAGCTATTGATGGGTTAACTTGAAGACATGCAGGGCAACAATAAAAAAATTGTATTCCCATCAGCACAGGAGGATTACAGATCAAGGGCTAGGACAGACCTTGGAAATAATATAGCCCAATTTCCTCGTTTTATAGAGGAAGAAATTGAGGCCCAAGGAGATTGAATGATTTGCTCTAGCCAGGGCAGGATTTGAACTCAGGTCCTCTGCATCTAATAGTCTTTCCACAATACCTTGCTGCTTTCCTTTGTATATACTTCAAAAGGCCTGTAATTTCATCATCAAGCTATCCCCTATTACAGACTGCAGCCCTTCCTTCCCAGCCCTTGTGGAAGGTTTCATGAGCTGCTGTGGTGGGAACAAAATTCATCACTGTCTGGGTCACCCTTCTGGTGATGAGTAACACTGTATTTAACTAGACCAGCCATCATAAGAACCTTCTGTGGTCTGAGCCTTTCAAGCTTGGTTGGATCTGACAGAGTTTGAACTCAGCTGGCAGGGGTTACTTCCATGAGAGGAGGAAGCATCAGATGAAGGTCTGACGTGAAGTCCCTTCATGGCTGCTTTGTATTTAATGAGACAGTTAATAAATGCAGAATTCAATATTTTCATGAGTTTCGACTGAGAGTAATAAATCTGTTCCAACCTGTTGATCTGCATCACTTCTGGCTTAAGGGAATGTGCTATTTATAGAGAGAGCCTTAGAATGGCATTGATGTACAAGTATAAACCAACCAAAGCTATTAAAAACCTAGATTCTCAGGTTATACATAATGAACCTTCCTCTCCCATTCCCATGATTAGCCAAAAAGACTCATTTCTCTCATTTTTGAAATCTTTAAATAGCCTCTTTGTTATCCTGCCATGGTATTCTTAGGCAAAATGATAAAAAAAAAAGCCACTTGATTTTGTCAGTGATTTTTGTAGGTTATAAAGTTCTGTGGGTTATAAAATAGTAAGGTGAGGTTAGGTTAGAATTGGACCCTGTTCTTCAAAGATAACAGGGTGATAGGGAGTTCTATCCCTATCCCCCCTCCCCAAATCAACACATTGCTAATGGGAAATTGACAATGACCTTTAGAAAACATTTGGGAATACTCATCTCCATAACCTTGAGAAACCAAGGATTTTTTTCTTTAATCATTCATTTGGCACTTACCTACCCTATTAACTTTGGGTGGTTGTTCATCTTCTCATGGGTGGGTATGTCATGGGTCCCCAGCTAGATTATAAATTCCTCAAGTACGAGAATTGTGTTTTGGATGCCTTTGTATCTCCTCTGCAAAACTGTTACCTGATAAATGTGAACTGATGATGCAGATAAAGGTAAATTCAACTTTCCTGTTCACTTAAGATTCGTGACAATTCCCCAGGGTCAAAATATCTGGAGATATTGGTGGAATTTTCTCTTCTGCCTGCTGATATCAGAGAGATATGGAGAAGTCAAGGTAAATGAGAAAATTATTTTGGTATTCAATGCTGGTTTGGGCTTTTCTATGACCAAATCTTCTCAGACAGTAGCCTAAGGAGGCAGAGAATTAGGTGAAAGGTGTAGGATGAGCAGAACTATCTAAGGAGATGCTAGAAATATTTTTCGCATAGGGCATATTATCTGACATTATTTGTCATCCACAAAACAATACCTTTATAAGAGGTCAGATTTTAAAATACTTCTAAAATTTAAGATCTTTTAAAAAATGTGGTTTTCATGATTTAAAGGGACCCAGTGAGAGAGCCCAGAATGGTAGGCAGACATCTTTTTTATTAAAGAGTACACTAATGAATATAACTGCTGGGTTCTTTTGATAGGGTATTGAAAAATAATCATTCTTGTTGCATCGTACTTATATGATTCTTATGTGAATAATGTTAAATATTAGTTTACAGACTTGATAATACCTTAGGGAAGCGACTTAAAATAAAAATAATATTCCCTTTAAAAATCTCTCTTCGTTCAATGTTTCCTCAGATTTACAATCCACATCAACACTAAGTGGTTACATTCTAATACTTATTCACTTGAAATGCAACTTTTAGTACATATCACATATATTTTTGTAAAGTTCTATCCTTCACCTTAGATCATCATCTCTGGATAAAATGAATCCAACCTCCCAAGATGGGGTCATAATCACCTTAGTATTCATAAGCACCCCAGTATTCTGAAAAAGTTGTCATAGGACCATTTCCAATTACATTTCAATATACATTTTTTTGAGTAGCATCCAACATAACAGCAGTATCTTGACTTCTCTCTCTTTTTACATCCCCTTTTAGGAAGGAGCACAACAGGTAACAGGTTTAGTTAAGTGATTCACATTTGAAGTATATGTTATTAGCAGAGGCTATGGGGGAGAGGGCTATGTCAGAATGATTCTAGGTGTTGGGATGTAATCCTGGAAATAACTTCTATGTCAACCTTTGCAAATAAATGACTTTTTGCTTTTTGGACAGATGGTAAGTGTCTTAGTCAAAATGTGTAATTATAGTTTGCTATACAACTTCTGTGAAGTGTTAATTTTATTAGGCAGAAGGTAACTAGTTCTAGCCAATCACATCTCTTCTTGTCATCGACTAGCTTTCACGCCTCATTCCAAATAATTATCCATTGTGTCTATGGATTGGAACTCCCAGCTATTATGTTTGCAACAAATGCAAGGTTCAATTGTATCTGAGCCTGCATGATTCCTGAATTCCCTACTGGGCAGTGTGTTTGCTTTGGCTGGAAGATTACTTGGATGACTTTAAAAAGAAGTGTTTTCCAAATGATTCTTATATATGGAAGTGAGTCAATAACTGAAGTGAATTTTCATAGACATTGTTTTTAGCCAAACACACTCACCACGTCTTCCTTACCGTGAAACCCCCCTGCTCACCTTTTCTTCAAGATAGAGTGGGCCATGTATTTGTTCATGCTTCTGAAATAAAGAATTTTTAAGATGTGCTATTCACTTTAATAATTGGCTCACCCTCATAGCAAAAAGGAACCAGGAGCTAGCAGAATGAATATCAGAAGGGTATACCCATTTGGGCAAGTGTTTGCTTCAAGGAGAGTGAAACTGGAGACTTCAAAAGAGGAAGGGCCTTTTAAGGACAGTGACCTACTCTATGCATTTGCTATGCAACGTGACAGGATTACTACTTTTACTACCATCTAGAAAAGAAATAGAAGCAAACAAACCACAGCTTCTGGCTCTAATCCCCTACTATGGTGCTTATGCCTACATACAGAATATGTCAATGTATCACAGGAAGAGTGGAGGATAAATTCATAAATGACATCATAGTCAAAGAGAGAAACAGAATAAAGCTAAGACTATGTACTTGGAACAATATTATTTCTCAGAGCTTAATGAAAAAACCAAAATAACTTTTCATAGTTCATAATACTCCCCTCCCCCCAACAGTGTTAACAATGATGACATGGTTTTACATCACCGCTAAATATTGTGCAGTCTTGTCCTTCAACAGCCTGTGTCACATGAGAGCCCTCAAAGTATGAGCACAGGTTGATAGCTCTGTGGACATTGGCAAAAGTGAGTTGTTTCCCTATGCCCCTTTCTTCTCCTCACGACTCCCAGTTTACAAGACACCAAATGAAATGTGATGTAAACAAGCTCTAGATACGATAACCCATTAAGAATTGACTATATATGGAAAAAAAAGAATCATTGGAGGCCATATATATATATGTATATTTGTCAGTTGTTATCAAGACAGAAATATCCAAATTCTAAGGGCTCCTAAAAATGTAGAAAAAGGGCCCTGTTGCCATGGGTGTTTAGAACACCTCTAAACACACACAAAAAAGGACAGGTATTACTGACAGATTTTAACCAATGTGGAAACTCTAAAAGCATTTTCTTCTCATTCTTTTGTTTGGATATAGAAGGAGAGACAGATCTCGGAATATTAAAAAGTTCTCATTTTTAAACACCTTTTTGTTTTCCAGTCCCAAGGATTTTGTCTGTCCCTTGCTTCCCCGAATTGTGCTGATCTTTTAAAGATGTGCTCAAGAGTCCAAAGCAGAGTGCTTTCCCCCTTCTTTGAGGTCCCCCTTGTGCCCTCTTCCCTGCTCATCCCCACTCTCCTCCCTCTGCCCTCCCCTGCCCCATTGCCAAGCTCTAGCTCTCTCCCTCAGATAAGCCACTCTTTTTTGCTCTCATCAATGGTCTCCGTGAAGTTTGGGTCATGGTTCATGATGGCGGCATCGGCGCTCTCAGCAGACTCTGCTCCCTTGGCTTCATTGGTGTGGTACGTGCCCTTGTGACGGAACATGTATCGAATGAGGAACACTAAGGTGCAGAGGATGGTGAATATCACCACAGCAATGACCCCTGTTGGAAAAAGGAGTGATATCAAAGGTTAAATAAACCCTAAACATTCCCCACTATCTCTGGCCCATCCATCTTCCCTGTTCCAATTCCTCCCTCACTCTACCTCAAAAAAAGAAAAGAAAAACAGTGATTATCAGACCCCAAATTTTGAACTAAAAAGAATCTGAGAGATCATAAAGTCCAACCTCCTCACATTATGAAGAAAGAAGAAAAACAACAGAGACCTAGAGAGATGAAGTGACTTGCTCATGGTTATACAGGTAATAAGAAGCAGAACTAAGAACTGACCCAGACTCCCAGTTTAGTACTTTCTCCTACACACCTTGCCTTCTAGTCTTTATTGGATTTTATTTTGTGCAAAGAAAGCCATAGTAAACATTATTTGATGTGGCTGAAACACCACCCATAAAAGATCATAGTTTTCATATAAATTTCTCATAGTTTCTTTCTCTTAATTAGGAAAATGAAAAAAAATTGCTGATAATACATTAGTTTATTGGCTGAAAAGAACAGGGGAATAACCTTGATCCAGCCAAAGATCCTCAGAGAACAGAACAGTCTTTATAGGAAGAGTTTGGGGGAGAATTATTCCTAGTGGTATAATAATAGTAATAATAGCTTGCATTTATGCAGCCCTTTAAGGTTTGCCAAGTGTTTTATAAATATTGTTTTGTTTCATCCTCAACAACAATCTGAATACATTGCTGCTATTTATTATGCCCATTTTATAAATGGGGAAACTGAGTCAGATAGAAGTTAAGTGACTTGTCCAGGTCACACAGCTAAGTAAGTGTCTGAGGCCAAATTGGAACTCAGGGCTTCTTGACTTTAAACTCAGTAGTCTATCCATTGTATCACCTAACTGCCTTGATACAAGGCAATTAAATGACTACAAGGCATCCATAATCTTTATGTAACTTCTTCTTTAGATACCTTGGGAAAGCTGATGAACTGAAATGGAGGAAAACTTGATTTTCTGGGATAGGAGGATGGGAGGTGGCCTGACAGCAAGTAATTGTATATGGGAACCTGATTCAAGAGAATTAAACTAACCTTCAAGTCAAAGGCAGAAAATAATTGTTTAAGGGTTGGTTTACTCTAAGCTTCTGGATGTCAGCTATTAAGTCAACATATTTGACAGCTGTAAATTTTTTGATTGCAATAACTCTTCTAATGCATATGATTTCCCCACTTTTCATCATGTGCCACCTAAAGGAGAGTCATTCCTGAAGATCCAGAAGAGGTGTATACCTGCTACTGTTAATGATTTCTCCTTATCTATTTATACTCCAAGCTACTCTAGAGTTAGCTCAAAAATTTTAAACTCACCCCTTATTCAGATTAAAAAAGAATGAAACCATCATTCTACATTGGTCAACCAGTGAAAGTATTACTTATGTTGAGAATTGGTTGACTGAATTTAGTAGATTGGTCCAAAGCTCATAAAGAGACTTGTCTACAGTCACACAGCTAGAAAGTGTCAGATGCAAGTCTGCCTGACTCCAAGTGAGGCATCATATTCATTACCTGGTTTCACTTTTCTACTTGTCGAGATTTGTGAGACTCTTCAACATGTTATACCTACCTCCAATAATTGCCGAATTCCTGTTAACTCCATCTCTTATAGCTTGTCCTGCATTGTATGGAAAGTCAGCACTGGCTGTAAAAGAAAAAAAAAAAGACAAATTCAAGTCTAATTATAACCCGGGAAGAAAAATATGCCAAACAGTCTTATAATTAATACCAGGTAATTTGTGACACAGATTTCAGGTATCCGCCTTCCTCTCCAATGTTACCTTCTACTACTTGCCCACAGGACCGCCCAGCACAGTGTACCTGCATCAAATAAAGCACTATGCCCTTCGAGCAAAACAGAATTGCAGTAGCTCAAAAGAAATGCGAGACGTGCAACTTTAGAGACATCTCCACTCCAAATGCTTATAGGGACTATCTGTGCCCAAGCTGTGGTCGAGCCTTCCCAGCTCATGTTGGTTTGACCAGGTACAGTTGGACACACCATACCTTGACCCTAACATTGTGATGCCATTTTGTTTCTCTTCGAGAGTGAAGGACAGCAACCAATCAACATGATACCCATCTTCCAGGCATAGGAATAGCTCCTACCATTCTTAATCTATAGTACAGTCATTCTCACCTGTGTACTTTGGCTCAGGTTGTTCCCCTGAGCCCTCTGTAGTCTCTCTGCCTATTTTTTTGACTCTGGTAATTCAAAACCTACACTTTCTATATGGTCAAGTTCAAGTTTCACCGTCTTAAGTTATTTTATGGCAAATTTATCTAGTCCAATATTGATGCCATTATTGGAATGGAATCTTCCAGTGATTATTTCTAATAAGCAATAATACAAACTCCTTAGTTTGGCAATTAAGGCCTTCCCAAATCTGGCTCCCACCTACCTTTCTAGGCTTCCTTCACATTATCCCCCTTTCACAATTTATGTTCCAGTCTCCATCCTACCTTTGGGTGCATGCTGTCCCTCAGACCTGGAAAGGACTGCCCCCAAAAGCCTTGTCTTTCTTCAAGGCTTAGCTAAGATGCCAATGAAGCTATTCACTCCATCACAGAGCACTTGGTGCTCTTCCTTTGCTCCAGTAAGCTCTTATAGTAACACTTCCCTATGCACATATTTGTTTCTTTCCTTCCCCTCTCCCCTTTATATTGTAATCTCCTTCAAGGTAAAGACAGTTTTTCTTATTTTTGTATACCAGGCATGTACTGTGGAGTCTTGCACTAGGTGCTTAATACAATTTTTTGGGGGTGGTGGTACCATATTCGATTAGTTCTCATTGGAAGCAAGTTCTTTATATTGACCCCTCCAGTCTCTCTGCAATTCCTATAGATTAGATTGTGGGCATCTTGAGGGCAGGGACTGCTTTTTGTCTCTGTATCTCTGGCACTTAGCACAGTGACTAGCACATAGTAGGGACTTGATAACTCTTTACTGACTGATTGACTATAGGCTTGCTCTCCAGAATAACCTAAAACATATCTGGTCACTCTTTCACAGTATTTTTAAAATATTTACATGCAACCATCATGTCCCCCCAAATTAATAGGTTTTTAGAATAGAAGAGATGATTAAACATCTAATCTAACCTCCTCATCTTTACAGATGAGGAAAATGAGACCCTGAGAGCCACAGTGAGATGGTCAAAGTCTTTCAGCTAGTAAATAGAAGAACCTGGAGATTCCAAGCATATCATGCTTTGCACTACCCACATTGCAGCCTCTTCATCAGGCGAAACAGTAATTTCCTCAACCATTGCTTAGACTACTTGGCTTTAGGATCCCTCCCTGCACTGGCTGCCTTCTTCTTAATGCTCTCCAAATTGTCAATCTTTTTTTTTTTAAAGTGGCATTCAGTATTAGACACACTACTTCAGATGTTGTCTAACAAATAGTAATAATTTAGCTTTAAAAAGTCTATTTAATTTCTCTATTTCCAGCCTGGTCCCTATAGTCATCACTGAAAAAGAACAGTCTTTGTGAAGAAATGCCTGCTATCCCCATCGCCACCAACCCAACTGTTGGCTAACTGCCACAGAAGTGTAGATATGCAGGAGGACCCAAGCAATACCTGTGCTCCCCCCAACTACCAGCTTTGCTTCCATCCTGACCCTTATAGTCATCATCTAGAGGAGTAATGCATTTTCTATGCACTTGTGGAGAAGGTGACTTCCATCCCCGTTACCACCAACTGCCAACTAACTGTCACCAACAGGTCAGGCAAAGCAGCCAGGGTCCTGAGGCATGGGGGGACAGAAAGAGAGGAAACAGAAGAAATGTAGCAGGTAGAACCAGGGGAATTTAACCCAGTTCAAGAAAGAAAACACTATGAAAACAGAGAAGCTTATGAGGAGAATAAGCATCATCCCAGAGGGGGAGTGTCTACTGCCAAACCTCTTAATGGGGACCAGTGAAGACTCATTCTAATAATGGCTTTTCTATGCACTAGTGAAGGAAGGAGACGGACTATAACCATTTTACCACACTTACCACTAGTTATTATTTCTGCTGTAATATTCAGCTGCAGTTGTGTTTAAAAAAGTTAAGAAAAAAGTCAGTAATACCAAATGCTGACTCTGCAATTTATAATCAGTGTACAAAAACTGTTTAACATTTTAAATTATTTCCTTATGGTAAAGAAATCCCCAGACATTTTTCCAGGCCTTGAACTTTTCTGTTTCAATGTGTATATGCAGTGGCTTACACTAGGGTTTGATTTTAAATTGACTAAATGTATACAAGCAATCATAATGTTTATAAATAAAAATTCTGTACTGAAAAGGCCAGACAGGTCAAACTTCTGCTACCACCCTGACTCCTACTTTTCCTCAGATCCATGTGGAGATAGCCTAGGACCATAAACTCAAGAGCTATGGGAATAATACTGCTCATCCCACCCACTCACTCTTCTTGTTTTTAGACTGATCCCCAGAGACCAACACAGAGGTGCAGGGTAATCGGTGAAGAGAAGGGGCTCCACATCCCTACTACCACAGATCACTGGATTGGCAACTAAAATGGGAAGTCCAAGCACCCCAGGTTGGTAGTGCCCTCCTAGGCCACCAGCCCTATTTCCAGCCCATATCCTGTAGCCATCATCCGGGGATGCAATCTTTGTGGAAACGTAACCAGGCAGCTGCCTCTACAGATGGTGGCTATAGCTATGGATGACCAGGAAAGAACCTTCTCACCCCTGAAGTCCTTGAGAACTGCTAAGCAGTTCGACAACAAAAATGGAGACAGTTTTTATCAGTAATCATGACTGAGGATATTGGTTAGCATTATCTGCTTTGCTTTTGTACCCTAAGATCTATGGAACCTGTCCATCTAATTTGCAGTTAAAAACCTCCTAAATCCACATAGTGAATGCCTAATTAATGTTTATTCATTCATTCATTCCAGCTCTTGACTGCAAGACAGGATGACAAATGAAGGATTTTTTTTTGCTTTTTTTTTTTTTTTTTGGAGTGGGGAAGGTAAGGCAATTGGGGTTAAGTGACCTGCCCAAGGTCACACGGCCAGTTTTTATGTGTGTGTATTAAATGTCTGAGGCCAGATTTGAACTCAGGTCCTCCTCACTTCAGGGCCAGTGCTTTATTCACTGTGCCACCTAGCTGCCCTAAATGAAGGATTAAAATAAACCTTGTATAATTAGTTATCAATCAGCCAACAAACATTTATTAAGCATCTAATGCATGTTAGATACAGGGGATACAAACACAAAAGTAAAATAGTTCCTGCTCTCCAGTAGCTTTCAGAGAGGGACACATGTACCTATACAAGTATCTATGCAATTTATACCAAATATATATAAGATGACATATTTTGGGGGGAATGGGAAGGCATTAGTAGCCAGAGAATCAAGAAAGGCTTTATGTAGAAAATAGCCATTGAGTTGAACTGTGAAGAAAACTGACTTCTTCCTCTTTCTCACTGAAGAAGACAGTTCATTTCCTACCTGTGCACCTTTGCACTGGCTGTCCCCAATATTTGTGCTCTTTCCTGTGTATGAGGGAAGACTAGAGCCCCATCACTAAGCTGCTGTGAACTACTGGGCCCTGTGTTCTAGGTGTTAGAACTTACATTGGTTGAGATCAGTCCTGACTCAAACCTAAAGACCCCAGCCTGGAGGAAGAGGCCCAGAATCAGAAGTGCTTTGGTGCTCAGTTTCTGGTAGCCATGTTTCCACCAATTTGAGACTAAGGAATAGTGGAATATACTCTAAGATTTCACCTCAATAAATTTGGCTTCAGGTAATATTTGTAAATGAGTTGTTTCCCATTTTTGGTATGGACACCATCGTTCTACAAAAGGTAATGTATGAGAGAGCATTTGCTCTTAAATGACCCAGAAGAACATTGAGCCTTCTAAATGTTAAATCAGGCTCTAAATTGAACCTTCCAGTGCCAGTGAGAAGTTTAGAGAACAATAATTTTTTCCTTAAAAATATATCCCATGCAAGATGGCGGAGTAGAAACAGCTCGTCCAAGCCTCTCTGCCCCCAGATTCCCCACAAACTATGTAAAAAAGGACTCTGAACAACTTCTGGAGCCCCAGCACCCACAGAACGACACAGAGAAGCTAACCTCCCGCTGAGGACAGCCCAGCAGCCCTGCAGGAAGGACCAGTGCGGCGGTCTGGGAGCCGGCAACGCGCAGAGCGCAGGAGCCCAGCCGAGGAGCCGAGCCCAGGTCCGCGTGAGCCGAGGTTTTAGCCCCAGGGCGGCAGGGCCAGCAGCCAGCTGGAGGAACCCCAGAACACCAGGAGCTGTGGCGAATCCAGAATTATCAACATAGACATGCCTAGGACAAAGTAAGAGGTTAGTGTCCTATGGACTTTGGGACCTGTATTTGGGGAATGCGTCAGCTCCCTCCCCTGGGGGCTAGAAGCCGCTGAGGAGACACGCCATTTTGTAGTTTTCAGAGGCATTTCCGGCTCCCAGCCTACAAATTGTGGGGAGATCCAGCGATCAGTCTTGGGGGGTAATCGCTCTTGCTTTAACCTCCCTGGATCTGGATTGTGATCTAGGGTGGAAATTGTGGGTGGGTTTACAGCTTGCCAGAAACGGAAGTTGCCCCCCACACGTTCGGGACGAAAATTCCTCTAGCTGGCCTTAAAGCCATAGTGTGGCAACAAGCCCAAAAGTCAAGCAATTAAGTGGCAACATGCCAAGGCAAAGGAAACAGAAAAATGCAACCCTAGACTCCTATTTTGGGGGCATAGAGCGGGAAAAGGACTGTGAGGTCAGAAGTCCTGCTCCAAAAGCCCCAGGGGAAAACATGAGCGGGTTGCAGGCCATAGAGGACCTTAAGAAGGACTTTAAAAATCAAATAAGAGAAGTGGAGGAAAAATTAGAAAGAGAAATGAGAAGGATGCAGGAAAAGTATGAAATGAGGGTCAACAGCCTGACTGAGGAAAACAACACCTTAAAAAATAGACTAGCTCAAATGGCAAAGGAGGCCCAAAAGGGCAATGAGGAGAAGAATGCCTTAAAAAGTCGAATTTGCCAGATGGAAAAAGAATCTCAAAAGTTCACTGAGGAGATTCATTCCTTCAGAGTTAGACTGGAGCAAATGGAAGCTAGTGGCTTTATGAGAAATCAAGATGCTGTTAAGCAGATCCAAACAAATGAAAGATTAGAAGGCAATGTGAAATATCTCATGGGAAAAACCACTGACCTGGAAAATAGATCCAGGAGAGACAATTTAAAAATTATTGGACTACCTGAAAGCCATGATCAAGGAAAGAACCTAGAAATCACCCTTCAAGAAATTCTCAAGGAAAACTGCCCTGATGTTTTAGATCCAGAGGGCAAAATAGAGGTTGAAAGAATCCACCGATCACCTCCTGAAAAAGATCCCAAAAAGAAAACTCCCAGAAATATTATAGCCAGGTTCCAGAATCCCCAGATCAAGGAGAAAATACTACAAGCGGCCAGGAAGAAACAATTTCAATATTGTGGAAACACAATATTGAATAGCCCAGAATAGCTATCAGAATAGCCCAGGACCTGGCAGCTTCTACACTGAGGGATCGAAGGGCATGGAATATGATATTCCAGAGGGCAAAAGAACTGGGAATGAACCCAAGGGTCACCTACCCAGCAAAACTGAGTATTTTGTTTCAGGGGAAAATATGGTCATTCAGTGGAATAGAGGACTTTCAAGCATTCTTGAGGGGAAAAAACCAGAGTTGAATAGAAAATTTGACATCCAGACGCAAGAAGTAAGAGATGCCTGAGAAGGTAATCAGGGAAAAGAAATCAAAAGGAACTTATCAAAGTTGAACTATTTACATTCCTATATGGAAAAGCAATATCTGTGACTGATGATATCTTTCTCACTATGAAAATAATGGAAGAAGGGGTGTGGTCATATGAATACATATGTGAATGTGTGTGTATATGGTTACAGTTATATATGGATAGAGGGCATAGGTTGAATTTGTTGGGAAGGGAGAATACTCAAGGGATGAAATTATGAGGTGAGAGAGGAAAGTGGCAAGAGGAGATGGGGAGAGACATGGTAGGGTAAACTATCTCATGTAGGGGAAGTGGTTGCAAAGGAGGGGGAGAATAAGGAAGGCTAAAAAGGCAAAACCACATTCACATTGAATTTGGTTCAGGGAGAAAATGACATACATACTAAATGGGATATCTCAACCTGCAGCAGGATAGGGGGAAGGGGGATGAGAGGAGGGATGATGGATGGGAGGGCATCCTTGGGGTGAGGGGAGGTTGGAAGTACCCACTATAGAGGAGGGACAGGATCATGTAGGGAATGGACCAGGTGGGGGATGGGATGAGTGGGAGGGAATTATAAGCAGCCTTGTACAATATATCTACCATGATAATGTTTTGCATAGCTAGACATGTACAACATATACTGAATTACTTACCTCCCAAGAAGGAATGGGTGACAAGGGAGGAAGGAAATGGATCTGAAATTCGAGGTCGTAACATTAAATGCTTCAAATATATATATATATAAATACTATTATTAATACTCTTTTGCCTATAATTGGGAGATAAGATGTGCAGGCATTGGGACACAAAGATTCATCTTCCTCTAATGGAAAAGTCGATGGGGGTATGGGAGAAGGTATGGGAGAGAGCAGATTGGAGGAAGCTATATCTTGTGGGACTGCTATTCAGGGAGGTTGGGTAGGGGAATAACAGGGGGAAAATGATTGTAACTCAAAATCTGGTGGAAATGAATGATGATGTAAAACAGAAGTTAATAAAGCATTTGTTTAAAAAAAAAGTAAAAAAAATATATATCCCATAATATATAATGAAACTTCTCTTAAAATTTTAATTAGTTTATTAGGGTTAGATGTTCATTTTAGTTGCTTTAGGGAATTAAACTTTTAATTTTCTGAGATAGTCTGGCCTTCCATTGGCTTTGCCTTCTCTGTAGGAATGTCCAAACATCCTGGCAATAAGAGCTATTTAATCCCATACCCTTCCTATGTAACACTAGAAGTATTGTCTTCTACTACTTAGTGCCTAAACCCCCTAATTGTCATGATCTTCAGTTTTATATATCCTTATTCATGTATTTGTTATTTTTCCTAGAGAAAAATAGAAGTTCCTTGGGATTAGTTTATTTTTGTCTTAGTATTCCCAGGGCTTAGCACAGTTACTGTAAATCAGAGGCTATGTGGCCCAATCTCATCTTTAAAATATGGAAAACAAGGTTTAGGGAAGTTAAGTTACTTGCCCAAAGTCATAGAGGCAGTAAGTAGCAGAGGAAGAATTTGAATTGAGGTCTCCAGACTCCAAAAACAGTGCTCTGTGTCAAGTTGCTTGCCTAGTAGGGGCTTAATAAATATTTACTTATCAGTGCTAGCACATGCTATATTCCTTTGAACATGCATTGCAGTTTCCCATTTCCATACCTTTGCTCATCTCTGGAATGACCTCTCCTCTCTCCACATCACCCAATCAAACCTCAGCATCCTTCAAGGCCTCTTACTCTTTGTGACATCTTCCTTTCCATGTTTGGAAATGATCCTTCCCTCCTTTGACAACCTACACCAGACATTGCCACCATTCTTATTTGATCTAGGACTTACCACGTATTACCTGATATTATTATCCTGTCACATGCCTGTGCCTTATTTTCCCCAGAGATACTGTGAGCTCTTTGGAGGAATAGAATATATTCTCTCTCTGTTATATCCCCTATAGCCTCTTGCCTATTAATTATCAGTAAATCTTTTAAAAGGCTTGAGAGTATATGTAGTACCTTATAATAACAAAAAGCTATCATTTCGGTACAACTTCTAAACTAGAATTTTCTTCCCAAAAAAACAAAATCACAGGAATTGTAGAATGTTAGAGCTGGGAAGCACCCCAGAAGTCATTGAGTCGAACCCTAATTTGGCAGAAAAGGAGGCAGAGACCAGATAAGGCTAAAGACCTTGCCTAAGATCACACAGCTAGGTAGTTGTGGGGACAGGATTGGAACTTGGGACTCATGGCTTCTGGTCCAGTGGGATCTTTCCACTATAATGCTGCTGCTTATGAAATGAACCAGGTGAATATAGAGGACACATTGACATTTTCTCAATGGCTTGGTCACCTGTCAGAAGATGCACATATTAGTCCTATGGGAATTAAGGAAGAATTTTTCATTTTAAAAGATTGGCTCTTAGCCCCTCATCCTCTTTATCTATCACTTGTCTCCTCTTAAAATGTGTGTGGATTCTTACTCCCTATTACTCAACTTATAGTATGCTGATAGAGGAAACAGATGTTGTTATGAGAGAGATATTTCAAATGATTCCACTTTAACAGTATGTTCTCACTTACTGACAACGTTCATAGTACTGCAGTAACTCTAAGTTGGAAAGGACCTTAGAGATTGTATAGTCAAAACCCCCTCATCTTTTAGGGTGGGAAACTGAGGCCCAGGGAGGGGAAGTGACTTGTTCTTTGTTCCATAGCTAGCAAGTGGTGGAGGCAGATCTAGAATCCAATTTTCCTGAGTCTAGCAGGAGAGGTTGGGGACTTAGAGAGAGGGTACAGGTTGTCCCCTTTTCCCTCTGGGACTATACTGTGGTTGGACTGCTTCTCCTGTGGCCCACCTCTATTCCCCCCAAACCCTCTAGAGGCCCAGATTGGATTCTCTGGAAGACAGTCTTTCCTTCCTTAAATGAATTTGTCCTTGGTGCCTGAATTCTTTACTGCTGTATCTAAACCATTGAATTCACAGATCTGTATATAAATGTATAGACTTAGGTTTATATATTTTCTTTTGTGTGTTCTTTTCCCTTTTTTCACATGTGCTTACCCTAGCTCTTCCACTAAGCTGTAAACCTCTAGAGAACAGAAGTCTTTATGTCTAGTCTTTCTTAGTTCTTTTCTAAGAGAAGGTACCCAATCAATATTATTGGCTGACTGCCACTGGCCAGGTCATGGTCTGTTTCTCTCCGAGTCTGCATACAAATAGCACCAGTAGAGCCTGGGAGACAAAAGTGTACTAAAACCAGTCACATACATTCATTAAACCTATGCTCATTCATGTGGCTACATGCTTGCCCTTCTTTCATTCTGTTTGCCATGGAAAGCCTGCGAGGAGATTTTGACCCTCTAGAGCTTAATATAATCCATAAAAGTACCTTGCTATTATTAAGAATGTTAAAAAAAAACAAAATAAGACCTTCTATGAAATTTTTAAAAGATGAAATAGTCCTTCATCAAACCACTAATAGTGGTAGATTAAACAGAAAGAGTTAAGAGTTTCTTCCATCTATTGCTAAGTGCAGAAATCAGTATAAACTACAAATTGTTCCCACAGGCTCTTTGGGGAATAATTTAGAATGGGCTCAATCAGATTACCAACAGTTGACCAACCTACTGCATTTGTTCTTTGAGGGGACCATCTAGTCAGGATGGTGGCACCTGAAGTCACCCTGGTTTTACACAGAATAGGGAAGGGAATGTAAGCAAGACTAGTTTATGAAAGGTCAGTGAATAATCCATTTTCCATAACAAAAGGGAAGTCCTACTTGGTGAATAAGATGTCACTTTGACTAAATTCAGCTCTTGGGAGGCCAGAATACGCGGAATATCCCCAAAATAATCACTATAATGGACTGGTATTAGCAAGAGAAATATTCACTCAGTAGAGATGAATGAGTGAATTATGCTAACCTAGAAGTAGGTGACCCACCAAATGCTTGAGCAGTCATGAATGGTGCCAGTTATGCTGAATAATTTTTTTTCTTTTTGCAAAAAAAGTTTCATTTTTCTTTGGAGAATGAGAAAAATCACAGAAAAATGTTTTAAGGATAAGTGTAAACCAAGCGAGTGCATATTACAGAAGGCAGCTTATATAGTACAGTTTTATCAAAGCTTACAACTGCACCAAGACTTTTGGGACACCCTGTAGTAATGAATCTGTGAACAGACTGGCTTGAATTCCCTCGTTCCTTTTTGCCTTATTTTGACCATAAAGAGGAAAAATGAAAACAATTTCTCACTGAGGGAGAGGAAATGGATTTTCTGTGCGTCCATGTATTGAGACACTTTTCTTATTTGTTGTATAAATCTTAAAAATGTATAAAATCCCTGTCTTTTACTTGCTTCATAAAGCAAGCAAACACAAAACAGGCATCAAGAAAATATGAGAAAACAAAGCCTATTTAATATTTGAACAATGTAAAATGCTGCAAAAATATCAGCTGGAGATTGCGGTGGGTCAGCTCAGACAGGATATTGCACCTATCTCCCTTGAGAAGGTTTTTTTTGCATAAACTGTTCTATCTTTAGCTTCTGAAGCAGTTAAGATGAGAATCTTAAAAAAAACAAAAACCTGCTGGTCTTAGTTATCATCTCATTTTAGGATCATGAGAATTTAGGGATCATTATGAGATCAACTAGTTCAGGGGTGGGGAACCTGCTGATTCAAGGCCACACGTGGCCTTCTAGGTCCTTGGGTTCGGCCTTTTGACTGAGTCCAAGTTTTACAGAACAAATCCTTTTATTAAGGGGATTTTTTCTGCAAAGTTTGGATTCAGTCAAAGGGCCGCACTTGAGCACCTAGAGGGCCACATGTGACCTTAAGGTTGCAGGTTCCCCACCCTGAACTAGACCCAATTCCCTTACTTTGTAGATTGCTAAGAAGTGGAGGCCTTGGTGCCATCAAGCAGCTTGCTAAAGATGAATATTGGCAGAGGTGAGATGCAACACTATGCATTCTGACTTCAAATCTTGTTCCCCCTCTAGGCTGTGATGGAAGCTTTATTGTAAGGTATGTGTGTATAGGTCTGGAGGTCCTCCTAATGCCAGTACTTTGGAATGTTCTTTGTCAAGTGCAGGTCCAACCTGACTTGTGTGATCAAAAATGACTTTTCTCAAATGACTTGTTTAGAAAATTCAACTCTGACTCATGTGAGACATACATAGCATCTTGGAGTGAAGTTCTAGATAGAAATGCTCTGGTCAGCCCCTGACAAGAAGCATTCAACATTTGTGGCAAGTGCTCATCCAACTTCTGCTGTAGGATTTTCAGTGACAGGGAACTTCAGTGTCTTATGAGGCAACCAATCCCTTCCTTTTTTAGATAGCTTCAAGTGTTAGGAAGCTTTTCCTTATGTCAAAATGAGATCTTCTACTCCATTGTCCTCATTTGGCCTTTGCAGGTGAAAATACTGTATATGACCTTTATTTTCTTTTCTTCCAAATCATCTGTTATAGATATGCCAAAATAGGTAATATTTATAAAGCTTGCCTACAAATTATCTTTTCCACTTAATAGTTATTAAAACAAAACCTTCTATAAACTTTGGTTTAATATTAAAAATCTAATTATTAGCCTTTTTAAAATAAAACTTTTTTGTTTTTTTTTGGAGGGGGAGGACAGGGCAAATAGGGTTAAGTGACTTGCCCAAGGTCACACAGCTAGTTTTTTTTTTTGTGTTAAGTGTCTGAGGCCATATATGAACTCAGGTCCTCCTGACTCCAGGGCTGGTACTCTATTCACTGTGCCACCTAGCTGCCCCTAATTATTAGTCTTTTAAAGACAAAATAACATTCTCTAAAAGAATATTACAGTTATCACTAAAAATTCCAAGTGCTTACATTTAGTTATCAATAAGAGTAAAATTGAAAACCTTGAGAAATATATGGAAACTGGATTTCTCTCCAAGGATATTTGTGTATGTGTGTGTATGCACACATGTATGTTCTCAAGTTTATAAGGTTTGGGGTTAGGTGGAATGAGCGTGAGGGTAAACTGTCCTTATCTTTCACACTATCGTGTTCCCCTTGGTTTCTGGAGGGAGCTAGCCAGTCAGCCAGAGTTGGATTGCAAATGGAAAATAGATCTGACTATGTGAACTTAAGCAGATGTGCTTTAGGGGAATGGGGAAAGTGATGTGGAAAAGTATGCATGAGGGTTAAGCAAATTAATCAAAAGCATTTATTAAGCACTTACTATGTGTCAGCCACTGTGCTAAGTGTTATGGCTACAAATTCAAGTGAAAAGATAGGCAGATACTGCCCTTACGGAGTTCACATTCTAATGGATAAAGATAACACAAAAAGGAACTGACAAGATGGTGGGAGGAAGGTGGCAGCAGTAGACAGCACTGGGCTTAGAATCAGGAAGTCTCATCTTCCTGAGTTTAAATCTGGCCTTAGACATTTACTGACTGTGTGACCCGTAGCAAATCACTCAACCCTGTTTGCCTCAGTTTCCCCATCTGTAAAATGAGCTAGAGAAGGAAGTGGCAAATCATTCCAGTATCTCTGCCAAGAAAAACCCAAATGGGGTCATGGATAAAGGATGGCTGGTCTGGGCCCTTCACCAATGCAGAAGTACCAGGAAGAAATTACCAATGGGAGAAGGGAACTTGCTGTGCTACCAAGCAAGATTTTTGTCTTGATGAACCAGCTATTTGGTCTTGATCAAGTCTCAGAGGAAATGAAAATGATAGAAATAAGGTCAAACCTGAACACATAACTACCTTAGTTCCATGTGGAACGTTGTAACACTGAGACTTTTAGTAAAGGTTAAGAAAGTGCTGTTGTCCCTTCTCCACCTAGCCACACGGCAGCTGCTGCTACAATGGTGATCAAATGACCCTGTATTAGTCAGGCTTTTGCCTGGGTTCCTGGATCACCTTTTCTACTTTGTGTGACCTTTCCAGATTAAGTTACTGAACTCCCTTCTCAACGTACACATGTTTAGCCTTGGAGGTGATCTTTTGAATTCAGAATGTTTGGAGGTCCTAGTTCCACTGGGCAGAGCTGACTGATAGCACAGGGAGTTTCTTCATAGGAGAAAATGACTAGTCAGGAGGATTAACCAAATCTTGGACTGAATAAGCAAAAGTCTTCCACCAGGAATTGTTTGGATAGTACAGAGTTGAGATGAAACGTGGGTTGCCATTTCAGTAACCCATAAACTGCTTCATGTTTATGATGCAACCTCTCAGGAGAATCTTATAGTAATATAAGATTGTTATATTATAGATGTTATATTATAAATTGCTCATTAATATAGGAAATATGTTAATATTTCAATAATTAATTGTAGAAGTCATCGATATATGTTGGGGGACTTTTGTGTTCTTTAGCATTTCTTTTGTACGTGGGAAATAAATATCCATCCCATACCTGATTTATAGTGTAGAATGAGTACCTTTCTATTCTCAACTTTGGGGGAGACTTTTGATGGAACCCATACCAAAAAGCCTTAAGCAATTTTCCCCTGAGATGCCAGGGTGGGAGATGAAATGAATCAGAGTTTGAGAAGAGGGACTCTAGGTCTACTCTCACTTGAGGCAGACCATATGTGTGGTCCAGAGCAGATGAGTCTCAGTAGAAAGGAAATGGTTACGGAGCATGTATTCCCTGAGATTAGCAGTGGTCATTAATTGTGACATAACTCTATGAGTTGCTTGGTTTATTCCATTTTGTCTAGAGAGTTATATTTCATTCACTCTCTTGGTTAATTAGTGGACTTCTCACAACTACCATTCAGAAAAAAATACACATTTGTTCTGTAGCTATATTGTCTTTCTTATTTTTGATCTCTCTGAGCAAGTGCAAATAAGTGTTTTCATTAGCATTGAGTGATCTGTGATAGTCTCAGACTTTAGAAACAAAAACACAGATAGTAAGCTGAAGACACAGGACTACAGCAGACAAATGCATGCCATCTTATTATTTCTAAGTTGGGGAAATCCGTTGTTTTTTCCTATTTGGTCAGTAAATGCTTTTAAAATCTATAGGGAAGGATATTGGATGGGAAAGTTAGATATTTATAAATGAGGGTATTCTGGTAGATGTTTAACAACCAACCCTTCCTCCCCAAAGTATGACATTTTAAAATTTAATCTCCATGGTTAACATTTTCTTTATCACTTTTGTAAATCAAGACAGTCAACAAAACAATAAATCAAGCCCAGATTTATAGTGTTTGCTGATTTCTGATATGCAAATGCTCACATTGAAAACTGAACAATTGTGAGACAGTAGGAGCTAGCTCCAGCTTAACCCTATTTATAGATTATAAATTATTAGAGCTTTGTTGATGAAAAAATGAAAACCCGGAAAACTTAAACAACCTGTCCAAACTCACATAGCTTTTAGCAGAATTGGGAGTAGAAATCAGATCTTCTAACACTCAGGCATTGTTACATTGTGAAGTTCTGAGGACAAGGACCATTATTTTGCCTTTCTTGCTATCACCAGTGCTTAGTACAGGGTCTTGAACACAGTAAGCACTTAGTAAAGGGTTGTTGACTGACTCCCTAGGCCAGGGCACATTCCACTTGCTTTACTCCTGTAATTGAGAATTGTCAAAGAGTATAAAGTAGAAATCTGCAGCAGGAAGAGCTAAGAAACAGATTTACTGCATTTTCCCTGATTCCCTGAGGCTGAAACTTCTTTGCTGAAATTTTCAGACATACTCTCTACCTTCCTGGACACTATACTTAAAATAGAGTTTTGATCTCATCAACATGGATGTTCCCACTTTGTAGGTCACAACTCACCCATGCATGCTTCTCTTCAAGACAATAAGCATTTATTAATCACTTACTATGTACCAGACACTGTGCTAAGTGCTGGGGTGGTAGCAGAGGGGAGGGTACAGATACAAGCAAAAAGAAAGGCAGTCCCAGGTTTCAGGGAGCTTACATTCTGATAGGGGAAGACAGTACATAGAAGGAAGCTGAAAAGGGGAGGAAGGTGATTAAGGTACTGGGTTCAAAGGCATAGTAGACAAGTTTAGGGTGCAGACTGGTGGGAAATGAAGACACGGCTGATGTAGGGACCCTTCTTATCCTGGCCATCTCTTGCTCATGTCCTCTCATAAGTTTGCCAATGGGTTTATTCAGCAAGCTGGGGGTACTGCTAATTTTCTCAAATATCACTCAATCAATATACAGAAGCACATTTTAAGCTCCTACTGTGTGCATGCCAAGTTTTGGTATTATAACTATAAAGAATGACATGATCAGGGTGGCTAGGTGGTGCAGTGAGTAGAGCGCTGGCCCTGGAGTCAGAAGGACCTGAGTTCAGATCCGGCCTCAGACACTTAACACACACAAACAAAAAAAACCTAGCTGTGTGACCTTGGGCAAGTTACTTAACCCCAATAGCCCTCCAAAAAGCAAAAAAAAAAAAAAGAATGACATGATCTCTACTTGCCAGGATCTTACATTCCAATGTGGAAGACAAGTACATATGAAAATAAATGGAGCATAGTTATCAAGCAAATCTATGCTAATAAACACAAAGCAGTTAAATATGAGGTAGTTTAGAAGGGAAGGAAGCAGTATTTGGGGTAACTGGGAAAGAAAGGTTTTAGGTAGAAAATGGTGCTTGAGCTGACTCTTAAAAGAAGAGAGGGACATCAGGGGACAAAGATAATGAGAGAGGGCCTTGCTGGGCATGTGGACAGCGAATGCAAAGGCAGGGAGATAGGAGTTTGGAGTGTCATGTGTGAGGAACATAGAGAAGGCCAGTTTGGCTGGATTGCAGAGTACAGGATGGGGAGGAAAGTCCAATGAGCTCGAAAAAAGAACGAGGCTGGCTTGTGAAGGGCTTCACTGGCCGAAACAAGTGTAACTTACTATATCTCTTACTCTTGCCACTGGCCCATCTTCTCTTTCAGAGGATTATAGAATAGGAGCTAGAAAGGGCATGCTTCCTGGGTGACCTTCTTTGCTCTGGTTCTTCTTTAGAGCTCCTTGTAGCCTCTGTGCCCCTGCCACATACCTCCCTACTGAATCATATTTTAAATTATCTGGAGACTAGTGCTCCATGACTCACAGACACATGGTACCACCAGAAGAAGAGTAGTATTAAGAGAATAGACCTTTGTTTCTAGGACAAATATGGGGTTATTAAAGAGCTATTTCTCCTCTGTTCAATTCAGAGTCCAACTCAATGTCTTTTAGCAGAGTCTGTCGAAGATATACACACTGATGGGTTAGCTCTTTATAACACTATTGTTTTTTTTTGGGGGGGGGGCGGGGAACAAGACTTGTCATTTCGTTGGTAGAAAGAGTATCAGGTGAGGACATTATCTTTTCTAAATGCTACAGATCAGTACCAGTTCTGCAACTTAATGCCTTTGGGAATTGCCTAAAGTACTGAGGTATTAAATGTCTTACCCAGAGTAACACAGCTCTAACTCAGGATCGCTTCCTATCTATTATTCCAGGATAGCTTCCTATCTATTATGTCAGACTGCCTTTCACAATATTTTTTTCTTTTTATTCCTCTCTTTTTAAATTTCACCCTCCCATTGCTTCCCCCTAAATGCACAACAACACAAAGGAAAAAAAAATCCTCATCATAGATGTGTATAGTACTGCAAAACAAATCCCCATATTGGCCATGCTCAAAAATATATAACTTTATGCATTTTAACTTCATCATTTCTCTGGCCAAACCAAACAAAAACGAATGGCATTATATGCATTAAAAACTGTGTCCTGAAGCCAAGGGGGAAGAAAAAATGGAGAAGTCCTCAATTAGGGAAACAAGTATTTTAGAAAACACATTCCGATACTCCTAACAAAGAAAATGCTCTGCTTCCCCTCACATTTTTTCCAGATTGTGCCCAGCAAGAGCAACATTCCCCTAACAGGGCCTGTCACTTTCAATTTGGAGCAAGACACTAGAATTGGGAAGGGAGAGGACCATCCAGGTATGGAAGTGATGAGCCCTGTGACCTTGGGCAAAACATTCCATTTCTTCTGTTTTTTTTTTCTTTCCTCTTTGCCCCTCACAGAATTCTAACTTTGCTTTTCTGTTGTTGCAGGGAGTGGATGGGTGCAGGGAAATGGGAAGTATTCCTAAACAGATTTCAGTGGGGTCTTTTGAGCCTACTCATTGGCTCCACAGTCCCTCGTTTCAAAAACATGGCAAATGAGAGGGTATTTGAATGATTTCCTCTGAGAATCCTGACTCTATTACTTTTGAATCATTTGTGTCCTTACAATTATTTGCATGCTGGGATGCCTGTGAATGGCACTGTCCTCACCATATTTCTCCACTGATGTAGGGCCTATAATAAAAGTAGGTCTCAGCTTTTCTAATTACAATTCTTCACTTGTCCAGACATAGAGGGAATGACTTTTAAAATGTGAGTGTAGCTGATCAATATGAAGAGGACCCCTGAGAAGCAAATCAACCAAGTTTAAGAACTGTGAGCCTAGGCATTCCCCACGGCACTTTCTCTTGGACAAAATAATTCTCCAAAGCATAGGCACCAGAGAAGATAAGAAAATCTTTCTGTGGTCACTGCATTTGAACTTAGTATATCTTAAATAAAGCTTGATATATTTCCTTTACAAAGAGTTATTTTTATTGTTGTTGATTTTTGTTTTTTGATCAGACCTATGGTTTCTCTGGTGTACAGAGCTCACTGTGAAGAACTCCCTCTGGTAATGTGTGCTCTGTACCTGAGAGTTTCAGTGAATTGGTTGGGGGCGCTGAGAGGTGAAGTCACTTCCCCAGAGTGAAGTCACTTTCCCACAGACAGTAGGTGTTTGACCCAGGATTTGGCTCTTTATCCACTACACAAAGCTGCTTCTCATTGTTAAGGATGATGAAGTTCTGTATTTTTTTTAACCTTTTAATTTGTTGGGTAGAGATTGTCTATTTCTTGGCTGCTGGGGCTGGAGATAAAGGAGACTCTGAGGTGATGGGGTGCAGTCACCTCAGTGTGGACAATTTAGCTGTTACAGTGTACCAGACTTCCCAGAAGCACTTGAGAAACAGCAGGGATCATTTCCTGATTAATCATGACAGCATAATAGTTATGATCTGGTAATTCACAGAACAATCTATAGCACCTCAAAGTTTATATCTCCACTCACCTTAAGTTTTCAAAATATTCTCATTTTATAGTTCAAGTCAAGATACCAAAACCACAGAAACAATCTTTAACAAAAAGTGTCTCCGGTTTTTCTCTAACGCTGCTCCCTATCTCCTCTTTCTGTGACCTCCACTTCTCCCCATCAACCACCAACAGAGCAATAAAAAAAATACTGAATGCTTTAAAGCTAATTTAGCATTTTTACAGGAATTCAAGCCTCAGATAGTATGAATAAGTACAGTGATGGGTGGGTGGGTGGGGAAGAGAATCAGCATTTACGTAGCACTGACTGTGCCAGGGACTGCACTGAGCATTTCACAAACATTATCTAATTTGATCTTCACAACTCTGAGAAGTAGGTGCTATTATGGTCTCCATTTTACAGGTGAGGAAACTAAGGCAAAAGAGGTTAGATGACTTGTCCAGAGTCATACAGCTAGAAATATCTGAGGCTACATTTGAACTCAAATCATATGAATAACCCTATTATGACATTAGAATGCATCCTGATTGGCTAAAAGTGATTGGAAGATTAGACTCAGGAGCCTAATCCAAAGCCCAGGTGCCTAACTACCAAACTTAACTTAAGGGTTTCCTGGGAGGGATGCACCTATTCTTCTCTGGGGCTACAGGAAAGATTGATGCCCCTGCTTAGAGCACTGGGAAGGAAGTTGTGCCAGGAGCTGGTGGTAATAAAGAAGATGAATGTGTGACTGTACTTGGATATAGTATATCTGGGAATCCAAAGGACTAGAGTGCTTGGGGGACCTTGGACGCCTAGGAGGCTGGTTGCCTCCAGTTGGATTTTAGCAAGCAGGAGAGAGAAGTGAAAAGTAAACACTCTTAGTCTTAAGAACAAAGTTCAAAGTCTTCTAGGCTGTCATGGAAAGAAGGAGCTGATGTTCTGGGAAGGTGACAGCAAGGCCTAATACCAGGGCTGGTTCCTTTACACCATAAGGTATGGGTAAGATTTGAGGGATTGTAGTGAAATAATCTAAATTACCTTTAATTTTTAGACACAATACTGTATAAGTAGGATACATTAAGATTAGGCCATTTTAAAAACGTAAGTTAGCATTATGTATATTTATTCTTCCTAGCACACTCAGGAGCTTTGTTCTGTGATGTTTGGATTCAGTCAAAGGGCCTCACATGAGGGCCTAGAGGGCCCCATGTGGCCTGGAGGCCACAGGTTCTCCACCCCTGGTAGACCCTGTAAGGACATATGGAGAGGCTGTGGGCAAGAGTAGCACATGAAGGGCAGGCATGGATAGGCTGTGACTGAGATCATGGGAAGAAACACTCAAATTGATTATTCATTCCATAGTTGTGCGGGGCACTGTGCTAGGCAATAAAGAAAGAAAAAGAATGAAATAATCCCTAGTCACTTGGAAATTACATTCTGCTGAGGCGAGGGCAGAGAATACGTACATATATAGATGGAGAAAATAATAAATAAAAGATAGGGAAGGAGGGCACTAGTTGATTAGATCATAGATACATTTGAATATAAGTTCCATCTTACACATAATGGGCCAGAAGCTGAATCTTTATATTGCTATAATTTCCAAATATATTTCTATGCAAATACTATTGTATTTCTTAGTATTTGAGGCAATGGACCAAGAGTCAGGCATTATGAATACATTTTTATCCCTGAAAATTGTCTTTGGTTTCTGAGGAGAGTGTGATTAAGGAAAAAGTTGTGTCAGTAAGAAGAGGAAGCCACTTTAATGAAAAAATCAAATCTATTCACTTGTAAAGACTTCCCCTTAACTGCTTCATAATCACAATGCCTCGTAGGTTGTTGCTAGGGCCTGAGATATATAAAAGCAGGATCTCTCCAGGGGTGTTATTTCTTCATTCTCAGACTCTTTTCTTGCAAGAGCACCACTGGAATTCCATGGGGCATTATATGACTCTCTGGAAAGGCTTTCAACTTTCAGAATTCATAGCTTGGGGGTAAGGTGAACACCAACATCCTTGTCACCCTAATATCTTGACAGGAGATGAATGGAACTATTTGTGAGAAGGAAAAGTTGTGCATAAATGGCTCGAGGAAACGAGAGGGTAAAAGGGTCTTCTTTTACTCTATCAGTAAAAATTTATAGGCTATCTGTAAAGCAGTTGGATACTCTTGGGTCTTAGGTAGATGTTCTCTTTAATCATCAAGCTTCTTCCAGGGCAGAAAAATGAATAATATAATAATTTTATGAATCTTTTCATCTTCCACTACATCATTTATATTTCAACTTGCAGAAAATTTTATCCTTAGATTTAGGGTATGGATACCTCATCTGGTGACTGGGCTGTAGCTATATTCATAGCCTCCTGCCTGTGAGCTGGGCCTGTCAGGGTTTTAAGATGACTTTCTTCTTGCAGGTAAAGGACTGACTCTGGTTCTGTTGGTGACTGGTTTTTCAGAGGTCATTGGAAGAAGAAGGTCACTGTGACCAAAGGAGAGTGTCCTTGAATCTTATGCTGATGATAGGATGACCTTGGGTCTTCTGTGAGGTACATTCATCTGGGAATATGAGGAAGCCCAAAGTGCTTTTAAAAATTAATTCTTGGTGTATTTTAAGTCTCTTGATATATAACCAATGGGCATTTAGTTGTGAAATGCTCTTTTCAGCTGCATTTGCAGCATATGTTAAATTGCCAACTTGAATCCCAAGAAAATGTCTTTTCTTCCAAGAGGTCAGACTTCAGAAAACTGAACAAGAAGGCTGTCTAATGAATATTCTAGCTGTCTTTTGAACTTTTCTGTATTTGAATTAACCTTTGGCAAAATAAGATTTCAAAAGACAACTTGCTTTGCTCTCAGGTGGAATGGCTTAATAGCCATCAGAGAACACCTTTGGAGGCCAATTATCCTTTACTCATGACAATTTTCTGGTGCTGTTCAGAGAAGGAGATTCTGGAATAATGACATTAATTAAAGGGAGCTATGTGGTAAGGTGGGTAGAGTCCTGAATTTGGAGTCAGAAAGATGAGTTCTAATCCTGCCTCAGATACTTATTTGCTTTGTAGCCCTGGCCAAATCATTGAATCTCTCTGTTCCTTAGTTTCCTTATCTGCAAAATGAAGCATCTGGACTCAATGGCCTCTATGATCCTTTCCAGCTCTAAGTCTAAAATTAATAATTTATAATCCTAGAGAGTTTCTTTAGAAAAATGATTATCTATTTTTAGTTCCAACAATGTAACAATCCTTTTCTTCTTTCATGCTATCAGAATTCTGATCCTTCTAATAGCCTGGCAGATAAATTGTGTTTAGCTCAAAACCTGAAAAAATATATTTTCCTATCAAGGATTTTGTATGTATGTAGGGCATATAGCTTTCTTTGTGATGAGTTATTTACTTTTTAAAAAATGATATAAGATGACAAAACATATTATAAGAGAAAACATATTATAAGACATTATAAGACAAAACATATTATAACATAACCCTAACCTGAAATAAATTTACTACTTAAGTTAAAAAGAGAGATTCTAAAAGGAGAAAAAATACTTTGTTTGGAAGTAGCAGACTTACAGAATCTCTTCTTGGTCTTGCCACTACCTGTTTCAACCTGGCCTTCTAGATTTAGAATAGGAAGGGACTTTAGAAGTCACCAACACAGTGAGTGCCCTTACTTAACAAATGAAGGAACTGCTGTTCCTAGAGATTAAATGCATTGACTAAGGTCATGCAGATCTTAAGTGGGATGGGTCAGCAAGTGTGCCTTCTACACAGCAGGTACACAATTAGTGTATGATAAATGTTGTTGTTGTTTGTCCTTTGCTCTTGAAGAGGACCATGACATCAGGAAGGTGATGCTATGACTTGCAAGTAATTTGGATTTAAAAGTCACCAGCCTCACTTTCTCCTCCGGAGTCATGTAGGTTTAGTGGTAGGATATAGATCAAGATGACAGGATCTGGCCCTGGATGCAGTGGGGAGCCTTGGCCTTTTAAAGTTAAGAGCTATCCCAAGTGTCAGTTTATCTGAGGCAATGTCCATTCAGTGATTAAAGCTAGTTATGAAATCAGGCAAAAAATAGCTTCTGTTACCTGGTCAAAGAAAATATCATCTGGGAGGAGAAGACCCTCAAGATTTCTGGCCAAAACAGAAACAATTGCTATTTACATTTGTTCTGAGCAATCAGAGCCTAAACAATGACCCTGGGCTTGGACTGGGACCTATTGTTGGCCAATCAATGAAAGTCAGAGGTATTTGGGTTTAATGCATAGTCCTTAAGAAAGAAATCTAGCTGTAAACTCCAACTGAGAGGTTTCAGTGATCAAAATTTACATTCCTTTGGGCAGAGAAGGGCTGTAGGAAGATGGTGGCATTCTAGGACATAGAGGATCCCAAATTTTCTGCAAACTAGAGTTCAGGTTTAAAAATGCACCAAGTTCGTTTTTTTTTTTAAATGAAGAGAACCAGTTATAAATCCCTGTATTCAATAAAACACCGCACAAAAGGATAACTCCTGGGAGCCTGATCATAAACAAGTCTCAGTACAAGGAAGGTATTGCACAAAGCAGACTTCTGAAACGGGAGAAAGTCATATATCAAGGTCTCATGGCAGAATGGCCCTTGAGCTTTGGGCCACTGCTGAAGAAAGTCCCTATGCAGAATCCAGGCAGCCGCAACCCTGTCCAGGATCCAAACAATCTGGACCTGAACCAGATGACCAATGAATGAATAAATGAATGAATGAATGAATGAATGAATTTCACCTCTCTGGGTCTTAGTCTTTTTATTTGCAAAGAGGAATAATCAGAGCCATAACTAGCAAGAGGTGATTGGGGTTGTCCCCTAGGGTTCTTGTTTCTGGAAGGGTCACATCCACCTTCTCTCATGTTCTCATGTTGGTGTCCTGAAGAGAGGAAGTGACACCTTTTCCCCTACCCTTCCTCTGAACCAGCTTTAGCTCTTTTATATCTATTTATCTGATACTATATATGATAAAAGTGATATATACATATATTCATACATATATACAAACCATGAAAAGGAATAACCTTTAAATCAGTTAGTAGTGATTACTTTGATTTATTTTTAGTTTGATTGAAGAATTCAGTTCCCTTCTTCAGGAAAAATTAGTTTTAACAGCTAAGCCAGCATAGACATTCCTTCCAGCCTGAATAATATCTATAAACTTAGGGTAAAGCTAGATTGACTTTATCATTTAATAGAGTAAGAAATATATCTTTATAAGTATATAATAATAAGAAGTTAAATAATAGAATCTTCTAAGGTTGTTTCCCTTTCTAGTAGCTGGACGATGCCGGTTGACTGCTAGTTTACCAATCACAAACCACAAATTTCACTTAGTGGGTAATTAACTAAAGGTGAAGTTTTTCTTTCCCAGTCTACATCCCCCTTTTCCTTGACAGCTGGAGGGCAAAGATTTCTAAGGCAATATCACTTTGACAGACAAGTTGATAGACATAAGCCCTAATCTGATAGGAAATCAGATTTGATAACAACAATCCAATGTTGTCAACAGTAGGAATTTGGGTTAAGAAAGCCCAGGAGAAGTGAACCAGTCAGATGACCCGCCTTGTCCCACTGAATTATGTTCAAAACAAGTTTCCTAAGACTGCTGTAATTTTAAACTCCTCTTTTCTGTTATAAAAATAAGCTCTGTAAATCACTCCTTTGTCTCTGACCTCTGAGGAGTTCCACAACTAGATTTCATTGGCAATAGTTGACCTTGCTAACTCAAATCATTATACTAGGAAATATTGTGCCTCAGACCTTCCTATTTTGGATAATTTTACAAGTATAGATATACTATTTGTTACTATATACTATGTAGTGATACTATAGATTACTTTTACGTGTATTATAAATAAAACCGCCATTCCAACCCATCACAGTAAAAAATGCATAAGATATAATTTAGGCACCTAAGTGGCACAGTGGATTGCTTGTTGTTCCTCCAGTCAGGAAGACCTGCAATTAAATCCAGTTTCCAACATTTGCTAGCCATAAGACCTTGGGCAAGTCACTCAACCTTTATTTAGACACAGTTTGTAAGGTTATGAGAATAAAATGCGAAAATGTTTTTTAAATGCTTTGTAAACCTTTAAGTGCTACAGGAATGTTAGCTATTATTATTTTTACTATAATGTATAAAAGTACTTTGAGAAATTAACGGTACTATACAAATTCAAAGTCCTATGATTGCTTTTGTCCATTTTGTTCTTTCTGGTTTAGTGATTGTAATGGCAGAATGACAATCACAAATCTACTGATTTAAGTCACGAAGTTTAAATGTGTTGCTGAATTTCTGGAAAACATTTCAAAATATGAAGGGTGAAAATTTTTTGAAATAATGTACCTTGTTCTTCATTCTTTTTGAAATTCTGTAAGCTATGTTTAAATGAATATTTACAAATTTACATTTAAGAGTTAAATTTATGCTCATTTTAAAGCCTCCCATTTAAAAATGATTTATTATCAAGCATTAATAGAAACAATTAAACTAGCTTGTCAATGCTTTACATTTTAATAAATGAATATTAGTGGCTAAAATGTTATAATTTTTCAGTGCTAAACATCAGGTTTTCTTCATTCCCACTGACTTTTCATTTCCTATGGTTATAGTATATATTCTATTCTTCTGATTCTACTTTTTTTCAGTTAGTTTTATTTTATAACTTTTCTTCTATTTTTTTATGTTCCTTCCACTTATCTATCATTCTTGCATTATAGTGCTGTGCTGTGTTAGGGTACAAGAATTTATTTATTCTCCTATTGTTAGATATTTAGATTACTTCTACTTTTTTTTTTAATATAAGTATTGCTGTTATAGAAATCTTTGAACTTAGAATTCTTTCTTCCCTTTTGGTAACTTTTATATTCCCAACAACAGAATCACTGGATCAAAGGGTTTTATGATTTTTATGTCTTTTACTGTTCATTGCCTAACCACTTTCCAGAAAAAGTCTACAATATTGCAATTCTACCATCAATGAAATGGGCGTACTTATTTCTTCACAACTCACTAACACTGAGTCTTATTGCTTTAAATACTTTTTGCCCATCTGGTATATGAGTTGGCATGCCAGAAATGTTTTGATTTGTATCACTTTGATCACTTGTGAAACTGAACATTATTTCAAGTAGTAATTAACAATTTGTATTCCTTCTTTCCTAAACAGTCTTCATATTCCTTTAAGATTTCTTCTCCAGGGAATAGGCTTTGTTTTTAAAGGTTCCCACAAACATATTTTAGATCTCAAGCTTTTATCTTTTATATTTTCCGTATTTTGTGCAATTTGTTTTTTTCTTTTCATTACGTTATTTCTTAAGTTCAAAAACAATTTTTAAAATTTAAAGTAATGAAGGACAACTATCTTATCCCTAATAATTACTTTTTTTTTTTTTTTTGGGAAGTACAAGTCTGCCTTAATCAGTTTTTTTCCCTCCAGTGTGTTCTCTGGAGCTCGTCTTTGTTTTTCTAGAAATATTTAATTCTGATGTATACAGCTCTATGAAGAAAAACTTGGATATTTTTTATTTATATTGTAATAATATGTAATTAATTTGGTAGTATTGCCAATTTTATGATTTTGAACTAATACATGCATGAATTTTTAATGTCCCTCTAATCATTGAAGTCTTCCTTTATTTTAATCATTATAACTTTACTGTGTCCTTAAATAGGTCAAATATATTTTTTGCATAAATCAGCAATAATTTAATAATCACACTGTGATTAAATTACATTCATCCTGTATATCATATATATGCATCTCATGTGAACATACAGACACATATATGCATACATGTGTACACACATATGTATGTATGAATGTAGATAGTCTTTCCCCAATTGGATATATTTCTTTCTTTCTTTTTCTTTTTTTCTTTTTTGGAGGGCAGTTGGGGTTGTTACTTGCCCAGGGTCACATGGCTAGTTTTTGTGTTAAGTGTCTGAGGCTGGATTTGAACTCAGGTCCTCCTGACTCCAGGGCCAGTGCTCTATTCACTGCACCACCTAGCCACCCCGTGAATATATTTCTTGAGAGCAGACAGAGCTTGTTCCATTTTTTATCTTTGTATCTCCAGGGCTTAGCATAGTGCATGGGACATAGTAGGTGCTTAATAAATCCTTGGTGATTGGTTAGTTGAATATTAATATATACATTTTAATTTTTTTTTGCTTTTTGGAGGGCAGTTGGGGTTAAGTGACTTTCCCAAGGTCACAAGGCTAGTAAGTGTTAAGTGTCTGAGGCTGGATTTGAACTCAGGTCCTCTTGACTCCAAGGCCAATGCTTTACTCACTGCACCAGCTGCCCCAGTTGATTATTAATATAATCTTACATACTTAAGGTTTGCAAAGCACTTTAGCTCATTTGATCCTCAACATAGCTGGTGAGATAGGTGCTGTTGTTATCCCTGTTTTGCAGATTAGGAAATCAAGGCTAAGAAAATGACTTGTGGAAGGCCACACAATCTCTAAGTGTCTGGAGTTGCATCTGAATCTGGCTCTTCCTGACTCCAAGTATGTCATTACCCCTGGTTGACCCTGTAATAATAATATTTTCACCTCTTTATTTTCAATATTAATCTCTTAAATTTCTTTTCCCTATGTTATTACAAATGGAGGCTTTCCCAATACTGGGTCAAATACAAGTTGTGAAAGTTGGCATTCTAGTTCTGTGCCTGTTTTTAGTGGTGATGGTTACTGTATTTCTCCATTGTCTATTGTATTGACTCTTTGCTTAAGCTAGATTTTTACAAATTGTATTGAAGAAGACTGTTCTATTTATTGTATTTATCAGGAACATAGCTCCACTTTTACAAAGACTTTTTCTGCATCTACTGATATGATCACATGGTCTAAGTTTTAATTTATATGATATATGTTGATTTTCTGAGGTTAGACTAGCTTCACATATATGGTATGAACCACATATCTAGTTATGATAAATAATTTTTTTCCTATGTTGCTGGATTGTTAGTAAAACCCCATATTCTACCTCATATTATACTTAATTGTTAGATTATATGTGAAAAGACTGATAGTGGAAATTATGGTGAACCTGGAGTGAGTATTGTTGTTCAGTTGTGTCCAACTCTTCAAGGCCCCATTTAAGGTTAAAAATAATGGAGTCATTTGCTATTTCTTTCTCCAGCTCATTTACAGATGAGGAAAACGAAGTAAAGAGGGTTAAGTGACTTGCCCAGGGTCACACAGCTAGTACGTGTCTGAGACTGGAGTTGAACTCAGGTCTTCCTGACTCCAGGGATTGGATCTCCTCTAATCTGGGCAGATAGGAGGCACAGTGGATAGAGTCTTGGGCTTGGAATCAGGAAAGCTCATCATCATGAGTTCAAATCTGGCCTCAGATATTTAGTATAGTTGTATAACCCTGGGTAAGTCACTTAACCTTGTTTGGCTCAGTTCCTCACTTGTAAAATGAACTGGAGAAGGAAATTGCAAACCACTGCAGTATCTTTGCCAAGGAAACCTCAACTGGGGTCATGAAGAATTGGACATGACTAAAATGAATGAAAAACAACCACAACAATGTCTAGCATGGAATGGTGCTTCTCACATGAGTAACAAACAGGTACTAAACAAATATTTGTTTAATTAAAAGAGATCTCATCTAATTTTAGTTGCCAAGGCTTGATTTGTACTTATCTAGGAAAATAATTGTAAATAACAGGGGTCTGGTGTGGTACAACAGGGTACCAGCCGAAGAAGTCAGTCAAGAATCCTTATTACACCCTAACTTTATGCCAGGCGGGGACTGAGCTCAGTTACTCAACAGGCAAACTCTTCTGTTTGGTGTTTAAAGAACTGTACAAGCTACCTTTCTGGTCTTATCACCCACAGATCCCTGATACACACTGCACAGTCCATTCCTATCGGCCTCGGTGCTTTTCATCACACGTGATATTTCTCTTTGGTCCCTCCCTCATCTCTGCAAAGCTCTCTTTGGAACCTCTGGTTTCATGCACACTACCACTAGCATGCAGCCCTTCCTTCTCCAAGGTTATTTGTATCTGCATTGTGTGCACTCTGTATAGACCTCTATTTTTTTGCAAGTTGTCTTCTCTTTTTGAGGACAGGGACTGTCTCTGTTTTGTCTTTGTATTCTCAGCATCTGCAAAGTGCCTGACACATAGATTCCATTAGATTGTAAGCTCCTCTAAGGTAGGGAGTGTCTTTTGCCTTTATTTCCATCCCCAGAGCTAAGCACAATGCCTGGCAGACAGTAGGTGCTTAATAAATGCTTGTTGATTGACCAACTGAGTAACTTGAGCAAGCCACTGAACTTATTTGGACCTTACTTCTTCCTCGTTTGTAAAAATAAAGGGCTAGGATTAGCTGATTTTGAGATCTGCTCAAGCACTAACAGTTTATGATTCTCTATCCATAGAATAATAGGCCTTGAATCAACTAAGGACTTTAATAAAACTAAATGTCACAGCGGGAGTAATTGGTCATTTATTTATCGTTTGAATTCACATAGTGCCTTTCCTATGAAGGGCTCAAGGCACTCAGTCAAATCATTTATATGAACAAAATCCTTCCAGCTTTACTGATTACAGGGAGGGAACTAGGGGTAAGGAACAAAAGCACTCTATCTAACAGTATCACGGTCACTATTATTTCTGCTGGTATCCCTCTCCTCCTGGGCAAGGATTTAAATTGAACCACAATTCTATTTAGAAGTTCATACCCAGGAAACCCACAAATAGGGTTGGAAAAGGGCCATTCTTTAGGAAAGTATATAGGAGAATCCCTCAATTCCCCCATGGCACAACAAAAAAGTGATGGTTTTAGAATTTCTCTGCCTAGCATGGTGGCCTATTTGCTCACCTATCAGTACCTCATGGACAAGCTAAGACATTTCTAGCTTGGATGCCTACTTGTCATCCAAATGTAATCTTCCCCTGGGGATGGTAGTGGGGAGGAGGGGTCATGTGAAGGGACTGACAGGTGACAAGGGAAGGTCACAGCCTTTGGATCAGCTCCCAGAGCAATGATTTATTTCAATCTCATTGAGTCTCCTTCCATCACATTCCTGTTACACATGAGTGAGGCCACAGTGAACAATGGGACTTGTTGGAGACAGCTGCTCTGTCATCAGCTGAAAGTCACCATAGCAACTGGAAGGGTCTGGATTACACAAACACTTAGCTGGCTACAAATGAGAGTAGGTAATAGTTTGAGGTGAAATTGGGGACAAATCTAGCAAAAAATGAATGCCTAACTGAACTCCTTCTCTCTCCAGCCAGGCTCATCCCTTCAGTACCTCTATAAACCTCTGTCTTCTACCAACATCCTCCTGTCAGAGTTTACCCACCTAATCCATTCACTGGATGTGGTACCACCCAAGGGCTTGTCTGCTCTTCATTAGACACAAAGCACCCACTTCTCTCCCTACCCTTTGCTTCCTCCCTCCCACAACTAGCACAAAATTAATAACAGTGGTCTTGGTGGTAGCAGGAGGAAGTGGTAGAAATCCTGGGCTTTTGAAATCAAGAGTTTGGGCTCACATTGATGGGTGTCATGGTAACCTATAAATGTCACACTGTAAGTGGGAGTTTACTCCTCCTATGGTATGGCTAACTCTCATTTAGAAGCAGTAGCAATGGGATGACATTTCTTTTTAAAAGGTCTTTTTGCTAAGAATGAATTTTCTAATTTACATTTATCCTCAATTCTATTTTTCTTATCTCGACTTTTAGTGTCCTGATCATAGAGTTTAGAGTTAGAATAAATGCTGATTAAATGAGGCTGGGGCATCAAAATGATCTTTACATAGAGCATCTAGTCCAAGGGGGTGTTGGAGGCAGCAAAAACTGGCTTGTGAAACTGCTAAAATTTCAGTGTTAAGTATTTACACTTTGGAAATTGGCAACCACTACAAATCAAGGCTTAGTTTATTGTTTTGTGAATTGTCTAGACTTAAGAAAATGTAATAATGCGGGGCGGCTAGGTGGCGCAGTGAATAGAGCGCCGGCCCTGGAATCAGAAGGACCTGAGTTCGGAGCCGGCCTCTGACACCTAATCCGCACAAACAAAAACCTAGCCGTGTAACCTTGGGCAAGTTACTTAACCCCAATTGCCCAAAAGGGGCGGCTAGGTGGCGCAGTGAGTAAGAGCGCCGGCCTCAGAGTTTGGATGACCCGAGATCAGATCCGGCCTCAGAAAATGAGCACCCACGCATAAATCAAATGACTAGCCGTGTAACCTTGAGCAAGTTACTTAACCCCAATTGCTTTAAAAAAAAAAAAAAAAGAAAATGTAATAATGCAAATTAAACTTAAAGCATCAGCAGACCCCTCCCTCCTGTAATCCCTCAAGACTACAGTTGCTAAACATTTCCCAGTGTATTTCTGTAACTGCTCTATTAACACTGCTTGAGCTCCGAAGGAGTATAGTAGAAGGCTCTGGGAATGAAGTCATTACCAGATTGGAGGTTTAGTGACAGTAGACTAAGAATAGTAAGCAGCAGCATTTCTATAGCACTTTAAAGTTTTTGGAGCCTCACAACACCTCTGATGTAGCCTATACCTTTAACTTTTACAGATGAATTGAAACTGAGATTTGCCCAAGGTCACGTAGTATTCAAATCCAGATCTTCTTACTCTAAATCCAGTACTCCTTCTGCTTTACCAACATTGATCTTTTATTTTTTAATCTTATTTTTATTTTTATATGGCAAAAAATAACTTAATATGTCCTTTTCCTCTTTGGGCAGCTAGGTGGCTCAGGGGACAGAAGGCCCAGCCTGGAGTCAGGCAGGCTCATCCTCCTCAGTCCAAATCTGGCCTCAGACACTTATTAGCTGTGTGACCCTGTGAAAATCACTTACCCCTGTTTGCTTTGGTTTCCTCATCTGTAAAATGAACTGGAGAATGAAATGGCCAATCATTTCAATATCTTTACCAAGAAAACTCTAAATGGGGTCATGAAGAATTGGATATGACTGAAAATCCTTTTCCCCTTTCCAAAGATAAGCCCTTCCTTATAACAGAGAAAAAAGTGGTTGAGCTTAACCAAATGATACCAGGGAATATGTAGATTGAATTTTGAAGTCAAAGTCCCCCACCTGACTCCTAAGAGGAGGGAGGGCACCACTGGTCTTCCATAAGCTAGTGGCTAGTGTTCCCCATCATGGCAACATCAACGTGAATGTGTATGTGTTTTGGTTTGCAAAGTATTTTGATTTTAAATCAGATAATAAGGATTCTATGCTTCTCTCACTATTTTTTATAATCATTTATTATTAACTCCATTATTATCCAGTCTTTACTAGATTCATTGAAGAAAACCAAAGAGTTTTCCCAAATCCTAATTCAAATGGAAAGTTTTGTTTTTTTTTTTTTTTTTGCTTTTTGGAGGGCACTTGGGGTTAAGTAACTTGCCCAAGGTCACATGGCTAGGTTTTTGGGTGTGTTAAGTGTCTGAGGCCAGATCCGAACTCAGGTCCTTCTGACTCCAGGGCCAGTGCTCTACTCACTGCGCCACCTAGCCACCCCTCAAATGGAAAGTTTTACACTTATAGTAGCAAGAGCATGATCTCTGATCCATTGAAAGTAGCCATGGGAAACTTCCTGAATTTGTGCTAGACTTTTTCTCCTTCTCCATATTTCTACATATCAAAAAAAGAAGAAAATATCTATCATGTTATCAAACAAATCATCATGCCTCAATGACTGTTAAATAAAGATCTCCAGTCCCATTGACCTTTCAGAAGAGGCAGTTTGTGGTCTAGGGGAAAGACTACTGTATTTGGAGGCAGGATGAACTGAGTTCCAATCCTGTCAAAGACACTAACTGTGTGACCTTGGGAAAGTCACTTAACCTTTCTGAGTTTCAGTTTCCTTATCTGTAAAGTGGGGATAATAATAACTACTTTAAGGGTTGTTTTGAGGGTCAAACAAGATAATGTATTTAATGCATCAACTTTAAAACATTATATAAATGAGCTATTAGCAACAACCACAACAATAATATTAATGAAAATAAAATGCTAAGGATAATTTTGAATTCTGACCTGTGACTTTAATTTCACATGCCTCTACTTATATCTTTTTTTGTGTCACCTTCTCAGTAGGAAAATATCCCTAAATTGAAACCTGGGGATCATAATCCTGGCAATTGCACTGATTAGATTATAGGAACAAAACTGGAACATGTTTGATAAGTACTCAAAAAGTTAAAAAACAAAGAAATAGGTTAATACATTACTCTTTGGGCAATCATACTTGATCAGTGCTGAGCTAAGAATGCGGCAGGTAGTGGGAGTTAATGAGAAAACATATAAAGTAAATTTGTTAACTTTAAATCACTACCTATATTTTGCCAGTCACCTCCATAGTTACTAACTATGCATTTGAGCAAACTTCAGGTTATCTTTGAATTTGGGAAGGACTGATAGTCCTATTTGCAAATAGGCATTTTTTACATAGGAGTCATAACTTAAATATCAGTATAATGCATATTGTACAACTTTAGTCCAGATCCATATCTGGGCTATAGTATGTTGAACTGTATATTTGAACATCACAAAGGAGTTTTTCCTTCATGAGTCTTTGTTATTATCAATAAAGATAATTGAAACATGCCTTGCATAAAATTTAAACTTTTTTGAAAAGACATGAAATTAACCTGTATTGATAACCTTGATTTGTATTTTACAAGAATTGAAAAATAATTTGTGAACGGAGTTATAATAAAGATGATCAAACTCAACTTTCTCTCTCATAACTGAAGAGGGGTTTCAGTGTCAGATGCGTTAAAAAGCTGGTTTCTTGGCACCCATTGTGGCAATGTTTATGGTCTTGTGCCCACTGCATTCTGTTATTCTTTCACATGAACAGCAGGAGTTAACATCTGTGTATCTCAAAAGACTATTAATTGTTTCCTCTTTTATCTTTCGATGTTTTGTTATGGAAGACACTTATCTGAGGATTCCTTCTAATTTTGATTCATGGTTTCCCTCATTTCACATATTTCTGGTTTTGTATTTTCTGCCCCAACTTCTCAGGAGGAAAACTTTCCCAGACTCAAACCAGCTAATGGAGCAAAATCATCTCTGCTGACCCTGTTGTAAGAACGTGTTGTTAGTGCCCATTAGCATTTTATGGAGTGCTTAAATGGAGTGCTTTTTATGATGTTATGTGAATCTAAAGGTAAGGGACAAAGAAATATTCTGTTTCATGCTGGAAGTGGAGGGTGGAAGACATGACATTAAATCTTGCACCTGACACTTGCTGAATGACCCTGGGTAAGTCCCTTAATGTTTCTGTGCCTCATTTCCTCTTCTATATAATGAATGGCTTAGACTCAACGACCTCTATGGCTTTTTCCAGCTCTAAATTTATGAACCTATAATTCATGGCCTACAAATTGGCTTTTCTGAAAATGACAAACAAACTAGTTCCTTTCTCAGCTTCATTCTCCATGACTGAACACAATGGGATGAAGTTAATAAATGCTATGGGAGGTCTGGTATATGGTTAAAGAAATTAAATGCACATTGTTGTTACTAATAAAACTATCAATTATGTCTCATTAAGGCAATGAAATTTTTCTGGATATTTAAGCTGTGTAATGAAGCATGATCTCAAGCTTTGTAAGAGCAGGGAAGGAAAGGCAGACACATAATTTTTCAGTGTTGAGGAGATACCACAACAATGGAGTTCTTTCACCTTTAAACACTCAGCTTTTGAATGTATTTAAAGTATGATTTTATTTTAAAGCTGTGCTTTGAGGTTGACTATGTTATGATTCATCAGCAGCAGTGCTGACTTGGTTAAGAATCTCCTTCTTCTCCCAAGGACAACCTTGGGTATAAAAACAGGCTGGGCTTTCTATAAGAGGGTTATTGTGAAAGGAAAATCTGTGGGTGAGGTTCAGCACTGTTCCATATTGAACCAATTCTCTCAATACTGGCACATATCCCATCCAACTACAAATCATCAAAAGGAAAAAGAAAAAGAAAAATGAGGAAGCCAATTTATTCAGATAATCTGAAAGCCTAAAACAGGGGTCCTTAACTTTGGGTCTGTTGACTTTTTTTTCTATTTTGATATGTACATTTCAATATTGGCACAGTGGATAGAACACTGGGCTTGGGATCAGGGAGACTCATCTTCCTGAGTACAAATCTGACCTCAGACACTGTGTGACCCTAGGCAAGTCACTTAACCCTGTTTGACTTAGTTGCTTATTTATAAAATGAGCTGGGAGAAAGAAATGGCAAGCCACTCTAGTATCTTTGCCAAGAAAACCCCAAATGGGGTAATCAAGAGTTTGACATAATTGAAATGACCAAATAGATATTTCAATATGATTGGTTTCTTTATGCTAATGAAATCATGGGTTTGGATAAAGAAAGATAAATGATTATTTTTGTTGTTATGTAGTATTGTTATTAACAGTAAAAGTAGTAGTATTAATTATTTCCCAAGACTTTACCTGAATCTAAGTGCCAAGGATCAGTGGCAGCAGACATGGGTGGGATGGTCAGTGGGGAAGCTCCGCAGTTGGACTCCACCAGCTCCCCTTGGATATGGACTTGAGAAGAGGCGTTCGTTGGTCTCAAGGCTGCCTTGAGAGGAGCAATTTGGTTGAACTGTACTCTGGAGAGACACCCAGTGAATCCTGGTGTATTGTACTTGTGTATTTCTTGATCGATCTTCCCTGTTTCTAGAAGCAAGAAAAAAACAAGAGAAATTAAGAATAATAGCTCAGTTTATTATATCAGTAGACTACGTGTTTTTTGTTTTGTACTTATTTCTCCAAACTCATTCTTGGAAGATGTTCTTTACAATGCAATGTTAACCATTTAGTATGACTGTGAAATATATATATATATATATGTATATATGTATATATATACATATATATATATGTTTTCAAAATAGCTTATTAGAGATGTGGTGTGATGAGAAGATCCCAATCTACCTAAAAACTAGTTCCCAAAGAAGTAACAGCAAGCAGGATTATAAATCTTTCCTTTGAAATTTAATTTACAGATTCGTGATATTGCAATATGACATAGATAAGGATAAACGCCCTCTTTATTCTGATTGTTTCTTGTTCCTTTCTTGGTATTTCCCTCTGAAACATGTTTATTGAAGAAACTCTTACAATTTAGCCATTGGTTAATTTCCTGTTCCTTTCTGCGCTTTTGTCCCTTTCCCACCTTAAAGATTTTTGGTTTGAAAACAGCAAGCTTTCTAATCTACAATCAAACATTTCCTTCCTTATAAAATCTGGAGTATGAATGAATCCTGAGAAGTACCTTTTGACAGAAGGCAAACCTTCCCAACTGTGCTATACAGTTTTGCATGGGATTATGAGCCACACTTACATTTTCCTCTACTTTCTTGATATCTCCCTATACGACCATTTAAACCTGGCATAGTAAGGATTGAGATCCTGTAGTGTTATGGCAGGAAGGGGTCTTAGTGAATATCTAGACCAATCTTTGATAAGAAAACTGAGGCCCAGAGAAGTTAAGAGACTTTCCCAAAGTCACACAGCTAGTTAAGTGGCAGAAATGGGAAGTGAATCTAGGTCTCTTGATTCCAAATCCATCATTTTTTCCACTATACCATGATTAATGGCATATAAAACTTAATGTTCGTACTAATATGACAGCTGTTAGTTTAACCCTGTGTTGTTCAGCTCAATGCAGAGAACAGGTGGATATCCACCTGATGCACTGCTATGCTGGGCCCCAAGGCCCAGTTACCCAGCAGGAATCAGTCTTAGATGAACCCTGAAGGCTTCAAAGAGACCAGATGCCATTATGCTTCTTATTCTACATCAAGTGCAAGATGAGTAAGTGACATCTCAGACGTTATCATCTCCATTTGGATTCTAGTCAGGTATATAATATTAGCAAGGTGATTATCACTGAAAGGTATTAGAGCTATTTGGAGTATTACATTTGCATTTCATCAAAGGATGAAGCTATAAGCTAATTCTTTTCCCACTCAAACTGAATAGATCAAGTGCTGTGCAGCACAGCAGGATAACTATGTATTTACATGTGTAATTCTGAGCAGGTGATGTTGCCTACTGGGGAAAGGATATTAGTAAAGCTATCCTAGGTTTAATGTAGTCTCTTTTTATTCTTTGTTACTTTCTTTCTTCTCCTTCCTTCTTCTCTCTCAGTCTCTCCCTTCCTTCCTTTCCTCTCTTTTCCTTCTTTCCTTTCTTTTCTTTTTCTTCCCTCCTTTTCTTCCTTCCTCCCTCCCTCCCTCCCTTCCTTCCTCCCTTCCTTCCTTCCCCCCCTTCCTTCCTCCCTTCCTCCCTTCCTCCCTTCCTTCCTTCCTTCCTTCCTTCCTTCCTTCCTTCCTTCCTTCCTTCCTTCCTTCCTTCCTTCCTTCCTTCCTTCCTTCTTTTACTGAGAGCCAGAAATCTACTCCTTTGGGACAAGAGAAAGAGAAACATTCATCATCAAATGAACTAAAGTTGTAAAACAGATGTTGGTCTCCACTGGTAGAAGAAACCTCCTCTGTGAGAGTTCCCTACATGAAGACATCATAGGTCCAGACACCTCTGCCCCACAAATGTCCCTCTATGTAGTAAAATAGATGGGGAGCCACAAGAAGCAGTGGAATACCAGAAATCTTTTGAAAACAAGATGTGTTCACATGTGTGAATATCTTTGGGAGGAAAAACAATGATGTAGATAAAAGGATAATAGATCTGGAGCTGGAAGGAATTTTTCAGCTTATTCCCAGGTCACTGATAACACAAAAGATCATGACATAAGGGATCTAGGCCATCTAGTCGAACAACCTGTAGTTTTAAAATGAGGAATTAAGCCCAGAGAGGTTAAGTGATTTGTTCCATGTCACACAGGCTGTGTTGGGGGGTGGGGGTATTGAACCCAGATCCCCTAACTCTAGAACTCTTTCCACTTTATAAAGATGGTAGAAGTGAAAATAGGTAGGCACTGTAAACTTAAAATCAAAATGAAAGTTGAATTTGAAAGCAGTGGGTCAGCAGAACCCCCAAGATTCTGTCTAGGCATGTGATCTCGTTAGAGCTTTTGGCTGACTATCTTGTGGTTGTTGGTAAACAAGCAGTGAGACTAGAAGGTTTGTGGCTACCATGTCTAACAGCTCTCCTACCAGAAGGTGAGGGTCTTGCATGAGCCCTCATTAGCTTCTTAGGCACAGGACTGATCTCGAAACCCTGAAGTAGCCCAGGTAGAAGACCTCATTCTACATAACTTTGCCTTAAAACAGCTGGGCACATGATGCCAATCTTCAAAGGTTTGAAGCAGATTGGGATATGACTGATTCTACTTGAACCCAGAGGGTACAACTGAGGGCAATGGATAGAAGCTACAAAGATAAATTGATGCTTGATATATAGACAGCTTACAGCCTAACTAACAGGGCTGTCTAAAAGTGGAATGGTTGATTCAGGTGGTAGGTCTTCCCTTACTGGAGTTCTTAATGCTGAAACTGGATGACCATTTTTTTTATCAAGTACTTTTTGGCTTAATGGGTTTCTGAGGTTTCTTCTAGCTCTTAAATTTTGTGTTTCTGCCCTATCCCTAGGTGCCTCTTGGCTAATCAGCTATTGGTTCATCAGATTGCTAGTCTCAGGACCTTATTCTACTTCTAGCAGGTTTGACACCTAAGTAGGACAGGCCTGCTACTAAAGGAGGCAGGGCCTGCCTGCCAATGGTAACTGAGCAGCTCTGTAGTTAGTCCAGAGACATGATCTATACATAAATAACTATAATATAAAATAATAAGTGGATGAGGGTGCAGATTGCTCTGTGAAATCGAAGGGTCTCTTTCTCTCCCTTGTCTCAGATTCCTCTTCTTGCATTAGCCATAATATGGAACTGAAGGTTTCATTAAATTTTTTTTCTTGTATTCACTGAATAAAGTTTTAAGTTTCTCATCCTTTATGTTAAAAGAAGGTTCTTTGGATGATTTTTATTTCTCTCACTCTCAGTTCTCCCTGGTATCACCCTCTGTGCCCACCCCGCCCCCCAAACCCTAACTCAGTAATAAACAATAATAAGCAAACAATTAAATCAAATTTCGTTTTATTTGCCTTTTACTATCATATAACTTTTCCCTATGGGCCAGTGACTCAATAAAAAAAAAAAAAGATCTCTACCCCCTATCCAAAGGATTGCTGGCACAGTAAGGTTCCCTAGGTCTTTTAGAAATGAGTTTGAGGCCATCCACCCCATTTCATTAATGACCCAGATAATAACAGAGCCCTAGAAAATGTGGAAAGCTAATTCAAAAGTGAGACTGGCAATATTTACAGTAGCACCATGGTTGGGCTTATTCCTGTTTTGGGGAAAGGGGGAGGGTGGGTAATCTATATTTTACAAGCACATCTAACAACTAATTGTACCATCTCTGTATATCTGAATTCATTACAAGTAAATCATGTTCATCTTTAAAATGGTTTACGTTATTTCCATACAAAGTTTAAATATTAAGTGTCATCTTACTTTAAGTAAATATTTTTGGGCATCAGATATATTGTGTGAAGATTTTATTTTGGGGGGGGGCTTGGGATGAGGGGAAATTTCTGTTCTATGGAATACAAATCAAAACTACATTACAGGGGCATCTAGGTGGCGCAGTGAGTAGAGCGTCGGCCCTGGAGTCAGAAGGACCTGAGTTCAGATCCGGCCTCAGACACTTAATGCACACACAAACAAAATCCTAGCTGTGTGACCTTGGGCAAGTTACTTAACCCCAATTGACCTTCAAAAAAAAAAAAAAAGGAAAAAAACCCTACATTACAACGCTGGCTTAATTTACATGTTCAGACTATAATTAGGGAGTTAATGCTTTCTATTCATATTTCTGTGTACCACAGAAAGAAAAGAATTCAATTCAAACAAATAGTGACAAGGTTATAGGTAAAAAAAAAATTTTTTTCAGATGAAATGCTGATGACAATCCTTTTAAGAAGTTGCTGGTTCTATCACCAGTACATTAGTAGCCCTTCCTTAATTTTTCCATTCAGTTGTTGAATACCAAGTGACAGGCGTGAGCGCTAGAAGCAAAGAAAATGGGAAGAAAAAAAAAGATGCAGCTTTTTAACAAGAAACACTAAGAAGATAAAGTCAGCTCCATTAATGACATAATGGCGCAAGAAGCCTCATGTAAATTTATGAGCATTTTTTCAGAGATCTTATAAACATTTAGAGAAGCTGACTCCTCAAAATGAGGTGTTTTATCTTTGGGGCTATTTAAACCTATCTGTATTTTCTTGCTTAGTATCCCAGGGGATACATTCGTCTGAGGCTTGCTGATATGAGGCTGGCGCGCTTGAAATTTCTTTTGGGGGGTGGCTAGGTGGCACAGTGACTAGAGCACTGGCCCTGGAGTCAGAAGGACCCGAATTCAAATCCAGCCTCAGACACTTAACAATAAAACTAGATGTGTGACCTTAGGCAAGTCACTTAACCCCAATTGCCCTACCTTTCCCCTCCAAAAAGGTAAAAATAAAAAAAAAGAAATTTCTTTTGGAATAGAATTTTGAGGGTTGGATAGAAAAAGCAGTGCATCTTCATCAGCAGTCACACTGATTTTATGAATGTTAGAGAAGAGGAAAACACCAAAGGGGTTGGAATCTTACAGAGTTTAAAGGGCTGTGGAAGTTATCTAATCTATCTGGAGCATTAGGAAGCCCCCTCTGCAACATCCCCAGCAGGATGACCCCAAGTGGTCATCCTGCCTCTGAGAGAACTCTTGCACAGAGTGGGGAGTTCTCTGGCTAGCCAGGGCCCCTGCTTTGTTTTCAGATTGTCCCATGTGTTAGCAGGATCTTCCTTCTGTTGAAATGGAATGTGAATCTCTATAGCTCCTAACCTTTATGATCCTAATTCTGCTCTCTGGGGCCAAGAAGGGGTCATTTCCACAAGATGACTCTTCAATTATTTGAAAACAGACATCTCCCCCTTAAGTTTTCTCTATTGTTCAGGCAAAATATCCCAAGGTTCTTGAGCTAATACAGTATCTACCTACAAGGATTAGAGGACCACAGATTTAGAAACAGAATAGGCTTTTAGTCGTTAGGGTGGTTAGGTGGCACAGTGGATAGAGCTCCAGGCCTGGAGTTAGGAAGATTCATCTTCTTGTGTTCAATTGCCTCAGACGTGTATTTGTTGTAGGACCCTGAACAAGTCACTTAACTCTATTTGCCTCAGTTTCCTCTATAAAATGAGCTGGAGAAGGAAATGGCAAACCATTCCAGTGTCTTTGCCAAGAAAGCCTCAAATGGGGTCATAGAGAGTTGGACACAACTGAAAATGATGGAACAACCAATTCAAAATCATTTGGTCTAACCCTCTCATTTTACAGATGAGGAAATTGTGACCCAGAGAGGTTCATTGACTTGACCTAGGTCAGACAGCAAGTGTAAAGTCAGGAACAAAACCCAGCGCCTCAGACTTCTGTGCCAGGCCTCTTGGCACTGGGTCACACTTCCTCCCAGCTTACAATTTCTTTGCAGAAGTAATTCATTCATACACATACACATGTGTACCTAATTACATGAAAGAATGGGACAACAGTAGGAAGGTATAATTAAGGGCTAGACTGTGGTATTTCACAGGGTTAAGGGTTACAGGAATTCAGAGACCACAAAGTCCATTGTTGGCCTGGGTTGGTTTTGAAAGTCTTTCAGGTGGGTTTTTATGAGGAGGCAAGATGTTGGATTGTAAAAAAAGGAGGGGAACAAAAGGGCAGGTTAATATTTGGGTACCAGGAGAACGTCTATTAACTCTAGTTGAAAAGTTACCTTGAAAAACCCTATCATCTTACTGAATATGGTCATCTTTGAAAATGATGCTCTTTTCCATTTATCTTGACATAATCATTTCTAGAGCCCATTGTAATACCCTAGGACCCTAGGACCCCTCCAAGATATCCTCCAACAGCCCCACCAGAAAACCACCTGCCAAAGTTTGATCTCCCCTTCTCCATAGCCTATTCTTTTTTTTTTTTTTTAAAGCAATTGGGGTTAAGTAACTTGCTCAAGGTTACACGGCCAGTCATTATTTATGCGTGGGTGCTCATTTTCTGAGGCCGGATCTGATCTCGGGTCATCCAAACTCTGAGGCCGGCACTCTTACTCACTGCGCCACCTAGCCGCCCCTTTAGGGCAATTGGGGTTAAGTAACTTGCCCAAGGTTACACGGCTAGGTTTTTTTTTTTGTTTTTGTTTTTGTGTGGATTAAGTGTTGGAGGCCAGCTCCGAACTCAGGTCCTTCTGACTCCAGGGCCGGCGCTCTATTCACTGCGCCACCTAGCCGCCCCTTCCACAGCCTATTCTAAGGATCCCTTGGCTTTCTCAATTAGAATGGGAACCCCTTGAGACCAACGGACATCTGGCTTTTTATTTGTATTCCCAGCACTTTGCACGGTGTTTGGCATACACAGAGTAGTAAGTGCTTTACAATTATCTTTCCATTTCATTTTTCCATTCCATAACTGCCTCCACTCTCCATGGTCTCCCAACATGAATCAGGTTTCTTATCAAATATGAGGATCAACATTAAAACTTGTGGGCTTAAATCCTCTGGTGATTCTTAGAAAAGCCAATATGAAATCAAAAAGTACACAGAAGTTATAGGACCACAGAAAACCATATGCATGCCTGAAAACTCTGACCAGTTTGCTAGGACAGGGCTTATCTTAAATGGAGGCGAGTGAGTGGTGAGAAGAAAGGGCTGTGGTGAACTGAACTGACATAGTTTATATTATGGTCTGACTTGGCCACAGTTATCTTGATTCAGTTGGAAGTGACCTCCAAGGCTGAATAATTCAATCTGTACCACATGATCTCTGAGGTCATTCCTTTCCTCCACTTTTCTCTCTTTGACACTCTCCTTGCTTTGTGTTCACAACTTGTTAGCGCTGGGGCTCCTGGAGAGACCAGCAGTAGGATACAGTGGACAAAGCACTGCGTTCAGAATATGAGGGGCTGGGTTCAAATTTTGTCTCCGATGCTTACTATGTGAGTGACCTTGGGCAAGTCATTTAACTTCCAGGAGCCAAAGTTTCCTCATCTATAAAATGTACAGGTTTGACAAAGCCTCTGAGGTCCCTTACAGCTCTAGATATGGAATTGAATGTGACATCTCAGATGTCAAAAACTAAGGTCCCAAAATAGCAAACTACAAAGCAAGATACAATGAGATAATAATATAGGTAAAGCACTTTGCAAACATTAAAATGCTATATAAATGCTAGCTATCAGAAAAAAAAACTTAGACTTGGGATACCTTGCAAAAGTTTTTTTATATTTATATATATTAGATGTTTCATTATATATTATATTTTAAATAAGTATATTATATATTTATATATAGTTTCTTTATATTTAGATCACCCACTGCAATGATGTAATTATGTGATGCCAAAATTGCCGGAACAAAATAATGAAATACTCAATTATCCAGATAATTGTAAACATCAAGATATTTAGCATCATCTTAAATATATCTGAATTTCTCCTATTTTACCTGCACATTTGATATGTGGACAAAAGAAGGCCAGATTGGAGCCCAAAAATGTTTTGCTGCCCTTCTGGGGCATGGGCTTTGCAAAGATTCTTTAGTCTCTTCTAGGGCTATGAATGAACAGGGCATGCTGGAAGTAACAAAGGCACTCCAAAAATTCACTGTGCCTGCCAGTCAAACAGCACAAATTGCTGAGTCCTTGGCTTTTGTTTCCTCCCCTTAGAAAGGAAATTCTGGGCAGATCTAGCCAGTTTTTATGCTAAGTGGTTTCTTCTTTTTATATTTCCAAATGCAAGTCAATTTAGCTATATGCCTCAGCTGTTTGCTTTATGAAAATAGGTGCATTAAATACAGAGGCTCAGGAAGAAAACTGCTTTCTTCTCACTCACTGGATTTCATTCAGCCTTCTCTCATTGCATTTTAATTTGCTTGCTGTGTAAAGGGAAGACAACACACAAACATTTCCAAACTGGTTGAGTGTAGTACTCTTAATATCTTCTGGGTGTGCACTTCTGCAAAAATAAGTCAACTTAGAAAAAAAATTAGACTTTGGAAAAATGTAATAAACTGTGGCCAAGACTATTAGGAATCTGTCAGGAAGTCTAGTGGTTTTCCTAGGTTCCTTTCTAATGCAGAATTGGATTCCAGACAAGGCCAGCAGAAAGTTTTGAGGCTTATCTATCAAGAAAGGTATAGAAGTGTCTGCGTGCATGCATGTATATATGTGTCTATGTGTGTGTTTATGTATATAAATGTGCACCCACAGAGATATGCACATGCATACACAGACACACCTAAAAGGGATTAGGGATAGAACTTCCAGATCAGAAAATTCTTTACCAGTGAAGCCTGGTACCTTCTCACCAACTTACAGCCTTAGAGAGTTGCCTAAAGCATGGAGAAGTTCAGCAACTTGTCCCCAGTCACACAGATAGTCTGTATTAGAGCCAGCACCTGAACCTAGCTCATCTTGACTTCCAGGCCTCTCTATTTTTTCTTTCTCTGTATGTATGGAAACAATAATAACTGACATTTATATAGCATGTACAATGTGCTAGGCACTGCAATGAGCACTGTACAATTATGATTTCATTTGATCCACAAAAAACAAAAATAATGATAGCAACAACAATCTGATCCCCAGAAGAACCCTGCAAAATAGATGCTTTTATTATCCCATTTTTAAGATGAGGAAACCGAGACAGGTTAAGTGATTTGCCTAGGGTCAAATAGCTAGTGTCTGAGGTTGGATTTGAACTCTGTGTGTGTATATATATATATATATATATATATATATATATACACACACACACACACATACATACATATACACATATATATGTGTGTATGTATATGTATAAATATGTGTATATAGACACATACATGTATACATATACATACATATACACACATATAAACACACACATTATGGGCAGCTAGGTTGTAAAGTGTGAAGACAGAGCTCTGGAACTGGAGTTAGGGAGACTCTTCTTCCTGAGTTCAAATTTGAATTCAGAAACTTACTAGCTATGTGATTCTGGCTAAGTTACTTAACCCTGTTTGCCTCAGTTTCCTCATCTGTAAAATGAGCTGGGGAAGGACATGGCAAACCACTCCAGAATCTTTGCCAAGAAAACCCCAAATGGGTCATGAAGAGTCAGATATGACTGAAACTACTAAATAACACCATATATATTATAACAAAATATTATCAACTGAGAGAAATGATTATTTCTCTTTTATATTAACCAATTATAGAATTAGAATTAAGGTTTTCCCTTCCTATTTCCTCATTCAATTAATCTCAGAAGGACATTGTTGATAGATGAGATTGCCCAACTAGAAGACTTTACAAATAGAACCCAGTCTAGGCAAGTTCTTGCCCTTTGGAAATAGGCCCCTGTCCTTGGAAACTTCTATTAGAATTTAGGGTGACCCAGCCTACAAAGGGGAAAACCAGACAGAGTAGTCTGGGTAGAGATGGATTCTTTTGTCCAGAGTGCTGGAGGCAGCCAAGTCTCATGATAGGGTCATATTTCTAGCAGGAGAAACTGAAGACTTTTGCCTACTTCCTCATTACTATGTCCACCTCTTCATTACTATGTCTAACCCCTCATTCACTGTTAACCAGTCAGAGCTGATTTCTATCCTTAGATACAGCCCCTTTTCCAAAGTCTTTTTTTTTTTTTTTTTGCTTTTTGAAGGGCAATTGGGGTTAAGTAACTTGCCCAAGGCCACACGGCTAGGTTTTATTTGTGTGTGCATTAAGTGTCTGAGGCCAGATCCGAACTCAGGTCCTTCTGACTCCAGGGCTGACGCTCTACTCACTGCGCCACCTAGCCGCCCCCCCAAAGTCTTTTTAAGCATCCAGCATTCTCCAGGGGACATCTTTGACTTCTGAGAGGTCCTCCGACCTCATTTTATGGATTATTTGCTAGCCATAATTAATAAATTTATTATTAATTACTTAGGAACTATATTTCTCAGACTTTTCATGTCACATCAACATACTATTATGCATACATGTTTGTATATATATATAGATAGCATATGAACATATGTATACTTATATATAAATAAGCATGTATATGGTACAACATATGCATGCATGAATGCACACATGCTAATACAATACACACCCATGTATACTACACATACATTTTATATACACATATACACTTTACATATATGTATATATATATATATACACACATTTTTTTTTCTGTGTGTGTTTATGGGGACAGGCATACTATAATCCAGGAAGAGAAAAGACTGCTGATCTAATTTATTTTATTAGTATTGTGAAGGGAAAATGTAGTCTGGAGACAAACATGAATTGGTAAACTCTTTATATATATTCATAAGATAGAATGAAATGATTCAGCAAAATAGGAAAATGGAAATGTGGTTTTCCTCTTCATTCTCACATCTCCAGAAATTCCTTACTTCAGGAGGCCTTTAAAATTATTCTACCCTTTGAGATCTTTAGACTGTCAAAGGGCTCACACATTAAAGGAAATAGTGGTTAGGGAGGGGCCTGAGGGAAAGGAGATTTTCTTTAGTGTGATTAGGGCTGGTGACCAAATATGTACAACTAAAAGAAAATGGTGAGAACTATTATTTAAAAAGTAAATCAGCTGGTTGCCTGCATTTCCTTCCTTGCTTTTTTGAAATTAACATGAGAAAGGATTCAGACCCTGGGACCCTGGCATCTGCAGTAATGTTCAGAAGGCAATACACGAATAGAAACTAAATCTGAAGCCTGACTGGATTGTCATTAAAATTTGAGCATTAGGATTTTAACCATCTTAGAATGGTTGGTTAACAAAGAAACCAACTGAATCTGGAGAATGGCTCTCCGCAGGTACAAGTACACACACACACACACACACACACACACACACACACACACACACACACACGCACGCGCGCGCGCGCCTTTTTTTCTAAGCTATTTTCACTCATCAACATCTGAAATTCATTTTAATATTTGAAATTGGCAAACAACTCACCACATTTGGGTTATAACTATTTTCTAGTCTTTGTAGAAGTGGTATGTGAGAGCTAACTACAAGCATCCAGTACCCAGCACTTTGCCTTGAAACAGTTTTGTATTCATTCTGAAAGGTTCTCTGGTAAAAACAAGGAAGCATAAGGCCTCAAGGTCCTAAAGTCTTAGACCTCAAGGAACTTTCAAAATCAACGGTGAGAAAAAAGATAAAATAAGAACTGAAAGAATACTGGGTTTGAAATTGGAGGATCTGTCTTTGGATCATGGTCATGCTACTAAATGGCTGTGTGACCTTAGGATGGTCACCTCACTTTTTTAGGTTTGTAAAATGTTGGGTTTGAACTCAATGGCCCTTAAAGTCATTTCCAGCTCTAAGGTCTAGCTCAAATTACAGAGAGCTCAAATCTTCTCAAATTACCAGTGAGGAAACTGAGGTGTAGAGAGGTAATGTGATTTGTCCAAGGTTATACAAGTAGTAAGGCACGAGGCCAAATGTGAACCCAGGTCTTCCGATTCCAAAGCCAATTTATCTTTTTCATTTACCAGGCTGTCTCTCTAGATGACTCTGGGCTCCTTATAGCTCTAAATCTACAATTATGAGATTTGCAAAGCACTTACATACATTTTCTCATTGTAGCCTCCAAACAGCTTTAGAAGAAAGTATGCAGTTACCATCATCATCTCCAATTTACAGATGAGAAAACTAACACCTGTTCTTTTTAAATAAAGCATATGACCTCTATAACCTTCTCTTAGACAAGTGTCTCATCCCATCAAAACTCAGTAATACTTACAAAGTCAGATGTATATGCTTGCATTACATTCTTTTGTGTGGATGTGAGGCTATGAGTTTTACTGTAGTTTTTTTTCCCCCTTGTATATTTCTTCTGAAATACTCAGTTTTTCATTTGTGTTGGACTCCTTTGTCACTCCATTTGGGGTTCTATTGGCAAAGATGATACAGTGATTTGTCACTTCCTTCTCCAGCTCATTTTACGGATGAAGAAATGGAGGCAAATGGGGTTAAATGACTTGCCTAAGGTCACACCCCTGGTAAGCATCTGGAGCCAGATTTGAACCCAGGAAGAGGAGTCTTCCTTACTCCAGGTCAGGCACTCTATTCACTGTGCCACCTAGTTGCCCATTGTGTTCCTTGCAAACACTATGTTCTTAAACTAGCTGAGCTAGTACTTGTTTTGCCCCTAACTTGTGTGATATGAAACCTTTCTAAGCTTCAGTTTCTTAATTTTTAATACAGTGATGGGGTATGATTAAACAATCACTCAGATTCTTTCCAGCTGTAGGAAAAAAAAATCTTTTTTTTTAGGATTCTATACTCAGTATATCAGTGAGTTGCCACCAGCATCATGTTGCTGGTCAGATTTAATTTCCTTTTAATATAGTTACATCAGCTAATCCTCAAGGGAGGATATATTGCCATTAGATCAAAACAAATTCATATGAACATAATGCTCGGCTCTTTGACCACCACTATGGGTATGTATGAGGAAAGAAAATGGCCTCAGGGAAGTCAGCAAAGCGGCAAGATGGTGCATGTGAAAAGGAAGACACCTGCATGTCCCAAAGTGCAGAGCCAATCTGCTTCCCTCAACGTAGAGAAGAACAACGTTCTGCTCTTTTCCTCCCCTAATACTATTTGCTCATGCCAACAGAATCATGAGGTCAAGTTTCAGAGCAATACCAATGATTTAGGATTGTTCCTCAATGTTTAAGGATCCAGATAAGTTGCTGACAGAGGTGGAGGGGAAGGATCAATATTTCCTTGCACAGTGACCATTCCTTCTGACTTCTCTGTCCTTGAAGGTCAACTACTCTCCGGTTATAGTTTTGTTAAAATATACCTTTAAAATATCAAGATATTTCAAGATGGGTTGACACTGTGAAATAGCCATAAATATTTTGGTAGGAGTATTTGGTCCATTTGCAGTTAGGGTTGGGGACCTCATACACATATACATAATCTAGAAAAAGTAGCATTTTAATTTCTAAGCAGCTGCATTTATATTCCAATTGGTTATTGTAGACACAGTCAAAAATGCAACTCACAGGAATGTGACTATGAGACAAGACATTTACAAGAACTTGGCACTGTTAGAGAAGTAACAGTCAAGAGAAATGGTCTGTACCTGAACAGAAATTTGATTATCTTGTTTATTTGAGATCTGAGCCAATAGTTTTTAATGGCTTTGGATGACCCAAAAAGCTTCCTCCAATGGGGACTGTCCCCTATGTGACTTATAACATAAAAGATAATTGTAAAGTAATGAACCTGATTTCATAAGGCACACAGGAAAAACTGTCTCATTATTTATAGGTGCAAATATACATATGGGGAGAGAGAGAGAGAGAGAGAGAGAGAGAGAGAGAGAGAGAGAGAGAGAGAGAACACATTACATTAGTACAAAGTAAATTTCTTGTTTCTTGTTTCCCTTTTTTTGTCCACATTTATAAGGTCTTTGGGGGTGGGGAGAGTATTTCAAATCAATGGAATATTGAGGAAATATAAATGTATGGAAATTAGTCAATTAACTAAGCTAGTATTCATGTGAACAGGAAATAAAGGGATAGGGGTAAGCCATTTTAGTTCCCACCTCAATTTGTGCACAGCCCATCTTGCTTATCAGTCCAGGAGGCATCTCTAAAGGTGTAAAGCACTCATTAACACCCTGTCTGTCAGTGGGATTACTGAATGGAAACCACTCATCATTCTAAATTGTTGTCCATTTCTGAAGATGAAATTGCTGATGGTGATCACTACCTGTGTGGTTAATGGGATTGCAAAGATCTTTTCACAGAGTCTTTGATTCAGCCTTTAATGAGGCTCTTTAAGGCATTCTGTTCTTCAGGAATGATTTCACACAAAAGACAAACAATGGGGACATTTCCCAAGCATTTTTTCCCCAAATGAAATGTATACAAGTAAAAGAAAATCAGTATTATACTTCATTTACATTGGCTTCTAAAAGGTTTAAATTGTAGGAAAATGTAAATTGGGATAGTATATAAGTGCACATATATATACATACAAAATTGTCTTTTATATTCAAAAATAACACTCCTGTCAGTGATTGTTATCTCTGATCCCAAATCAGAATCACCCTTTCACTGGTATTATCTTTATGTCACACATCACCATGATACTAGTGGTGCCTTAGAACTGTACTCAGAGCTATACCTATACAACCTTATAAAAGTCACAATAAAGATTCTAGTGGAGATAGATGGTCTGTGACACGATTCTGTCACTTCTGCTCACCTTGGAGCATGTGATTTTTGTTGCTTCTTATGTAATCTTTGTGAATCTCAAATTTTAGTATATATATTTTTTCTTGAATTAAATCCATATCAGCTTATTTTGATTAGCAACAATCCAAGGGTTGCTAAGGGGACTCATTATAATTGGATCACTTGTTAAATATTAGGGATTCCTATCAGTAATGGGATCCTGAAAGTTCTAGCTTGGTTTACCTTATATATCTAAAGTCAACCAATTTATACAACTGACTTATAGCTAAAGAAATAGTTGCATGGACAACCTGCTAATTCATATTTCAGTCCCTTCACTCTCCAGCTAGACAGCTGGGTGGTGTAGTGGATACAGCACTGAGACCTGAGTTCAGATTTAACCTTATACATCACACATTAGCTGTGTAATCCTGAGCAAGTAGCTTCATCTGTTTGCCTCAGTTTTCTCATTTGTAAATTGGAGATGATAACAGGATCTACTTTACAGGGTTGTGAGGTTAAAAATGTAATCTTGGTGAGAATGCTTTTACAGTGCTTGGGACATAGTAGATGCTATGTACATGCTTATTTATATCCCCTATTTTCCCTTCTTATCCTCTCCCATCCTTTGTATTGTTGTTAAAATAATCTAGTGGCAAAGGCCATACCACTCCTTTGTTCAAAGAAACTATTTTTGTCTCCCTGTTCCCCGTGGGTTAAAATACAAACTCTTTAGTTTGGCTTGGAAGACACACCACAATCTGACTGCGACTATCTCTCAGGATTATTTTATACTATTGTCCTTTTCACTTCCTATATTCTATTCTACCCTGGCTAGTTAGCCATTCTCCCACCCTGTCCTGCATTCTTTTGCATTCCTGTCCTCACACAGGTTACATCCTAGAGAGTACTCCTTCCCTGCTACCATCTTTGGAAAAATCCTTCTCTTGCTTCAAACCCCAGCTCTGGTGCCATTTCCTCCATGACTCCTTCTTTGAGATTCCCTCCCTCATCAGATTTCCCTAGGGCAGTTTGTCTTCATTTTCACTCTGCCCAACTGCATCCTACCTTTTAATTCACTTATTCGTGTAATAATGATAATGCTGATAGCCAGCATTTATATAGTACTTTAAAGTTTGCAAAGCATTTTACAAAGATTCTCTCATTTGATCCTGGGAGGTTGGTGCTACTATTAACCCCATTTTACAGATGAAGAGACAGGATTAAGTGACTTGTCTAGGGTCACACAACTGGTATCTAAGGCCAGATTGGGACCAGGCCTATCACTCTGTCTATTGTTCCAACTAGTTATTGTTGTGTACATTACCTGTTCCCCTACTAGACTATATGCTGCTTGAAGACAGGGGTTGTGTTATTCTTCATTTAATCAACAGCACAGAGCTTAATTCCTTGTACACAGCAGATACTTAATAAGTATTTATTGAATTGATTTGGACTGAATTTTGGTCAAGGAAGAATAGAAGCTCAACGGGTGGGTATATGATATGAAACTGGGAAGCCACAAGGCTCTTAAAGCAACTAAGGTTAATCTGTTGGTTTTTAAAAATGGATTTGGGGCAGGAAGAATTCCTCTTTATGAGAAAGAGCCATAAGAGATGGAATAACAACTTTTGCATGGATGTCAATGCCAAAATAAAATGGCTCTTTTCCAGAGCTCAGAATGTTGGTTATTTTGTTCCTTTGACAGGCGTGGGATCTCATTTGTGTGTGTGTTCTATCTCAGCACAGATGATAGACCTTCCATGCCTCCTGGTTCTCTGGGATTATTTTCCATGCTTTTCCCTAAATTCTCCAAACAACATCTATTCAATGTACTGGAGTTCTTCCTGATGTTTTACTAATCCAGGGGCCCTCTTCTCCCACTTAGTCTGTCTAGACTTGCTTCTTTTTGAGAGATGGCCAGTTCACTCCTTTTCTCAATAATTCATGCCATCATTAATGTTTCTTATAACTTCTCACTTTCAACTCATCTCGGGGAATATACTGTAAGCCCACGTATGCATACCATGCTTCTTTTCATTCCTCTATGAATTGTTTCTAATTTTGTTGTTGTTGTGGAGATGGAGATGATGCCATATGACATGCAAATGAATTAGATTGTAGTGAGGAAGGACTGTGAAAAATTACCAGCCTCACTTTCTCATCTGGAGCCATCTGGGTCCAGTGGCCAGATCTAATTTTAATTCCTCTGAGATATCATAGTGTTTTAGCATAGGATTGCAGGAAGAGACATCACCTATCTGGTCTCAACCCCTCATTTCCTAGATGAGGAAACGGAGGTGTATACAAGCTCATTGGCTTTGCCTAGTTTTCACAGGTAGCAAGTAGCATGAAATTTACATCTTCTAACACCTATTCCAGGACCATTTCCAATGTGCCATCTTGTTTCCCAATGTCAGAAATTTTGATGATAAATTTTCAAGAAAGTGAGTATTCTAGGACAGGCAAGACTCTGATACTTTGGAGGATACTTATGGTAATGAACACACACTTCCCTTATTAACAAGCTCCAATATTGCAAATGGGAGGCAATGTAGCCTGGAGAATAAAGAGTTGGGCTCAGGGCCTAGAACACTTGGGTTCAAGACTTATATTGACATGATGATTGTGTGACTGCTGGCCAAGTCACTTCAGTGCTTAGTGCCCAAGGCAATGTTCTAAGACTGTAAGTAGCTGAGCTGTACTGACAGAGGGAATGAAATCACAGGTCTGGTCCCCAAAAATATGAGAAAGAATCAAAGAGAAAATGGGATCTAATAAATTCATAGAATATTTTAAAACAAAAGTTTAGAAGTAGGAAGCTTGGGTTTCAGGAATAAAGATCAATTTTGTATTCAGGTCTAATGTCAGCAAGTGTTTAGAAATAGTACAATATCTCTCAGCACCTGGGACCCTTTCTCCCTGGAATATCCCTCTGCCTCTCCTTCTTCCTTTTTCAACTGGTTGAGTTCTTCCTCTGGCCTCCATTTTGGGGATGGCTACTCCACTCCTGGCTGAATTTGCTTTTAACTCTCAGGACTTTGACTCTTTTGGCATTTCCCCCCCCCCCCCTTTCTCTTCATCCCTATCTTTTTGTGCTGCCTTCCCTCACTAGAATGGAAGCTCGTTGAAGTTAGGGATTCTCTTTCTTTCTGCTTGTATTTATATTTCCAGTATTTAACACAGTATCTGGCAAATAGCACTTAATATATGCTCATTGTCTTGTCTGTTGCCTAGTGCACCACATCTTAATTTCATCCCTCGAATTTGTGCCAGTAATACTGTCCCTTGCATCATTGTGGATCTGGACTCTCTGTTAGCCTGGGAATAGGGCAAGTGAAATTAAGCTAATGTTTGTCCAGAAAGGATAACGAATCTTAACTAATGGAGACCTGACTTTTGGCCAAACAGGTGAGTTGATAATACTAAGGTGAGGATGCTTTGCACTTTTAAGGGAAGTGGAAATAGCTTAGTGAGTCCAGAAGTGGAAGGAGAAATGGAAAAACTAGGAAAAGCAATTTGGGGGAGGTGACCCTCAGGGGCAGAGGTCCAGGAAAGAGGGAGGAAGTACTTTGTCTCCCCTTTGGTTCTTCCTTTTGGACTGCCCCAGGCTTCTCTTTGTCCTGAATTCTGATGACAGCTCATTCAGAGGATAGGGCTGTAGCTCTCCAGGAGGTCCAGGTGTGCAGATCTCTAGGGGGGTCAGGTGTGTAATTCAACACTATTTCCTGATCTTAATTGGATAAAAGATGTGCATAATCACTAAACTCTCACAGGCTACCAGTGGAATGCTGGTGCTAGACTGTGAACTCATATTCTGTTTCCCCAAGTATTTATAAATGACTGATGTCGTAAATAACAATAATTATTTAGGTAAAACAATGCAGGGTTATTTTAGTCACTGAAAGGAGCCACAAAATGATATGCCAGGAATGTGTTCCAAGAATTATAGATTTAGGACTAGAAGGGAATTTAAAAGTCATTGAGTCTAATCCCCTCATTTTATAGAGGAGGAAACGGAGGTGTTTAGAGGTTAAGTGACCTGCTGAACATGACAAAGTTAATTAGTGTCTGAGGCAGGATTCAAAGCCTGATCTTCCCAGCTCCAAGTCTAGGGTTCTAACCCAGAGGTGTGAAACTTACAGACCCCAGGCCAAAACTCTGGTATCAGAATGTATTTGGAAAATATTTAACAAAATAAAAATACAGTGTGATGTAGATAATGTTAATTTGTGTTTTTCTAGGTAGATATGTTGCCTATTTGAGTTTGACACTACTGACTACCATGCTGTCTCCACAGATTTTAGATATGTAGCTAGAATGGGTATTAGAGGCCATTAGGGCCATCCCTCTTATTTTGCAGATGAAGAAGCTGAGACATTGAGGTTAAGTGACTTGCCCATGGACATAGAGCTAGTAAGCATGTATGTGTGTATGTGCAAATATATGTGCATAGTGGGAGGGGGGATGTATCCTGCACTTTCAGATAACAGCATTTGTGGGCAAGGAGCCAAAACATATTTCATTTTGCTTCAGTATATTAAAAATTGATAATAGATATGAGATTAGTTCTTCAATTTATCACCTCTCAAGGTTTTTCACAGAAAGACTTGATTTACTGGGTTTATCTGGGTTATTTTAAATTGCACATGTCTGCTACCAGTCTTACCATCTTGTTATTCTGAGACACATATTACTTTATTTTAAAATAGAAAGGTATTTTCTAGCTTAGAAAAATGTCACCACAAAGTAAGTTTCTGGTTGTAGCTCTCTTTGTTCTAATCACTAAAGCTAATATTACAGTCCTCAGAAAACAACCCCTCCCAATCTCAATTCATTCCCCAAAGTCTAGATAAATGGAAACGAACAAACAAAACCAAATCAAAACCACAAGAACAACAAAAACCTAATGGAACTGGAAAGTAGAGGACTGGTTTTTTTTTCAATTTCCAATTTGTTTCATGAATTTTCAGTGACAATGAAAGTTATGTCAAAGAATTTCTCCTTAGATTGAATGTGTCTTTGAGTTAAATACATTTGACTCCTAAATAGTACCATAAGTATATAAGAAAAAGTAGAAAAACAATGTAAAATATCTTACATAAAACTCATAGAAAGCAAATAGATTTTTTTTGTCTCGCTCAAGAATTTTATCAATGTATAGACGTATGATTTATAATATCAAAACATTCTTATAAGGCCCCTTTTGAAAGGGAGTACTTTAAAGGCAATGTAACTAAATCTAATGCCTGTGGTTTGAGTTTTTTCTAAATCCACAATTTAGCATAATTAAATACTAAATGGTGATTGATGGAAACACGTCCAGGTCATTAATAACATGCCCATTTGGCTCTAACTTCTTCTTTCTCTTCCTTTCTGCCTTGAAATTTTTGAGTTGAGATCATTATAGGTTCAATTTTAGAAGAAGCCACAGTATTTCTCACAGATTGCAATGGGATGGGGAAGAAAATTCTTTTTTAGTGTAACCCATTAAGGGCTCTTTGCTCAGAAAACAATCACCATCCACCTCTGTTCTGATCGCTGTTCCTGACCTCCCAATGGGGGCCACCAAGCTGTCGAGTGTGGATCACACATCCCAGGCATCTCCCTGCAGTATGAATTTTACTTTATCAGCCTTTCATGTTACCACTCATATGGATTCATCTACACCTCATAATTATTGTTACTATTGCTTGTCACTCTGTAGACTATCTTCTTTTAGCTTTCAAACATTTTAGAGAACTGTAAATTATATGCCTTCAGAGAAAATGGCACATCACCCATCTCTGGATTTTGGCCAGCTCTATTTCAGCCTTAGGACAATATCATAACAGGTCTGGAAATGCTATAGAGTGGTTTTAGAGAATTTTGTGGGGGGACAGGGGGAAAGAAGGGATGCCTAATCCAAGGGATACCTAATCCAAGACAAGTAAAATGGTGGTGAAATTTTAAGGAGGTAAAAATCTTTAGCAAGGCAGCCTTATAATAGTGCAATGTAGTACAAGTAAGCTCCTGACTGTGCATCAGAAGACATGGGCTCTCCTTTTGACTTTATTACTAATGAGTTTGGATCCTGAGCAAATAACTTCATTGCTCAAAGCTTCAGTTTACTGAGAGAATTAGATGAGATAATCTCTATGATCCCTCTCACCTCTCACATTCTATGGTTCTATCCTATTGGTTAATTCAATTCAAGAAATTTTTCTTATGTGCCTACTATGTGCAAAAATATAGCAGAATCTATCTCCCCCAAAGAACTTTAAAACATTATTCATGTCAGATGAGCTTTACATGATCAAAAAAAAAATAAAAGGATAGCAAATTCTTAACCTACAGCAAAATCATGACCTGAAGATGATAAGAGAAATTCTGGAGACAATGAATTATGGATGGTTTGGATCCTTTGAAGTCTTCCCTAAAATATGTGTATTAAGGGGATTACACAGATAGCAATAGTTTTCAATGGATTATCCCAAAGAAACACTGAGTTACCTTTAGTTTTTTTTCTTTAAACATCTGAGGAAAAAACCTAAAAAACTAAGGTCATAAGTAGAAAATGAAATTCAATTCAGCGAAAGTCTAATATGTCTCTACTATGTATATAGCACCACTATGTGTTGGAGAATATGAAGATAGAAAACAACATAGATTTGTTTTCAAAGAGTTTGTACTCTAACGGAGGGAGAAGACACACAGATAAATATAAGAGGGAGGAAGAACAAAGAAAGGGGGCAAAGAATACATGCAAATAAAGAGAAATGGGTGGAAAGAAAAATCACTTTCAGCCAGGTTAGGGTTGGGTGTCAGGGAAGAACCAGATCATGGAGGATGTGGTTTTACCTTAGCTGGGTGCAGAAGAAAATGGGGGACTTTCACCAAATGGAGATAGGGTGTTTATAGGGCTGGGGGAATTATATTTTGGGTATGAGGGACAGCATGAGCCAAGTCATGGCAACAGAAAAGAGAGATTGGTGCATGGGATCATTGATTAAGGCCTCCCACACACACCCAGGGTTGACAAAGTTGTGCATCTATCCCAAATCAATTCAGGCACCTAGCCCACAAATGGAAGCATTCATACAAATTAGTCATTCAGATCTCCAAGTCATTTTAGGCTCAAAGCTCAATATAATTGCCCTAAAACTGGGTAGATGCAGCCCAAGAATATGCTTTAGCTAAATTCCTCACAGAGGCTGAGAGATCTTATCTCAGAACTAAAAGTAGAAAAGTCATAAATGAATTATAGTACCCTACAGAAAAGAGCCAGATGAGAAGAGGGGACAGAGTTGTTTAGTTTGTTTGGAATGTAGAGTTACATGATGCAGGGTCACGTGGAAGATAAAGCTGGAGTAGTAGATTAGAGTCAGATTGTGGAACATCTTGGAAGTCTCAGAAGTTCATACAGCCAGATTACAGTTAGTAAGGAATAAGGAATCTCCTGAAGAGCAGGTGTGTATTTGAATTTGCACTATATTAAGTTATAATTATGTCAAATATGGTAATTGGTTCTGGCCCAATGGAAGTAGGCAATGTAAATTTGAATAATTAGACAACTTCAGGGGATTCCTTATTTTCACTAATTGCGACCTAGTTCTACTTTATAATGTTTTTGAATAAAAGAGTGACATGATCAGAGATCCCACTAGTTCCCTAAGACCTTGTTTCTTAAAATGCCCCCTAAAGCAAATAAAACAACATTTCTAAGTTTCTCCTGCTTTCTGGGTGATATAGGACTGGTAAATCTAACCCAATGAACCTATTAGCCACATTTATGCATATCTAAGCAAATAGATGGGGGAGTTTTTTCTGAGGCAGTTGGCAAATACATCCAAGAATAAGTATTTATAATTGCAAACCTTGCTTAGCATCTGGGATCAAAGTGATAAGATACAGATAGAGAACTTGAAGAGCAGCCTGACCACACCATTGAAAACATATCTGTGTGAGAGAGAGTTAAACTCTGTTAATGCAAAGAGAGCCTTGATGTGAGACAGATTTTATATCTGTTAGGATGGTATAATTCATTTATGACTTTTCTACTTTTAGTTCTGAAATAAGATCTCCTAGCCTCTGTGAGGAATTTAGCTAAAGTATATTTTGGGGCTATATCTACCCAGTATTGGGGCAATTGGATTGAGCTTTGAGCCTAAAAGGACTTGGAGATTTGAATAACTAATTTGTGTGAATGCTTTCATTTTGTGGACTAGGTACCTGAATTGATTTGGTATAGATACACAACTTTGTCAACACTGGGTGTGTGTGGGAGGCCTTAATCAATGATCCCTATGTTTAATACACACATGCATGTGCATATATATGCACGTATAAGATGTAGATATATGTATATAGATATGTGTTCATATGCACACATATCTATATACATATATCTACATCTTATCACTTTGACTCTAGATACTAAGCAAAGTTTGTAATGATAAATACTTATTCTTGGATATATTTGCAAGTACCTCAGAAAAAGCTCCCCATCTACATGCTTCAGAGCATAAAATATATGTGTATATATGTACACATATATATGACTTCACATAACTTATTAAATTAATATATATAAAAGTCCCTTACATGCTGTGGAATGTTATACATGAAAAGTAGCTACCTGATTTAGGCAGGCCTTGAGTGGTAGCCCAAAAGAATTTCAATTTTACACTGTAGGCAATAAGGATCCATTGCAGATTTAGGGACAGGAGACTGATACACCAACCTGCACATTCAGTTCAATAAATGCTGCTAAAGTGTTTACTATTTGCAAAGCATTGCATAAAGAAGGTAAGTCTGATAGCAGTATAAAAATAGATTGGAAGGGGTAGAGAATAGAAAAAGGAAGACCTGTTATAAAACCACTGCTATAATCCAGAAGCTCAGTAATGAAAAGCATACATATTGGTAGTGTGTGTGAATGAGAGAAGAGGGGATGAAACTGGGAGACACTGAGGACATATTAACGGGGCTCTTTGTAATGGTAAGATTAATCATAGTAGACATGCCAGTGAGAGAGGCAAGAATGAAAGATAACGAGTAAGGTTTTGGATAGGAGATATTGGGTGAGATGTGGTGCCACTGACAAAGAGAGGTCACCAGAACGGCAGGTTAGCGTAGTGCACGGTCTGGACAATTAGAAGGGCAGGTGCGACTGGCCAGTGTTGATGTCCTCCCGACAACCGCAAATGCCCTTCTCACTTTTACATTACTCTTCCCAGAGACTAACACGATGCCCGGCCTAGAGTAGACGCTTAATAGCCTTTGTTGACTGACTGATGGACATTACTGAGGAGCAGTGTGTAGTTGAGAAGTAGTATACTTACAAGAGTGCTGATTTTGAAGTCAGAAAAGCCAGGTTTGAGTCCTGCCTCTGACTGTTACTAGGTGTGTGATAATTAAGACAATGGACTTCAGATTGCTCTGCATTGTTTTCCTCAGATGTAAAAAAGGAATTCCTCAAACAGGAAAAACCTCCCTTTAGTGATGAACCAGGCATTTTCTTTTCATATGGGGCAAAATCTTATATATGTGTGTGTGTGTGTGTGTGTGTGTGTGTGTGTGTGTGTGTGTGTGTGTGCGTGTGTGTGGTAGGCATGGGTAAATCAAATGGATCCTCAGTGGTGCAGGGGATCCTCTGATCTTATGGGCATTTGTGGCACGAGAGAGGGGCAATGTCATCTAGGGTTTAAGGGGAAAAAAGTGATCTGGGAGAAGGGTGCTGCTGCTGTGTTAGTGGAGGATTGAGAGTCAAGGCTTGGGGAAAGTGGTCTTAATGGGGTGGGAGCTCCCCTGCCTCAACTCTGATGAGTCATCAGTGCCTGGGGCAAAGCCCAGGATAGCCCATGATCATTATGTCTCTACTTACCTCAAAGGAAAAGTGTGAGTAAAGCGCTTGGCAGACCTTAAAACACTAGGTAATTGTAAACTATTCTTTAAAGTGTCTCTAATAGAAGGTCTGGGCTGAGAAATGAAGTAGCCACGTTTTTCTGCTTGGTTCACCTTGTGACTAATTGCATGCATTTGCAAGATGGATGCCTGGGGAACCATTTTTTTCTCTATATGAATCATTTTGTCAGTGTATATAGAGTCGTAGACATCTGAATATGTGAAAATAAATTAATTGCTGAGCTGAAAAAAATATTTTCAGACATATCAAGCCAGATAGCTTTATGAACTGGCAACCACAGAGTGATTCATAAGTTTACTCAGTAACAGATGGACTGAGAAATATGGAAAGAAATAATTTTGGGAATGAAGTTTAGATTAAACCTCCAAAATGTCATGTTTGTAATAACTAGAAAAAATAACTCACTTTCTAAAGATGGCTCACTTATTTGTGGAAAGTATTCGTAACTCATTATTTATCATTCGAGGATGGCAAACAGACCAGTTTAAATGCCCCTTCCCCTTTACATGCTCCCTTCCAGGAAGTAGACTAATTAGACTTCTCCTCTGTCTCTGTCTCTGTCTCTCTGTCTCTGTCTCTGTCTCTCTGTCTCTCTCTCTCTGTCTCTCTCTCTCATTAAGTGATTAGAGTTCTTTAGTGCTAAGAGGACACAACTAAGTAATATGAATAAAGTTTTCACTTTTCAATTAGTTTTGCTTACATGTAGCTACTTAAAAAGTGACTTCTCAGATGAAGATTATATAGTGTAAGTTTAAGATGAATTTTTCACATTTCTAATCTTTTTGGGCTGCTCCATTTTGAGCTCTGCTCTCTGGTTTATATTGTCTGCCCCCGAAAACCTTAATGAGGCATTTTTGTACTGTCTTCAGGAACTGATGTTCCTTCTCTTTCCCAGTGTCACTCTCACCCTCTCCTTCTTGCTCTTCCCATCCCTTTTCCCCTCCCCTTTCTTTCCTCTTTCTCCCCCTTTATTTTTCTCTTTCCTCCTTCTCTCTTCCTCTCCCTTTCCTCTCTCTTTTTCTCTCAAAGTAGGAATGTGGGATAATGGCACTATCCGGACTCTGCTTCTTTAAATGGTCATGTAACTTGAAAAGTGATTCAGAAATATTAGCTTTTTATTTTCAAATCACGTCAAATAAGAATCACTGCAACATATCCTCATTGAAAAACAAAGACATGTATATAATAGGTAAGTTATTGTTATTTTTCACAAGAAAATAAAAATGAAATAGAAGTACATTTATACTGGAAATGCTAAAATCTCTAAACTTTTAAGAGAAGCACACACACACACACACACACACACACACACACACATACACACACAAACCAGATACAGAAGGGGTCCTGAAAATTCTTTAGCTGAAATTTAGTCAGGTTTTCAGAAATTCTTGTTTTTTAAAACCTTCTCCAGAGAAGACTAAGTGAATAAAATATTCATAATAGAATCTACAATGTACAGAGCCAGAAAAGGTCATTTTGGTGCCTAGGAAGTGGCATGTCTGGGGCAAGTAGCAGATGGTGGAATTAACTAATAGTTACTAGGTTAATTATTCTTTGAACCCTCTAAATTTCAGCACCCTAGGGGAAAATCCCACTCACTGTACCCTAGTTATGCTCTTGCATATGCTTTCTAAGTGACCACAATAAAAAGGGAAAAACCAAGCCCTTCTATCCATTCACAATACAGAATGCAGCATGTAACACTAATGCTTGAGCCACTGAAGCTAAAAGAAAAAGAAATAAGCAGGTGTGTGGAAGAGTAACAGAATAATGAGAGTGAAATATTAGATAATGACATTAAACAGAAATAATAAAAGCTGGTACACTGTTCTTTCAGAGACTTCATGTGTTTCTGAAATCCATTTACATTTTCAAACAATCTCTTCCCCATTTACCACCATCCTGTACCTCTATGGACAGCACTGACATTGTAATGATACATCACCATGTTCTATGTCTCAGGGAGACAGTGTAGTATAATAGAAAGGGGATAGGGTTTGGAGTCAGAGGACCTTACTCTGCCACTTAGTGACTGTGTGATTTGGAACTGGTTGCTTAACCTCTCTGGGCCTCAGTTTTCTCTTCTTTACAATGAGAGAGATGGATTTGATGACCTCTGAGGTGCCTTTGAAGTCTAAATTTATGAGCCTGTGAACTCATGAGATGCAATTGTTGAGGTTAGGGGCAGAGGTTAGGGGTGCAGGGCTTCATAACCTGACCTTAGGGTGCAGAATAGCCTTTCAAGTCTGTCTTGGGATTATATAAAATAAGATGGGAAAATAACTCTCAAAGACATTGTACAGGTATGCATTTTACCTGTGGACTGCATGGTTAACAGGCTTTTTTTCACTTGGTAGTTAGGTAGCACAATCAGGAAGACCTGAGTTTGAATCATGCCTCAGACACTTAGTGGCTGTTTGACTCTGGATAAATCACTTAACTGTTTATAGCCTCCATTTCCTCATGTGTAAAATGGGGATAATTACATGAGGCTATTGTTAGAACGAAATGAATGAATAGTCTGGGTGTCCCCAAAGTCTTAGAGTAGTTTTAGGCTTAAAAATGCAATAAGGCTTTGGGGACTATCCTGGAGGTTCACTCATTTGGTCTTCAAAACAGGTTATTAAAGCTTAAAACAGCATAAAGACCAAAGTCAAGACAACTTATATGTAAAGCACTTTGTAAACCTTAAAGTATTAGCTAAAGGCTACACTACTACTATTACTGCTACTGCCACTCATACTACTACCACCACCACCACCATGATGACCACCACCAACAGCACCACTTCCATCACTACTTTTGCCTTTCCATTTAACTATTCTGCATGAGATTTCTTTCATATTCTTTTTTTCTGGGTTAACTCACTGAAAAGAGTTTCACATTTGAACATACAACATGCTGTTGTAGCAGGGAAGAGTACGATTTATTGTGCCTTCTATAGTGGACCTCATTTCATAGGTGTTGTGCCTTTATATCCAAAACTCCCCTATCTGGGAAGAATAAGTGGGTTAAAATCTGGCTCATGCCTCTATCTTAAGATTTACTTGGCTTTAAAACCAACATCCACCTCTCTTTTCTCCCAGTTCTTTGGGGTTTAGCAATGTGTCTCTTTAGAAGTGCAGAGGATATAAAACTGGACCTGCCTTGCTTCGGTGAAGAGTCACTTCGGAGACATACAGATTGTTTGTCTCCCTATGTGGAAGGTTCATGGAAGTCCATTCTTTAAACCATAAACAGGAGAAGTGAATGAGAGTGAAGTCAAACATTTGGCCCCTTACTCACTGGCAGCAACTTGGTATATTGTACAATCCTCATGACCTTTCCCCAAACTCCATGTATTGTCTTTTGTTTAAGATGCTGTCTTAGCCGAGTTTGGTCTATTCACGATCCCTCCCTAAGGAAGTCTGAGGATAGTGATGGTTATATACAAAGCTTCAGGGTTCAAAGTCATGGGACAGGACTCCCAATTTATACATAATATTGGCTGCCAGGTTAAAAAAAGAATCACATTCCCTTTGGATCATTCTAATGTCATTATTATAACATTTAAATTAGAGTTGGATATAGTTAGGAGGCAACATTACAGTGAAAGACCGGAGGGGGTGGGGATAATGGATACATATATTTCTAATTGGAGACCAGGACAATTTCAAATATATCAGATAATATGCCCCCCTCTGTGCCACTGACTATAATTTCTGAAGGATTAGAGCTCAGTGTATATGACATGTGCACAGAATCCCTGGATCTGCTGTCTTTGTGGATTGGATGAGGAGCTGGAGTTTTGAAGTATTATGAAAAATAGAATTAAAAAACCTCTCCAGGTTCATTGTCTGTTAATAAACGAAGTTTGACTAGACCATCTCTAAGATTTCTTCCAGATCTTTGAAGACAAAAAAGCCCAAACGAAATTGGTTCAGTGAGTATGGAAAAAAGCAGAAGAAATATTGGAAGAATAACTAATACATCACTTTCTTTTCCTTTTTCTACCCACACCTACCAATATATACATATACACATACACATACATATACATACATACACATGTATATATATGTACACACAGACCCAAATTGACACATAGACACAAAGACAAACACACACACACTCCCTCTTCACAAAAGCTTTTTGGATGCATGCTGAAAGAATGCAGGAAATAATTCAGGCCTTGCCTACAGTTTGTCAACAATAGAATTCCTTGCTTTTTCTAATCTTTGTAAACTGGCAATCACGTTATTTGAGTTTCTAAATTCAAAGTAAAAAATAAATGTCCTTTTGGTCAATTAACTTTTGTATGTCAATACATGATACCAGAATCTAGCAAAGTTGATTGACTATGATAGTCCTGTTCTACAGGTGATGTCTGGGTATTCTCAACTGTAACAAATGACCAACCATTGTATTCTCTGGAGGCTGCCACTGAAATTCAGACAATGTTGAGCCATGAGCAAAGTCCTGTAAACTAGTTGCCAAAAAAATGAGGAGAAATCTAAACCTTTTCATGCTGACCAAGCAATGTTCCAAGTTTGAAGAGCTAAAGAAAAGGTAGAACATTTAATTTCATTTTCAATCAGATGAATTGAATTAAACAGAACCATTAATTTCTGATTGAATAAGCAATGTGAGCGCTATTAAAACCCACCATCCTTCAGCATGCTAATTGTAAGCTCATTATTCAATCAATTTTAGTGCCTAATATGTATAAATACATTATTAATTTTTCCTCTTTTCTTTCCATTTAAAAAATGAAAATCTTAAGGGGGAATTGAAACCCTATCCAGCCATTAGAGGACAGTTACATAGTCTATTCCTCTGTGATTTCCTGTTTTCACTCTTTGTATTTATTATAGGGAACCCCAATTCACTACTCTTATTAGCATACTTGTCATAATAACCAAACAAACAGATCTGGTCTAATTAGAAGTGGGAAGTCTTCTTCTGAAATAAGTCTTGAAAATCCTGCTAACACATTTGACAGCCAGCACTATCTATGTTGCAGCTTTGCTTTCCCTGAAGACACATGAAGGGAGATGGTCTACTTTGCGAGATGCATCTCAGTTTTCTTTACTTTCTCCTCCACTCTGAGCTTGGATGGTGCAAAAATTTGCCCAGTTCCACAGCCAACTGAAACAGTCAAATTTTAGTGATTAAACCCACTCCCATCAGAACAAGGTTGTCTAGAGTCCCCTATATAAAGGCAATTCTTACAGTAGCTTCACTTTTATATGATAGAATAAAATCCAGCCCTGGTGAGTACCCCAGCTTATCACATGGACATCACACACACACACACACACACACACACACACACACACACACACACACACACTCATTTCTGTCTTTGATTCAGTGATTGGGAAACTATGAGAAACACCCGTCCCAGAGGGACAGCAGCATCTCAGAGTAACCTCCGGTCTGCATTACCTGCTCCTTCCTGTTAGCCCTGGCTCAGGTATGCCCCCTTTCCTTTGTGATGCAGGTGGATTGACAACTGGCAGAGGCAGACTTCAGAACCTCTAAGATCGTTCTTTGTCGGCACAGGCAGCTGGAATTCCTGCTCTCTGCTTTTAACCAATAGTGTGTGGGACCAAACCCTGGACTACACAGAGATGCAGGTGAAGGAAGGATGGAAAATATGGAGTGGAGCCTGAGGCTGGTGTCAGCAGCAGTTTATTCTACATGCAGGAAGCAGCATGAAAAATATATATGAGGAAAAGTGGAATCTATGGACTGGAGTTTTTACTTAACCAGCAGGCTCATCATGCACATTAACAGAACACAGAAAATGGGGAACCTCTGTTTCCTTGGCTCTTTCAAATGATATTACTGTGTCTAAAGACACAAAATCACAGAATTTTAGAGCTAGAAAAAGGACTTTAGATACTCCTTAGTTTCCTCACCAGTACAATGATGGTATTAAACTAGACAATCTTTAAAATCCCTTCCCGATCCAAATTCATGTGCTTTATAGCCAGCTAATCCAACTCCCTCATTTTATGAGGAAATTGAGGCACATTGAGGTTAAGGGATTTGCCTGAGGTTAATATTTAGTGCACAGCCTAATACCCCATTCAGGAGTCTCCACACTATGGCAAACTACCTTTCATGCAAACTTACTGATGCATCGCAGAATGCTTTGGAAACTTCATTTTGGGCCAGCTATTTTCCACATTTCATAGTCTATTCTCATGGTAATCACAAATTTTCTTAGTGCAGTTCTTAGTGAAGAAGAGAGAAAGTAAGCCAGTGGAGAGAAAACTGGCTGTGGATAATGAAAAAACTAGATTTAAGTCCCACTTCTGATACACACACACATATACACACAATACTCCTATACATAGATATACACACATTCATACATATATACACACATATACATTCACACACATATACATTTACACACACCCATATATACACACACATACACACACACATATATATATACACACACACGCACACACAAATATTATATTACTATATGATCATAGACTAGTTGTTAAATTTCTGGGTCTCAAGAAATTCTCTGAGACTCTCAATTACAGACAAATTGATGATCTGTATGGATGAAGGGCATTTTCCTATTGAAAAATTACAGATCCAGACCTACCCATTCCCCTTCACCCACCAAACCCAAACCCAAACCAAAGAAAGACAAAAAGAGTAGGTAGGAGACTTTATCAATTGTTTCATAAAGCAAAGAAGAACTGATTACTTCCTCCTTCTGAAGCATAGAGGCAAAATAAGACCTTGGGGAAGTCACTTAACTTCCTTGGGCCTCACTTTCCTCTTCTGCAAAATGAGAAGGCTAAACTGGATGGCCTCTAAGGTCACTTTCGGCTCAAAATCTCTGACCTAAACATTCTAGTTTCAATTAATTCTAAATGGAAAACTTTATTGTTTTGGTCTCTGTTGAGGATGTTTGCTAAGATTCCCACTGAAATGAGTTTTATCTGTTGGGAAAGTAAATGGGTCTCATTTTCCTCACTTAAAACTTGTGTGTTCTCTACTTGATCTTTGCTAAAGGGCTGACTATACTTTTTTTCTTTATTTTCTTTTCCAGCTTTTCTTCAGAACAAGCTAGCGCCCTACCCTGAGATGTGGGTAAGTACGGTGTTGGTATGATGCTAGCAGGAACAGTAGCACCTGCTTTAGAATGACTTGGTCCTCTCTCCTCCCAGGGGTAGAGTGAGCATTTTTCAGTATGATTGTAGAAGAGCTCTAATTTCCCATGAAATCAAACATCTTTCTTCAACACAGAAGGGTGTTCCTTCACAAAAGCAAGAGGAAGAAGAAAGGAGTGGGGAGGGAAGGCAGTTTTCTGAGCTAGCTGTTCAGCTGAGATAATAGAGATGTTGGCAAGTGGGGGAGTAAAGGTTGCTGGTACCACCCTCCAGCCATCCCTGACACACTTCCTCCCCCCACTAAGCTATTTTAGCCCCTTGCAGGCTCAGGAACAGCAAAGGCAGAGGACACAGTAAGAGTTGAGAAACTGCAACTTGATCCGAACCAAGTATTTCCATGTTCTATATTTCCTTGGCTAGAGATACACAATGGCTACTTTATCTTGATTTTTCTAATAGAGCACATTTACTGCAGAAAGGATTAGACAAACCACAAAAAAGAAGTGAAATCAGATGATAAATGACAGAACACCAAGAAACCAATAAAGAATGTTGGACTCTGTTCCAATATGCTTGACCTAAAAAAAATGCCATGGTCATGACCTCCAAAAGGAAGGCACTTATTTTTTTCTTAGTTATTTTGATCTCCTCCCTAACAACAATCTTGATCTATGAGAACAACGTAGGAGAAAATGACGAAGAGATTATTAACTGTGAGAAAGTAATAGACATGCTCTGGGAATTGATCAGTAATGTGTCCTCAGAGCTCAATTTACTGTATATTCTATGTGATAAAAAAGTCTAGAGGTAGTAAGGAGATATGAAAACATATTCCTCCTCTTTTTTCTCCTCTTTCTCTTCTCATTCTTCTTATAGGAAACAGAATTGTAGATTTCAAGCTGAAAGGGAACTGAGGTTTCTAGTACAACCCTCTTATTTTATAGATGAGGAAAAGGAGGTCCAGAAAGGTTAAGTGATTTGCCCAAGGTCATATAGGTAGTAAATGTCAGAGACAGAAAACAAATACAGGTCCTCTGACTGCAGAGCCAGCACACATTCCCCCACATTATATAGCTCCTCCTCCTTTAATGAGGCAGAGTATTAGTAGGTTTTTTTTTACCTGGGAGAGAAACATTTGGGACAGGAGAAGAAAAATTGGGGCAGAGGAGAGGAAGATCAGAGCTACAAATGTACCAGGAGATGGGGAGCTCTTCCCCCAGGTGGGCTGTAGGGAAGGTGATGGGACTGGGAGGGGCACACCACATTGTGGGATGAATTGTAAAAAGGCATGGGGATGATGGTCACCAGCAGGAGGCAGTACCACCCCCTTCATAGTCACAGATACTTTGCTCTGGAGCAGAGAGCCCCATTCATCCCCATTCAGTTTCTACTGGAAAGAACTAAAATCAAACAGGCTTTGGAGAGAAGAGGGAAAGGTAGATAAGAAACGATTTGAGTGAAAGAGGCAACTCAAGGAGAGTCCTGCTGGTTCCAAAGGGAAAGGACAAGAAAAAAGGGAGTGCAGTTGAACATAATGACCATCCTAGAAAAATCTTTTTGAATTAGAGAGGTAGTATGGCATGGTGGAAATAACACTGAATGTAGCTTCAGAAGACTTGGGTTTGAGTCTTGTCCCCCCACTTTCTAGTTAGAGTATCACAGATTTAGAATTGAAAAGGATTTGAGCAGTTAGCATTGGAGATTTAGAGCTAGTAGGGTCGTCAGCAATCTAGTCTAGCCCTTACAGACTAGGAAACTGAGGCCAGAGATGTAAAGTGACTTGCTGAGAGTTACATAGCTAAAGAGGGATTTGAACTCGGATGTTTTGACTCTAAATCAAATATTTGTACCACTGCAAGTCAATGAATAATTATAGCTAACACTTATCCATCACTTTACTTTTTACAAAAAATGATTTAAAATATCCCTGGGAAGGAGGAAGTTTAGTAAAAGAAAGTAGCAGAGCCACAGCCAAGCCTTCTGCCTCCAAGGCCAGGGTTCTTTCCACCATAGCACACTGCTTCTCGCTCCTGATCCTCAGTTTCCTCATGGGTATAATATTCACTACCTACCTTGTATGGTTAATGTTAAGTGCAATAGTGTGGAGAAAACTACTGGGGAAAGGTGGATTGGTGCCAGAGCAAATAACTGAGTGAACATCCCGTAATGTTTGGTTGGTTGAGCAAGCCATCTTGGATGAAGTACAAAAAATGGACTAGGAGACCAAGAGATGGAAAAAAGAGAAAACCTAAAAGAAAAGCCTAAAATGTCTGCTAGCTGGGTGATCAAGGGCAAGACACTTAACTTTTCAGAGATTCCATTTCCTAATCTCCTAAAGAAGAATAATCACAGCGCCTAACTTTCCCAGGGCTGTTGTGAGTATCAAGTATTATAATTTATGTAAAGCCTTTTACAACAGTCTGATATGTGTGAACTCTTATGAAGGTTTCTCTTCTTTATGTTTGGTGGAATTTGAACAGAAATGGTCCTGAGACTTATTATTATACTACATCAGTGGTGTCAAACACAAATAGAAATAGGGGCCACCAAACTGCACACAAGGATCCCTGTAGAAAACTACACATTAACATTAGTTATGTTGTATTGTACTTTTATTTATTTTGTTAAATATTAGCCCATTCTATTTTAATCTGGTTTGGGTTGTCCTTGGGGGTATCCTAGGCTGCAGTTGGTCTGTATGGCATGCACTGGGCACCTCTGCCCTCTCTATGGGGCATTATAGTTTAGAAGCAGCATAGTGGCTGGATCACTGAACTAGGAGTCAGGATGAACAGAGTTCGAATCCTGCCTTAGACATTTGTGGTAGAGGTGCACAGATCGTGAGTTGGCAGGGACCTAAGAGATGATTCAGTCCAGTCACCTCTTTTTATAGGTGAGAAAATGTCATAGATGTTGAGCAGGAAAAAGAGAAGAGAATGCAGATTTATATAGCACCTATGACATGCTAGGCACTGTGTTAGGTGCTTTACAAACATGTGATCTCATTTGCTCCTCATGACAATCCTGGAAGGTAGGTGCTGTTATGATCCCCATTTTCAGTTGTGGAAACTGAGGAGGTAAAGGGACTTGCCTAGGGTCACTAGGCAAGTGAAGTGTCTGAGGTCATGTCTGAACTCAGGTCTTCTTGGTTCCAGACCCCATGCTCTATCCACTGTGCCACCTAGTTACCTCTAGGAGACATGTCCAAGGTCATTAAGGCAGTAAGCATCAGAGGCGAGATTCGAAACCAGTTCCTTTGACTCTTGAACTAATACTTTTTTTTACTGAACTATGCTACCTTCCCTACTGGTCATGTGATCCCTTGCAAGTAATTAATCTCTCTGGTACTCAGTTTTCTTATCTGTAAAATGAGTGGTTTGGGCTAGATCTATAAGTTCCTTTATGGCTCCAAATCCCTAGTGCTATGATCCTATGTTAGGAAGAAGTGAATAAAGGCAAACCAATGAGCAGAAAACAGATGTTCAGAGCTTTTCAAGGTATCAGAATATTTGTAGACCATAGAAATATATGAGAGGATATGAGTGTAATGGCCAATGCAACCACCTTTAAATGCATTCTTACATGTGGCCAGCCTCTTTCAGAAGGCAAGGCCAGACAATTATTTTCTACCTTTAAACACTAGGATAAGGAAGGGTGGCCCTGGGTTTTATGTTGGTCCTCCCCCAGCTCTCCACAGGCAGGTTGGCAGCCCTTTATTATTTATCAGCATTTTATTTCCTCCATTCTTCATCCCCACCCATTTCTTTGTTTCTCTAGTTCTAGTGTTACACACCATACCATTACATTAATGCTGCAGTCATGTTGTTAGAACATCAGGGTACTGATGATTTGCATAAAATCGGGCATAAATTTACATACTGAGTTCAAGAAGTCCCAATTCCAGTATGTAAAATACAATGCATCAAGCAAACCCTCCGACACTGAGCCCAAGCCTCTTACTTAGGTTATGACATTTGGTTAATAAAGAAAAATACATTTTTAAGTGGAACAATTTAGTGTACATAACACACACACACGATCATAGCCCACATTTAGGTTCCATATTTTCATTTACAATGCATTTTTTTCATGATAGTTTCCCGAGGTAGATAGTACAAATCTCATTATCCCCATTTGATAGATTAAGGACACAAGGTTTAGAAGAATTAAATGATTTTTTCCATTCTATTAAGTGGCAAAGCCCAGGTTCTGTCTGATCTCTTTGGATACCAAGCCAACGGCTTTTAAACACACCATAGACTGGTGGGGAAAGGAAGATCAATCAACCAACAAGCATTTCTTAAGAATCTACTGCTAGAGACACAATGCTAGGTGCTGGGTACAACATCCCCGTCCTCAGAAATCTTCCATTGTAGGGCTGGAGGAGAGCAGAAGCACACTTAGGGCAGCTGTGAGATTTTAGGTTGAAGTGGCATAGCAAAATGTAGGGGCTTCAAACTTTTCTTCCCCCAGGTCCCCACTCCTATTACATTTACAATATCCCTGAATACTAGTTTCTAGCAAAGAGAGGCTAAAGCACTTACCTCGACTAAAACTTTTTCTTCCAAGTAAGCTTAGATTTGTCTATGCTTAAGAATTAGGGAATGTATGAGGTGGATGCTGGAAGGTGTTGAAAGCTGTTATTTCATAAAATCTGTAAACCGAAGGCAATGGTCTCCAAATAAAATTAGTCATCAGAGAAAAAAAAAGACCAATTAAATGCACTAGAAGGCAGAAAATCTCAGTGCTTTTTCCATGCTCCCCAGGGGACAGGTTGAGGCATAGCCTTTATGTTGCATCTCTTAGTGATTACTAATTCCAGCCTAGCCCTTGATATTTAGTGCCTTATTAGGACCTAGATGTGGGTCCCGAATAGTCAATTTAGCTTGTTTGATAACAGATGAGGTTTTGCAGTATCTTGTGGAAGATGCTGTATTATCTGAGCTGAGTAAATCATTTCTCTTTTGAGCTTCGGAACTAGCTGAAAAGCGTCCAATCCCGGAATGGCAGAAGCTACAGGATTTAGGAGCAGGAAGCAGGAGGGGAATTTCTGCCAAATTATTCTACTTCTTGAGAGCAACCTCTGCACTTTGTCTCTACACACCCCAGGTTTCATTACTTCCCTTCCCCTTTAATTAATCATAAAATCACAGCCATCAGAGAGAAGTGACTGTGGATTTGGAGGGTAGTGTTCTTTTCTTGGTCATCAATGTAAGCCCTTTCCTTCCTGGATTTTCCCAAGGGCTTTGCTGTATCTAGTAGTTGCCTTAATGTATTTTTTTAAGCTGGCAGAATACAAATAAGCCTGGTCATGCTTTTTCTTTTCTGTACACAGTATCTCCTCTGGGCCTCATCTTTCTCATCTGTGAATGGTTCCTGCCCCATCTTAGCCTCTAAACCTTGAAGAGATAAGTGATGATAAGTGAATGTAGTTGGGAAATTGCAAATAAAATATTACATATTACAGGTGGAAAATGAAGTGAAATATCTTCATTAGCAGGATTACTGTTATTTAGAAGAGAATTGGGTTCACTGTACCATAACTTCATGAACTGTACCCTGAGAAGCCATGCTAAGAAATTTTTTAAAATGTCTGTAATATTAAGGGCACCTGTAATATTATTGTTATTATTTTTGTCATTATTGTATAGTTATACTATTGTTATTTTGTCATTAGTGCTTTGCAAATCTTAAAACACTATATGTCTTACTCATTATTGTTGCCAGTTAATTAATTTGTTACTCAAGGCTTATACCTTAATATTTGCTTTTCCCCCTTAGTCCTCTGTCCTGCAACAGATAGATTCATTTTTGCCCCAAATTTGGCATGAAAATGATAATTTCTTAGAGTAGGGAAAGATGGTAGAATAGAATCTTAGAAGGACCAGAGGAAAACAGATCTTGAGCCAGAAGGGACCTCAGAAGGTATTTAGTCCAAACCATTCATTTTATGGATGAGAAAACTGAAGTCCTACAACTTTGCCCCAGCTCAATCACATAGGCAGTGAAAGAGTCAGGACTGGAACCCAAGGAGCCTGGGTTCTGATACTGAGTCTGGGATGAATGTTCACTTAATCTCTTTTGGTTTTAGTTTCCTCATTTATAAACTGAGGTGACTGTATTAGGTGGTATCTGAAGTTCTTAAAGTCATTTGAGATCAAGGACTGTTTCATTTTTGTAATCCCAATTATCAATAGTCAGTAAATATTTATTGAGCTCTTGTTATGTGCCAAGCACTTTGCTAAGCACTGGGATATAAATAAGAAAAAGAAAGACAGGCCCTACCCTCAAGTTCATAATCTAATAGAAGACAACCTACAAAAGGATGCTAAAAAAAGTGTGTTGTGTTGTGTGTGTGTGAGTGTGTGTGTATGTGTATAAAAGAGAGCCAGAAGGGTGGGACGAAGGCTTTGAGAGAAGTTGATTGCTCTGTCTTCCAGCCTTCCAATCAGAGGGAAGAGGAAACTGAGGCTAAGGGGGGAGGTGCTGAATCAGATTCCAAGATAATGAGATTTCAGGTGATGAGTTTATCCTGGGGGAAGTATGATATTCCTCGAACTGGAGTCTTAGTGGAGCAGTTGACGGAAAAATGAAGAGTATTTTTATATCCCCTTTGTATCACTTAGATCTTTGTGTGTCTTTGTAGTTATTGTCCTAATAAACACTCAGTGATTGGCTGATGGATCCCAATTCTTGGATTCTACAATCTAGGATTCCTCTATAGTACTCAGTTTATTCCATTGGAGGCCCTAGAGATTGAAAGAGTCTATAAACTGGATTGTTCTACTTTTTTTTTTTTACTAATTTTTTACTAGATTATAACCTTCCCAAAGATATCATTATTTAAATATTTATTATTTTAATATAATAATTGTTGAATTTATAGATAATAATATTATATAATTATATATAATAACATTATATATAATAAATAATAAATATTAACTGTTTATTATTATTTAAACTTTGTATGTCTTCCATCAGTGCTCTGCAAACCATACACACAATTTATATTTAGTGAAAGCATTACAATTAAATTGAATGTATATGAAAAATGAACTAAACAGTATTTGTTTTTAGGTCCTACACCTATAGTTTTGAGTTCTAACTGCTTTAAGCATTTTAACAAAATGCCTATTTACTTATTGTCAGGGTGTCACACATCACACTTTGCTGCTAATAATATGCCCCGATCTAGAAGCCACCTTCCAACCTCTTCTAACTTGCTGCTTCTAACTTGTGATAGCTCCGGAAACCAAAGGAACAAAACTATTTGAACCGCACCCAAAGTAAGAGGCAAAATGCTCTGAGTAAAAGTGAACAAATTTTGATGACATCTATTTTGTTGAAAGGCATTACATTTTTTTTGCTTCCCTCTGGGGTCTTGGTTGTTTTCTAGATAGTTGAGGATCCCAGTTAGGTGATGTTTTATAAGTCAGAGAAACGAGCTAGCATCGTGTAGTGGAAAGAGAACTGAATGTGGAGTCTGAAGACAAGTTCGAATCTCTGTTCAGCTGCTCACTTGCCATATAGCTTTGGAGCAGTCCCTTACGGTCCCTAGGACTCAAATTCTTTACTTGTAAAATGAAGGGGGTGGACTACATGATCTCCAAGGTCTTTTCAGCTCTAGACCATATGACAAATTACACTGACAGACATTCCTAATTTGCCCTAACCCCCAAGTTTCTAATACAGAGTGCTGAAGCTTCATTCGCAAAAGACAGACATACTGAGAGGTAGATAAATTGATGGTCTGGTCTAATTTTAAATGACTTGAGTAATGTTGCTTCTCTGACTTCCCTGGAGAGCCCATTTTACCGGCTGACTGACACTAATGTTGGAAAATGTTCTTATTTTGCAGGGAGGAGAGGTTCATTTCAGTATAGAGAACATAACCATGTGTCTTGCTGTCAGCTGAGTTCAGTTTTTAATTTCCTAGCATCGAGAATGCATATTGTGGGAATGCACATGAGTCCAACAAGGTTAACAGAGAGATTTGAATAAAACAAAGGGAAATGGGTGTCCTTTCTCTGAAATATCCAAAGGTGCCACCTAGTTCCTCCCTCTCAACCACTAAGTCAGAAGCAATGCTCATTCTAATTTTTTTTTTAAAGAACTGAATAGACAACCATCCCATAAAAGTGACGAACTATAAAGTCTGAGCAAAGATGGAAAGAGATGAAGTCTTGCTCACACAAAACTTCCATAAATTAATCTGATGTGTTTAATGATATGCATGTTTGCCACTATGTTGCATGGTAATTAGATATAAATGCAATGAGCGGACATAAATGATCATAATTAATATTACTTTTACAAAGACAAACCAGACTTTTAATTTTCTTATCTTAGATAATAAAAACAAGCAATGTGATGATTTGCAAAGGAACTTGCAACATATTTCAACTGATTTTCATAACAACCCTATGAGGTCCATGATGATGGCATTACTATTTCTGTTTGACAGACAAGGAAACTGAGAAGGGGAAGTGATTTGTTCAAGACCACACAGTAAGTGATGGAGTCCAACTCAAACCCAGGTCGCATGATTCCCAAACCCTTGTTTTTTCAATTATATCCTAACTGCTTGCTTGTTATGTCTCCAGTAGTTAAAAATCAGCATCAGTACTTTTTATTGTTATGACATGTACATGGTTACTATAAACTAAAGTTTAATCCTTAGCACACAAGGACTCAAGTCCACTATCACTTACAAACTTGATTTAAAAGTCTGGATCCAACCCCTCAATAGATGGGTTTCCCATTGTTTCCCCTTTGTCTTTCCCATGGCTGAGACTAGACTTCTGTGGTTCACTCAAATCCTCCTTCTCCCTGGGAAATCACAGACATAGCATTTGGGTGTATTTGACTGTCTCCTCAGATGTATTTGTGAAGAATGGAAAATCTTCCTAACAATTATAACTGGCCCAAAGTGGGCTGCCTCAAGTGGTAGTGAGTTCCCCATCCCTGAAGGTTTTTGAGCAAAAACTGGATGACAGTTTCTTTGTGTGATTTTCAGGCACAGATTGGACTAGTCGTCGTGGTCATCGTCATCGTCATCGTCTTCTTCTTCTTCTTCTTCTTCTTCTTCTTCTTCTTCTTCTTCTTCTTCTTCTTCTTCTTCTTCTTTCTTCTGCTTTTTGGAAGGGCAGTTGGGGTTAAGTGACTTGCCCAAGGTCACACAGCTAGTAAGTGTTAAGTGTCTGAGGCCGGATTTGAACTCAGGTCCTCCTGACTCCAGGGCCAGTGCTCTATTCACTGCATCACTCAGCCACCCCTACCAGCTGTCTTCTAATGTGCTTTCCAACTCTGAGATTTTGTGATTCTGTGGGTGTGAATGGAGGTGGGAACAAGTTGGGGTAATTGAAGGCTGGGAAAAGTTTGAGCCCCAGATTTGGCCGCTTGAGTGGGAAAGAGCATGATTCCCATGCTACAGAAGTAGGGCAGGGTGGTGAGTGATATGGAGAAGAGAACAGGAAACTAGGTGGAACAGTGCCCAGAATCAGGAAGACCTGAATTCAAATCCAACTTTAGACACTTAATAGCAACGTGACCCTGGTCAAGGTATCTTAATCTCCTTCTGCCTCAGTTTTCTCATCTGTAAAATGGGAATATTAATAACATCTACCTCCCATGATTATTGTGAATCTCAAATGAAATAACATTTTTAAAGTGCTTATCACAGTACCTGGCACATAGTAGGTGCCTTGTATATGTTTGCTGCTTTCCTTCCACAGTGAGAATGAGATTTGGGAGTGCTGGGGCAAAGGGAAAGGAATACAGGGGCTGAGAAGGTTGGTGGCCCCAATGTATGCTGAGGCAGAGAAGGAACAGAAAGGATCTGGGAAGATTCAGGAAGGAAGGAGAGAACGAAACTAACTTTTAAGAAAAAGGAAACTCTAGTACAAGACCTGTGACTAAAAAGAGCAGACACAAGGCAGACCTTTCTTCCCTCCAGGTCCCTCTCATCCACCCCTAACTTTACCCCCAAGTCCCAGCAGCCCTAGGAAATACAGAGTCCTAGTGCAGTAAAGGAGCTTCATTCTTCCAGGTGAGCATGTGTGTCTGTGGTCATATAGGGCAGAGACTCCCAAAAGCAGTATAGGGGTATGGGGGTCACTTACAGTAGAGACATCTGGCAGAGAAGAGAAGCAAAAGCAGACACAATCCACTTCAGATTTAGAGCTTGAAGGGACCTTAGAAATATTCTGGTCCAAGAGTTCTTATCCTTTTTCTGTGTCACAGATTCCTGTGGTAGTCTGGTAAATCCTATGGACTCCTCATCAGAATAATGGTTTTAAATATATAAATTAAAAAAAAATAGGATTACAAGACAAATTAATTATATTGAAAAACAACTATCAAAATATTGAAATTTGTAGCCCCTAGCTTAAAACACTTTGTTCTAGTCTAATACTTCTATTTTACAGATGGAAGGAAGGTAACAAACATTTATTATTATTTTTTTAAAAGCAATTGGGGTTAAGTAACTTGCTCAAGGTTACACGGCTAGTCATTATTTATGTGTGGGTGCTCATTTTCTGAGGCCAGATTTGATCCTGGGTCATCCCAACTCCGAGGCCAGCACTCTTACTCACTGAGCCACCTAGCCGCCCCAACAAACATTTATTAAGCTCTTATGTGCCAGGTACTGGACCAGGTGCTTTACAAATTGTCTCATTTGATCCTCACAAAAACCCTAGGAGATAGGTGTTGTCATTCTCATTTTATAGTTGAGGAAATCTAGGAAGACAGAGTTTAAATGATTTGCCCAGGGTCACACAGCTAATAAATGTCTGAGGATGGAATTGAATTCAGGTCTTTCTGACTTCTATGATTTCACTTAGGTGCTCAGTTGAGTATAGAAGGGAGATGTCTTGTTCAAGGTCACTCTTGCCACTACACCTTAGCTCTCAGAAGCTGGACCATGTACCAGATCAGAGGCTGGAGAAGCCAAGTCCAAAAGTTAGTATATCAGTGACCTACAGTGGATACCATAAAGAAGCAGTCAGAACTTCTGTTGAACCTCTTTTCTCCCTGAATGGCCCAAGAACTGGGTTAGACTAATGGGGTTAAAAAACAGATTTCAATAAGAAAACCAAAAGTAGAAGGTAGATGAGTACAGGAATCATCTTTCCTTGAAACAGCCCCAAATATTGAAGCAACTCTCCATGTAATAGAAGAACCAGCTGTTCCCAACTTATGTGAACTCCAGATTTTGTTCCAAAAGCTTGGAACCAAGTTTGTCAGATCCAATGTTTGGAACTCACAATGTAATTCCCCATAGAAAAACACTGTTTGGAATGGCAATCAAGTTCCTAGGCTAGCCCACGAAAGACTATTTAACACATATGTTTTTGTTGTCAGTTGTTTTAGTCATGTCCAAATATTTGGGACCTCATTTGGGGTTTTCTTGGCAAAGATACTAGAGCGGTTTGCCATTTCCTTCTCTGGGTCAATGGAGGCAAACAGGGTTAAGTGATTTGCTCAGGGTCATACAACTATTAAGTATTGGACCTGATTTGGATTCAGGAAGAGCAGTAAGTCTTCCTGAATCCAGATTGGGCACTCTATGGACTGTGCCACTCAGCTGCCCATTTAATAATAAGGTATTAGATTTAAGTCACTACAGAACCAAGCTATAATGTGTGATGATGTTTCTATAGGAAAATATTTTCAGAATCTTAACTTAAATCTCCAGAAACATGTTTTATCCTGAGATAAAGCTGGTAGTAGCATTTGGGACCACCTCTTCCTCTGCATGGTGTACCTGATGCAATGGGTGTTTTTGTTTTTGTTTTGTCAAATTGCTTTTGAGATGTGTCAAACTCTTTATGACCCCATTTTGGATTTTCTTGGTGAAGATACTGGAGTGGTTTGCCATTTTCTTGTCCAGCTCATTTTACAGATGAGGAAACTGAAGTAAACAGGGTTAAATGACTTGCCCAGGGTAACACAGTTATCAAGTGTCTGAGGTCACATTTGAACTTGGATCTTCCTGACTCCAGGCCTGGTGCTCATATAGCTACTCCTATGGGCATTAAGGAATAATAAACATTTCTTATTGCCTAGTAGGTTCAAGGTGTTATGAGATGTGCTGGGCATGCAAATACAAAAACTAAGCAGAGTTTGTCTTCAGGGAGTTTATATCATTTTACTGGGGTAAGATACTAGAATTAAATCACTACAGAACCGAGCTATAATGTGCAATAAATGATGTTTCCATAGGAAAATATATTCAGAATCTTATATATATATATATATACTTATAATACAAAGTATATTAAAATATTATGTAAAATGCTTTCAAGATGAAGAGAGTGCTAATCACTGGGCTATCAAGAAAGGCCTCACTGAGTAGAAAGTGTCACCTGAGCTGGCCTTTGACGTAAACTAGAAATTCTCTCACATAGAGCTGCGGAGGCAACTTATCCTAGGCAGGGAAGACACAAAAACCTTGCTGGGCTAAGTCATAGTGGCAGACAGAATATTGTGGGCAGAAACCATCAGCTAGCCACTTTGACTGGTGTGGAACATGAAGAAAAGCAACAGGAAACAACTGGAAAGTTCTTTGTGGTGGCAAAAAACTGGAAATTACAAGGATGCCCATCAATTGGGGAATGACCGAACAAGTTGTAGTATATGGTTGTGACAGAATGCTACTGTGCTGTAAGAAATGATGAGTTCATTGATCTTAGAAAGGCATGGAAAGACTTGCAGGCAATGATGAAGAGTGAAATGAGCAGAACCAATAGAATACAGTATATAGTAACAGCAATACTGTTTTAAGAATGGCTTTGAGACACTAAGTCATTTTGGCTATTATAAATACACAAATTAAAAATAAAAGTCAGATATAGAGAGATTCTATCTACATCCAGGGAAAGAACTGACAAATAGGAGTATGAATAGAATAATTTTACATATATATTTATATTTATGTCTAAAGATAGCTATCTCTAGGGTGGGATGGGGGAAGGGAAGAAAAAAGGAAAAAAAGAAATTTACATGATTATTTTGTTATATATTTGGAGGGAATAGCAAATTGTACATGGTAGATTTGCAGTATCACATGCAATCATCATTTTTATTGTACTTTTATGGAAATGCTTGTTTTATTTTCTTAATTGAAAATAAAATAAATTTTAAAAAATTGTTATCACTAAAAAAGGAAATGGCTGGAAAGGTAAGTGTGTGGGAGGGAGTTTAATGGGGACTGTCTTAGAAAATGAAGATCATAGTTAAAGAATAATCTTGTGCTTATGGGTTTGTGCTTCAGCAGTTGAATTTCCAGAATGTGAACAAGTTTTATTTTTTGTTTGTGTTTTTAAAGGAATATACTGCTTTTTGGTCCCTACGTACTTGACTCCATAAGAATAAGTGGTTTAAAGGTATAACTAGGGTTGAGCTGGAAAGATGACTGATAGCCCTGCTTCCAGCTACAGACAAGGGTAGGGAGATGTAGCTCATGTTCACCTGTTGTCACATTTAAAATCAGTTGTTAAACCTTTTCTGTTCTAGAATTGGACCTGGTTTGAATGAAGAGTCTGAGGTTTTCTCCCCTTCACATTTTTTTGGAGGGCTCTACAGATAACAAAGAAGAAGCTGGAGTCACAAAAAGTCAGGCACAACTGAATAACAACAACAAAATACATATATATGTATACACACATATATAATATATCTATTTTAGAAATTACTTTTGTATCCTGCTTGACACTTTACCCAAGGGGAGACTGTCCCTTTTATCAGCTGAATGTTAGCAGAGTTATTTCATAAAGTGTGGTGACTGGTTAGAGCAGTTCATATACTCAGCCAATAAGAGTTTCAAACAAAGTTTTTGTATGCAAAGGACAGCAAACCTTCTTGTATGTTAAACCACCAGCATGCTTTGTACATCTGTGATAACGCCTGTTTTATATTCAATTGAACAAATAAAAGCTTTTATTTTTGTTGCTCTGAAAAAAAAAAAAAGAAATTGCTTCTGTAACAATCCAATAATTATTTAGGAGAATATATTCTTATTTACAACAGGGATTCTTAAATTTTTTCCACTTGCAACCCCTTTTCACCCAAGAAATTTTTACATAACCCTGGGCATATAGGTATATAAAATTGGGATACAAATAAAATACTTATTGATAATAAATCATAAGGAAATTTATTTTAAAACAATTCTTTGGTATACATATAATTTTACAATTTATTAAAGACAAAAGCAAATTTGCATGCTAATGAGATGTGCTTGTTTATTTTTACATAAAGAATTAAATCTTGGCAGAATGATACTGCAGGATGCAGAGCATCTTCAATGTTTTTCAGAGTTGATCAATATGTTGATTTTGTAATCATCAATGCTGAGAATGTCTCTTCACATAAATGTGTAGCACAAAATGGCAGAAGTATGTTTAAGGTCATTTCAGAAACTGTTGGAAATTCTGTCCTAATCCCTAGCCAAAATTAATTTAACAATTTTGTATGTACAGTAAAAACACTGCAATTTATAACATACAATATTCTCGAATCTGAGCTGAAGCGTTTCTGGCAGCATTTATTGGTGTTGCATTGCATGATGGTATGCACAGTGCAAAGTGTGTATGTTGTGTTCAGAACCAAGGCTGTAGTGAAGTTGCACGATGCAACTTTGGCAAGCACTCCCAGAAACACTTTGGATTCATTATGCGTTTGATTTTGAATTAATTTTTATTCGTTGTGTGTTGAGAAACCTTTTACTGTTACCAAATTTTTCATGACCCCACATTTAGTTATATGACTTCTTATGGGGCTGAGACCCAGTTTTAGAAGCAGTGATTTAGAGGACCATATTTTAGTAACATAAATGTAAGAATTCAAATATTTTTTCCTCTGCTTCTTAGTGTAGGGGAAATGACTGTGGACCCAACAAGTGATTCTCTATTTCTATTCCCTTCTTCTGATCCATCCTTCATGTAACTTTTGGACTAATCTTCCTTATGCATAGAACTGGTTGCGATGTACTTCTGCTCAAAAACTTTTAGGGGTTCCCTAATGCCCACAAGGGTAGATAGGTGGTATAATGGATAAAGTACTAGCCCTGGAGTCAGGAGGACCTGAGTTCAAATGCAGCCTCAGATACTACCTGTGTGATTCTGGGCAAGTCATTTAACCCTGTATGCCTCAGTTTCCTCATCTATAAAATGAGCAGGAGAAGGAAATGGTAAACTACTCCAATATCTTTGCCCAGAAAACCCCAAATGGGGCCATGAAGAGTCAGACGCAACTTAAATGTCTGAACAACACTGTCTACAAAGTCAAGTTCTAACTTTGTTTAGTATTCAAGACCTTTTAAATTCACACCACTATACTTTTCAGTCTCATTTCATGTTACTGTCATATCCTCTGCAGCGTAGCCAAACTGGACTTTGTGTCCCCGCGTGTATGCTCTGTGCTTTTCTGTCTCCATGCCTTCATTCCTGTTGTTTCCTGGTATTTCTTCATTCTCTGTCTCTCCTTAATGACCACCTACCCACAGTTCCAATGCCATCTCCTCTAGGAATCCTTCCCTGGTTTTCCTCTCAGTAACAGTCTTTCCCTGCTCATGGCTTAAATATTACTTTGACTTGCATTTCTCTAATGTAAATTGTTGGTGGGTTTTTTTCCCCTGTATGGATATCTATGCCGATGTCTATGACTATATCCATCTTGAGACCTTATTGAATGTAAGCTTCTCAGGGGCAGGGACTATTTCATTTTTCTCTTTATAATTCTAGTATGCAGAATAGTATCTGGCAAATAGTAGGTAAATAAATGCACATTAATCAATTGACTTATAATGCAACATTATATATTATGATGATCTGTTTATGTGACATTTCTAAATGGATTAAAAACTCCATGAAGGGAAAGATCCTATCTTACCTAAAGTTTTTTTATTCTCCTTGCTCAGTACCTAGCATAGCATTCTTTAGACAGTAGGAATTTAATAAACATTTGTTGAATTAAATCGAGTAGACCCCTCAGTCATCTGTCCACATCACACCCTTTTGTGGCTCTCCTACATTCCCCAGGTCCTATTCTTCCTGGTCAGTTGCTAGTTCTCTAACAAATTCCCTTGTCATCTCCTGACCTGACTGTCTTTGCTTGAGTCAGAAAAAAAGACATTTTGAATGCCATTTCCTTTGACCCCCTCATTGGATAGGTATATTTGGTACAGCAGCTGCAGAGTGTGTATTCTCTGAGGACAAGGGTGTGAAATCTTCAACCTGAAATATGCATCAACAAAGGGTTTTTAAAAAATTTAAATAGGAATATGACTATACTAGGTACAATCAATAGATGAGCTGCTATCCTAGTGTCATAGAATATTTAATGTTCAATTTTATCCTTTCTGTCGATGATGTTGCCAGAGGATTCAGTGAGAGAACCCTACAAAAACCACTCCACCGTGATTTTTTTTCCTGCATTTACATAGTGTTGTTATCATAAACAAAGGTGATGTTTTATAGTAGATCAAGGACTAGTCTTGTGGTCAAATGAACTGAGTTCAAATTCTGCCTCTGACATAGACTAGGTCTGTGATCTCGGGCAAGTTATTTAATTTCACAGTGTCCGAGTAAATTTCTTAAGACCACAAGTTACTCAAGAGTTGTGGATCTGCATCTGTTGTGGGCAGGGAGTTTCTAGGCTGGAAACTAGAGGGTAAAGGCTGTGTTTACTTTTCTTTGTAAGCACAATACCTGATGCAGTGCTTAATATGAGTACTAGTTGATTTGCTAAGTGGAAAATGATAAAAACTCAGGTCCAGACCAAAACAAACACATCTCAAAATAAAGCAAAATCAAACCCACCACAAACGTATTCAGAAAATGCTGCAGTACTTCAGGTGCATTTGAATATGATTCTTTATTACCCTACAAAGCAGTAGAAAAACAACTCAATATAAAATGGAAAGCACTGAGGTGAATGGCCACTTGCTTCACGCCCTTTTTCCCAGCCTTGGAAAAAGTGATTTGGTTCCATCTGACCTCAGGGTTTGGCCTGGGAAAAGGTGAGAAGAACCATTCTGTCTCAAAGTGACTTCTGTTGTCCGAGTCATGCTGGACCTGGAGATTACTAGGGTGGGGGTGGGCAATCTGAAGATTGGTTGGGAATTAATGACTGTAATAAAGTGAATTGCCATCAAGAAAGGTTCAATCTGATACCTTGGAGGCATCTTCTGTTTAACTTTAGAATTTTACCAGCCTGCCAACTGGGCATGACCTTTTCCATCTATTTATTTCACACATTTTATTCCTCATTGTCTGCAGTTGGGGCTGAATGTCTCTGCAGCCCAGGGGGGATGTCTGAGTTAGCAAGAAGCACAGAAGACCCTGTTCTTAACCATATCTGTCTTTAAATGTCAGGCAGGGAGAAAGGGAAGCAAGCATCTATAATAAGAGTGGGATATTGTGCTGAATCAGGCAAATGGTAAAATGTACTTGCTCTCTTTACATTCTGTTTTTCTGATTTCAGCCACTCTTACCATTCATCAGAAGGAGTGTGGAATAAGAAACAGAACCCTAGACTTGGAATCAGGAAAACATTAGATTCAAATTCTGGCTCAATCACTGTTCCTGGGTAAGTCCCTTCACCTCTTTATGCCTCCATTTCCTTATCTATAAAATGAAGAGTTTGGACTTGATGGTATTTAAGAACCCTTCCACCTCTAAATCTATGGTGCATTGATCATCTCAGTACCTTAGACGTATACAGATACCCAGCTACCAGTCCAAACTATCTTTTCAGGTTTTGCTTGCTGTCCTTCCAATTCAATACCACTTCCTCTTCCAAAGCTATAAATCACTTGTCCAAAGTTTTGCCAAATCACGGGCATATGCTAACCTTAATATGAGTAGGAAACAGGAGGTGTAGAGAAACGTTTTTATTTTTTCAATGGGGAGACATAGAGGCTATAGATCTGTGCAGAATTAAAGAGTCTTTGAATGTGTCAAAAAAAATTCGGTTGGTCACGATATCACCTGGTTTGGCTAACTTATAAACCATGTCAAGTGACCCTAGTAAAGTTCAAATGAATGTGCAAATCTGAAATCAAATAAGATAACGTATGTAAAAAGTATTGTAAACATAGACATTAACTTATCAAATGAATACCATTCCCATTATATATTTCTGTTGCCGTGATTATTCTAACAGCTCCTTGTAGTGCCCTTTGTATGACCTTGTATGACCACTTAAAGAATTGCTTTTTTTTTTTTAAATTAGAAGTGGGATGAAATGCAAGGGTGCCCACTCATATATGTTTCTTTGCATTTTTTTTCTGGTTTTATCTGTTTTCATTACTCAAGTAACACAATGGAACTCCTATCTTTGAGGGAGGAGCAATGTGTATCATAAGATCAGGCATCAATGACAACTAACCTGGTTAGTTGTTATTTTATGGATAAAGAGGAGGAGAATGAGACTGGGGCCCACAGGGAATCATCTAGGTGATAAAAACAAAAGCAAACCACTTCAATTAGCCAAAAGACTACTGCTTGTAGGATCATAGATGAGAAGTTGACAGAGACCTTAGAGATCACTGGTACAATCCCTTTATATTTAGGATTCCTTAGGTAATAATCTGAGTGATGTAAAAAAAAGTAATTACTGAAATTAGAGTCAAAAGACTAGGCTTTGTAGTATCATAGATGGAGAGCTGGAAGGAACCTTAGGGATGATTGCTCCAATCTCTGTTTTGAAGAGGAGGAAACTGGGGACCACTGAGGCAAACATCGTATAGGAAATAAAAAGAAGAGTTGAGGTTTTAAGCTATTTCCTATGACTCCAAAAGTCAACTCTTTCCACTATACCAGTCAAACCATAGTTCTAAAACTTATATGCTATGTAACTTTAGGCTAGTGATAACCTTTCTCATTCTTTTCATCTGGAAAATGGGAATGATGCTTGCATAGCTCCCTACCTCACCATGGTAGACTAGAGGTCCATATGAGATAATGCAAACGAGACTTCGAAGTCCCTGAAAACCTATGTAAATGCAAGCTTTTACTGACATAACCTAGATTACACAGAAGGTTCCATTTGATTCTGTAATCACTATTACGATAGCATTTCAATGAGATTCTACAAATATTTATTGAGTACCTACTATGTGCTCTGTATTGTACAGGTGCAGAGGGAGGTGAGGAGAAAGGAAAGAAGAACAAATCATAATCCAAAGGCTTGGTGCTCTGCATATACTAGTCATATAATAAATGCTTGTCAAAGGAATGGATTTCTGTCCCTATGGAGATTATATTCTACTTGATAAAAGGCAGCAAATGATTAAATGACAAATGGGATGGTGCTTAAGAGTAAGAATTCAAATAGGAGAAAAATGGATATTGATACTGAAAGTTCTGAGAAGAATATATAATGGGAAGAAGAGGAGGCAGCACTTGCCATGGCTCTTCAATGGGTGGTAAAGGTTTGGCTAAGGGGAGTGGACAAAGGAAAGTTATTTCAGACAGGTGGAGCATCATGAGCAAAGGTTTGGAGATGGGAAAGAACAGGGCTTGCTCAGGGGGCAGTGGCAAGACCAGCCTGGCTAAAGCATAGGGAATATATGAGTGATGGGGAATTTGTCTGGCTTGGAATGGTAGTTCCATAGAATAGAAAGCCCTGGGAATTAGGGAGATATGAGTTCAAATCCAGTTTGTCTCAGTTTCCTCAACTGTTAAATGAGGATAATGACAACACATGCCTTTCAGGGTTGCTTTAAGAATTAAATGATATTATATTTCTAAAAAGTGCTTAGCATAGGGTCTGGCACATTGGAAGTGCTTAATAAATCCTTATTCCCTTTCTTTTCCCCTTGAATGCCAGGCAAAGATTGGACTTCAGCCAAAGAAGTCTTAGCAAATACTAGCAAATTTAAGTCATAGCAGCAATACTGAGTCATGGGTCCCAGATATAGCTCCAAGCTTTCCCTGGGAGCTTAGTCATCTCTGGTTTACCGGTCAAGGTGCTATGCATGGCTGTCTGTCACTTAATAGTCTTCTCAGACAGCTTTTAATAGTTCTGAGAGCTGTACAATTATAATCTGGAAAGAGGCCATTTACTCTGGCACCCTGTTATCAGAGAAGTAATGGAAATTCATCAAAGACACAATTGTTTTTATTGATGTTGGGAAATTGGGACCTGAGTGTGGGCACCTATAAATGTACGCCTCTCCACGGCCAATACTGGAGGAGCCTCAGAACTTGATGGATGATGATGACTGCTAGACTGGGAGGAAGAATGTGACTGATTCTCATCCTCAGATTTCTCCCCCAAACTTATGGGTTGAAATGCTTTGCATTGCAATTTTGACATATATTCAAGAACAGATAAAATCAAAAGTCCTTGAGGCTACCCTTAGTGGCTCTCCTGATAGAGCTTAAGATGCTTAGGTTCCTTAACAATGGGCCTTTGTCTGAATTCTAGTGTAGTTCACAAGTGATCATGTGTTTCATTTTTTTTTTCTCCCTCCTCTTTATACCCTGATCTTTCTTTTTCTTCAATAGCTGACCTGGAATGAGATATTTGGGGATGATAAACCTTTTCATTGCTGAATTCATAGATACCACCATATTGTTCTTTGTCATCAATGACTTTCAAATTAATTACACAATGGAATGTCTAAAAATTCTCAAATATTATATATATATATGAGAGTATGGGCATTTTTATTCCATTAATTTTTTTATAAGACTGGGTCTCCCCATCTCCACCACTTTGGAGGCGCTCAAAAGTCAGGTCCTACTATGCTTCTCTAGGCAATTTTATTTTGGGGTCACAGCATGTCAGACTTATTGTGCATATCTGATTAGTTTAGATTGCTATAGCTCAGAATTTCTCAACTCGAGAAATCTACCAGCCTCAGCTTCCTAATTAGCAGGCACCACTGGTCTAAGCTCTTCTTTTCCTTTTTTTTTGCCTTTTTAACTAGAACACGCAGTGAAGACTAATGATAAGCCTTAGCCTGTGACATTTTTATTTTACAGATTAAGAAAATTACTAGAAAGGTCTACCTTTCACATGAAGTTTTTCCTGATCTCTCCAATTACTCTTCAATTAACTTGCATTTAACTAATTTATATTTATTCTTTTTATATTTATTGTGCATATACTCAAATATATCCTTGTTGCCTCCCTTATTAAATGTAAGCCATTGTGAGTAAAGATTGTTTTATTTTTTATAAGAGAAAATGAGGCTGTTCCTTATGTCCCGTTACCTCTGGATTTATTCAGATAGTAAGTCAACATGCATTTAATATTAAGCATCTACCAAGAGGGTCCCAAACATATTTGGCCTACCACCCCCTTTTCAAAAAATTACTCAGTGACCCCCTGGAAATCTACTTTCCTTAGCCTTGTAACTTTTTTTTTAATGTGCATCATTAAAAAAATATGAAATATATATATTTTTAAAAATGAAGCATCTTAAATTGAATAATTTATTGTAAATTTGTGGGGGGGTTTTCCTGCATTGAAATTTTGATGATGCAATATTGTATCATGTAACCATATTGTAAACAAGTCATTACACATGCAAATCTCTGCCCATGCATGCTGGACTTCCTGACAATGCATGACAGGCTCATCTGCCAATACTTGCTTGTTAAGACCTGCCAGTGAACTTGACCACTGATTGGTTATAACTAGCATTTTGTGTATTTATTTGGAAAATAATGTAATCACTATGACTTTAACTCTGTTACAAAACAGATGAAACATATATGAAAGGTTTTTCAAAATTCTCTTCAATTCTTAGGCTTCCACTACCTCCTTATTTTTATTCAATGACCCCAATTGCACCCAAGGCTAATATGAACCCCCCCTGGATCATTCCAGAGCCCTCTAGGGGGTGGTATCACCCACTACAGGAATCTCTGAGTACCAAGCACTGTGCTAAGCACTAGGAATACAAAGAAAGACAAAAGACAGTTTCTGTCCCTGATGAGTTCACAGTCTAATTGGGGAGACCACATGAACAAAAATTATGTACAAACAACATATGGGGGCAGCTAGGTGGTACAGTGGATATAATACTTGACTAGGAACCAGGAAGATTTCTCGTCCCAAGTTCAAATCTGGCCTTAGACACTTACTAGCTATGTGATCCTGGGCAAGTCACTTTATCCTGTTTCTCTCAGCTTTCTCAGTAAAAATGAGCTAGAGAGGGAAATAGCAAACCACTCCAGTATCCATGCCAAGAAGGTCACAGAGTTGGACATTACTAAAAAACTACTGAACAACAACAAACAATCTATAGATGAGATAAATCTGGAAGGCATCAGCATAAAAGGGATGATATGTAAGCAAATTCTAATTTAATCATAATTCTCAGGGGTTCTGTTCCTGCTGGTTTGTTTAGGAATGATGTTAGTCTTTTTGGAAATGTCAGCATTGGATATACATCCTTAAAAAAATGTGTTCCTTCTACCTCAGCAGTTTTAAAGAAAAAGGAATATGCATCCTTACTCTTAAGGGAATATGCTATGGCTAAGAGAGTTCTCAGGGAGTTAAGAAAAAACATAGTCTGGAGCTGGAAAGAACCTCAGAGATCATCTAGTCTAGGCTCTCATTTTTCATATGAGTAACTAAGGTTTAGAGGGGCTAAGTGTCTAGTGCAGGGGTGGGGAAACTGAGGCCTTGAGGCCTCATGTGTCCCTCTAGGTCTTCATGTGTGTCCCTTTGATAGAATCCAAATTTCAAAGTACATTCTATGATTCAGTCAAAGGGCTGCATGTGAAGACCTAGAGGGCCACATGTAGCCTTGAGGCCACAGGTTTCCCACCCCTGATCTAGTCCAAGGTCAAACAGGTAGTTAAAGGGGAGTTCAGATCCTTACCAGTTAAGTGACCTTGGACAAGTGTTTTTTTTTCCTACCATTTTTTTTATTAATTAAACAGATGCTTTATTAACTTCTGGTTTACATCATTCATTTCCACCAGATTATGAGTTACATTTTCCCCCATTTTTTCCCTACCCACCACCCCAGAATAGCAGTCCCACTACATATCCCCTCATTCAATCTGTTCTCTCCCATACCCCCTTCGACTTTGCCATTAGGGCAAGGTGAATCTCTGAGCCCCACTGCCTGGACATCTTATGAAACATTTAATTTTAAAACTTCGATTTTCAGATCCATTCCCTTCCACCCTTGTCACCCACTCCCTCTGAGAAGATAAGCAATTCAGTATGTGTTGTACATGTATATCTATGCAAAACATTACCATAGTAGATATATTGTAAAAGACTGCTTTATTTCCCTCCCACCTGTCTCATCCCACCTGGTCCATTCCCTACTTTGATCCTGTGTCCCTCTTTGATAGTGGGTACTTCTAATCTTCCCTCTCCCCAGAATGCCCTCCCCTCCATCATGCTCCTCTCATCCCCTTTCACCTACTCAGGAGAGTGAGTGAGGGTAAGATATTCCATTTAGTATGTATGTGATTCTCTCCTTGAGCCAACTTCAATGAGAATATGCTTTTGCCTTTTTGCCTTCCTGTTCTTCCCCTCCCCTGCAACTACTTCCTCTTGCCTCTTCTACATAAGATAGTTTGCCCTACCCTGTCTCTCTCCATCTCCTCTTGCCACTTTCCTCTCTCACCTCTTGACTTCACCCCTTAAGAGTCATCCCTTCCTTGGGGTGGCTAGGTGGCGCAGCGAGCAGAGAGCCATCCCTGGAGCCAGAAGGACCTGAGCTTGGATCCGGCCCCAGACACCCAACACACAAACAAAAACCCAGCCACGTGAACCTGGGCACATCACTCAATCCCAATTGCCCCCCCCCCCAAAAAAAAATAATAATCATCCCTTCCCATCAAATTCAACCTATGCCCTCTATCCATGTATACCTGTGAACATATGCCATGTACCCATCTTCAATTATTTTCATAATGAGAAAGGTTTCATCAAACACAGTTATTGTTTTTCCATGTAGGATTGTAAATAGTCCAACTTTGATAGGTTCCTTTTGATTTCTTTTCCTTGATTGCCTTCTCAAGCATCTCTTGCTTCTTGTGTCTGAATGTAAAATTTTCTATTCAACTCTGGTTTTTTCATCAAGAATGCTTGAAAGTCCTCTATTCCACTGAATGACCATATTTTCCCCTGAAATAAGATACTCAGTTTTGCTGGGTAGGTGACCCTTGGGTTCATTCCCAGCTCTTTTGCCCTCTGGAATATCATATTCCATGCCCTTCTATCCCTCAGTGTAGAAGCTGCCAGGTCCTGGGCTATTCTGATTGTGTTTCCACAATATTGAAATTGTTTCTTCCTGGCTGCTTGTAGTATTTTCTCCTTGATCTGGGGATTCTGGAACGTGGCTATAATATTCCTGGGAGTTTTCTTTTTGGGATCTTTTTCAGGAGGTGATCTGTGGATTCTTTCAACCTCTATTTTGCCCTCGGGTTTAAAACATCAGGGCAATTTTCCTTGAGAATTTCTTGAAGGGTGATTTCTAGGTTCTTTCTTTGATCATGGCTTTCAGGTAGTCCAATAATTTTTAAATTGTCTCTCCTGGATCTATTTTCCAGGTCAGTGGTTTTCCCATGAGATATTTCACATTGCCTTCTATTCTTTCATTTGTTTAGATCTGTTTAATAGTATCTTGATTTCTCATAAAGTCATTAGCTTCCATTTGCTCCAGTCTAACTCTGAAGGAATGAATCTCCTCAGTGAGCTTTTGAGATTCTTTTTCCATCTGTCAAATTCGGCTTTTTAAGGCATTCTTCTCCTCATTGCCTTTCTGAGCCTCTTTTGCCATTTGAGTTAGTCTATTTTTTAAGGTGTTATTTTCCTCAGTCGGGCTGTTGACTGTCATTTCATACTTTTCTTGCATCTTTTTCATTTCTCTTTCCAAATTTTCCCCCACTTCTCTTATCTGCTTCTTAAGGTCCTCTATGGCCTGTGGCCAGCTTGTGTTTTCATTTGGGGCTTTTGGTGCAGGAGTTCTGACCTCACAGTCCTCCTCCATGCTTTGAGCCTCTTTGACCCTAAAATAGGAGTCCAATGTTGAACTTTTCTGTTTATTTTGTTTCATTTGCCTAGGCATATTGCCACTTAATTACTTGATTTTTGTGCTTGTTGCCACAGTAGGATTCTGCCACCAGACAGGGGAGCTTCCGCCCAAACGTGGGGTCTTCACAACTTCCGCCAGTTGGGTGGCCTCTGTAAGGCCTCCACCCACTCTGGCAAGTTGGATACCCACCCCAAACTTCCCCCCAGACCACAATCCAGATCCAGGCAGTTTAAAGCAAAAGCGATTAACCCCCAGACTGATTGCTGGATCTTCCTACAGTTCGCAGACCAGGAGCTAGAGCCACTACTGACTGCTGCAAAATGGCTTCTGTGCAGCTGTTTCTTCAGCAGCTTTTTGCCCCCAGGGGAGGAAGCCACGTGTTCCCCAAATACTGGTCCCAAAGTCCATAGGGCACTAACCTCTCACTTTGTCCTAGGTATATCTGTGCTGATAATTCTGGAATCGCCACAACTGCTGGTGTTCTGGGGTTCCACCAGCTGGCTGAAGGCCCGGCCACCCTGGGGCTAAAACCGCGGACCTGGGCTCAGCTCTGCGGCTGCGCTGTTGGTTCCCAGCACGCTGTGCTGCCTGCTCTCAGAGTGCTGTGCTGGCCGCTCCCTGCAGGGCTGCTGGGCTGTCCTCAGCAGGAGGTTAGCTTCTCTGTGCCGTTCTGTGGGTGCTGTGGCTCCAGAAGTTGTTCGGAGCTCCCTTTCACATTGTTTCTTGGACAAGTCTTTTAATTTCTGTAGCCTCAGTTTTCTCATCTGTACAAAGCAGTTAGTAATAACTCTTCACTTGCCGGTTGTGGTATGGATCATACGAGGTTAAATATGCAAAACATTTTATAAATCAAAGTCCTATAAAGATGATAAATATTATTTTTTTATTATTGAGTTGTGTACTTTTTAAAGGAGAAAATAAGAATGTGACAGGGAAGGCCTAAATAAAAAGTTTTTTCCCCCAAAATGTGTGGGATAATAGTAGCTAACATGTATGTAACGCTTGGATTTGCAAAACACTTTACACATATTATTCCGTTTTATCTTCACAATAACTCTAGGAGGCAGGTGCTATTATTGTCCTGATTTTACAAATGAGGAAACTGCAAGAAACAAGTTAAATGACTTGTCTAGGGTTATAGAGCTAGTAAGTGTCCGAGATAGGATTTGAACTCAGGTCTTCCTGACTCCAGGTCCAGCTCTGTGACATTTAGCTCTGATAACAACAGTATTTATATAATGTATAAGCTTTTGGTCATTTGACCAACAAGACAAAGAACTGACATTTTCTGTGATCCTTGCTTTCTTAAACTTGTTCCAAACAGAAGTTATGCACCAAAGATAAAGCAATTCAGCTCACTCCATTACCTAGGCAATAACACCCAAAAGATGTTAAAAAACCAAAAACCAAAATGATCTTATTCCTACTCTGAACTCCTGCATCATCCCCTCTCCTACTGTCCATTATGCTAGTGGCAGTAAGACTGAACTGGCCTACTACCCAAGGACCAAGCCCATGGTCTTGCAGCAAAACCCCACCCCATACTACTGTCCCCCTTCCTATTTTGAGTGCTGGTGAGATATAGGCTCCAGGATATGGAAATTTACTGGGGCCTCAGTGGCCAGCATGGAGGCAGCAAGTTGAATGTGGCAAAAGATTTCTTCAGGAGACAGAGAAACAGAGAGAAAGGGGCAGGACATATGTGTCTATGGCTCAACCGCACATCTCAATTCTTCCCTCTCCTACCAGAACCTCAGAGACCCAAAATCCAAGTGACATAACTCATTTCAGGCTGCAAAAGCAACAATGTGAAAGTTAGTGCTCTGAACTTGGGCTTGAGAACTAAGGAACAGAGTGAGTGGGAAAGGACACTGGGATAGCATAGCATGAGTATGGGGAGCTATGTGATACTTCACTAAATCTGAGGGAGAGATCTGTCCCCAGCATCTATGTGGGGCCATTTCTATCCATCCAAAAGCTACTGGGGGGGGGGGTGAGGGGCTGGGGAGGGCAGAGACCTAGGCATTATGGGAAGAGGGTGAAAACAGGGGAAAAATTGGATAGCAGAAGAAAAAAAAATCTTTAGCTCTAGCAAACAAGTTCAGGAACCTAGGAATAAATAGTACAAAATGAAGTAAAATGCTTCAACTTTTGATGAGATAGAGGATCCTGTGGAATTTGAATACTATCTTACAGAGAGGACAAAGATTTTTATTAGAAAGCTGGGACTAAAAAAAAAATAAAGACCTTGAGAAGAGGTTATTTCTGAAACTGTTAGGTTTTTGACTAATTACTGAATTAGAAATAACCTGGAGGGGCGGCTAGGTGGCGCAGTGAATAGAGCGCCGGCCCTGGAATCAGAAGGACCTGAGTTTGGAGCCGGCCTCCAACACTTAATCCGCACAAACAAAAACCTAGCCGTGTAACCTTGGGCAAGTTACTTAACCCCAATTGCCCTAAAGGGGCGACTAGGTGGAGCAGTGAGTAAGAGTGCCGGCCACGGAGTTTGGATGACCCGAGATCAGATCCGGCCTCAGAAAATGAGCACCCACGCATAAATAATGACTAGCCGTGTAACCTTGAGCAAGTTACTTAACCCCAATTGCTTTAAAAAACAAAAAAAACAAACAAACAAAAAAAAGAAATAACCTGGAAAATGCATTTGTCCATTATACACAGAAATCAGCTACCATTTCCTCCAGTCTATCCATGATTCCCGAGTACTATATTATTGCTTAGTGAAAGAAGAATATCCAGTCTCCCTCCCTACTCTCACCCACTTCACTATATCATCCCTAATATAAATCTTTTTTCTCATTTGCAGTTTCTAACACCAAAGTAGAAGGCTGAATCTTGATGATTAAGTGACTTCTAATAGCTAGAAACATACAATTAGCTATTCAAGCCACGGAGTCCATTGGCAAAGGTTAACCTTGTTTGTGCAACTTCCATGATCTGCCATCTGTTTTCCTTAAAAATGAGTTTAATTTGAAAGCTATGTGGCAGGCAGGCGACACTCCAAGGTCTCAAGTGTCTGAACACCTTGGCCCAAACTTTTTTTTTTACTATACTTTAGATTGTCCCCAGCTCTAAAAGATTTACAAAATACTCTATGAATCCTTCCCTGTTGGTTTTTTTCACAAGTGCCTCAAATAGGCAGTTTTTTCTTCTCATTTGTTTACTGCCTGTCAGAAGGTTTATTGGAAATAAATTCAGATGAGCTACACAGATGGGTTATATTCATTAACACCCATCACATTCACACAGAGAAGTGTGAATATTCAAGTTACTGGTGAAATAGGGACTATCGGGTAAATCTATAAAGTAATCAGCAGTAGAGCTGTATTAGAGTAGAAGAATAGTTCTTGTGCCTGACAGAACAGCTTAAGGCATAATTAAGTTCAATTCAATAAGCATTTATCATTCATTCATTGATTCGTTCATTTATCAAGAATTTAATAAGCACTAATTTTATATCAGACACTACACTACGTGCTAGAGAAGACAAAGACGAAAAATACCCACATATGCCTAACTCTTGTGTAGTTTATGTTCTATTAGGGGAAAATAAAATGTATGAAGAAAATTAAACATCAAATTTTATACAAAGTAATTTATGACAAGAGATTACTAGTAATGATATGTGGGGGTGATTAAGATAAACTTCCTATATGAGGAACTTCAGAACAGCCTCCTATTTCTGTATCTTTGGGAGATGAGGGTTCTACATAACTGAATTTTCCCTGAAAATTAAAGCTTACCCATTTTATAACAAAAATTATCTCCTATTAATTATTTGTGTAATAAAGTTGACAATGAAAAAATATGTATATACAACATCTATGCCTCTGTACATTCTAGACTATAGACCTCCTTGACCTCCACTTCTTGGGATCCATAGCTTCCTTCCAAGATCCAGTTCAGGGGCCACCTCAGAAGAGAAGCCTTTCCTGATATTTCCCCAGTTGTTACTTCTTCCTCCTTCCTCAAATTATGTTGTACTTATCTAGCCGTTTAAATGTTACATTCTCCCAGTAGAATGTAAGCTCCTTGAGGACCAGGCACTGTTTTTATTTTATCCTTCTATCCTTGGCATCCAGGACAGTGCCTTGTAGTATTTTTTTTCTTGTTCAGATAAGCTATTTCATTCCTATAGGGAGTCCCTAAGGAATAGACTGTATTTACCAGTTCAGATCAGTAATTATTTTGTGATGCCTAGTATTAGGGCAAGGGCATCTACAGGTGATGCAGTGGAGAGAGTGCTGGCCCTTGAGTCAATAAGAGCTGAGTTCAAATTTGACCTCAGGCACTTACGAACTGTGTAATCCTGGGCAAATCACTGAACTCTGCTTCCTCATCTGTAAAATGAAGTGGAGAAGGAAATGGCAAACCACTCCAGTATCTTTGCCAAGAAAACCCCAAATGGGGTCATGAAGAGTCAGACAAGACTGAAAAATGACTGGATTATGGAGAAAACAAGAGAATTTCAGAAAAACATCTACTTCTCCTTCATTGACTACAGTGAAGCCTCTGACTGTGTGGATCATTACAAAATATGGCAAGTCCCCAAATAGATAACTTCAAATCATCTCTTATTTGTCTCCTGAGGAACCTGTATATGGGCCAAGAAGCAACAGTTAGAACATAGAACAACCAATTCGTTTAAGATTGGAAAAGGAGTATGGCAAGGCTATATACTGTCACCTTATTTGTTTAGTTAATATGAAGAGTAAATCATGCAAAATGCCAGACTGGAAGAATCAAAAGCAGGAATTATGGCTGTCAGGAAAACTATCAACAATCTCAAGATATGCAGATGATACCACTCTAGTGGTAGAAAGTAAAGAGGAACTAAGAAACTTCTTGATGAGGGTGAAATTAAAGGGGGCTTGAAGCTTAATATAAAAAACAACAACCTAATATCTTAGTAACTGATCCTGTCACTTCCCAGCAAATAGAGGGAGAAGAAATGGAAACACTTAGATTTTATATTTTTAGGCTCAAGGATCAATCACTGCAGATGGTGAGTATAGCCATGAAATTAAAAGAAGTTTGCTCCTTGCAAGGAAAACTATGGTAAATCTGGAGAGCATACTAAAAAATAGGGATATCACCTTGTTGACAAAGGTCTGTATTAGTCGAAGCTCTGGTTTCTTCAGGAGCAATGGATGGCTTTGAGAGTTGGCCTATATATAAGAAGAACTGAGTGCTTTCTAATTGTAGTGCTGGAGAGGCTTTTTGAGAGGCCCTTGGACAGCAAGGAGGTCAAATCAGTCAATATTTAAAGAAATTAAATCAGGCTTTTTACTGAAAGGTCAAATACTAAAGCTGAAGCTTAAATGCTTTGGTCACATAGTGAGAAGACAGGATTGATCGGAAAAGAAGACCTTGATGTTGGGAAAGACTGAAGGCAAAGGGAAAAAGCAATGACAGAGGATGAGATGTATGAGATGCTAAGAGATAGTATCATGGAAACAGTGAACAGGAACCTGAACAAACTTGGAGAGTTAGTGGAGGACAGCAAGGTTTGGAAGGGTGTAGGGTCACAAAGAGATAGACATAACAGAATAGCTCAAGAACAGCAACAAGAGTAAACGGGCTCTGAGTGAGGACTTGAGGAAGCTCATCTATGAGGAAAGCTTTTGTGCATGGATACATTTAGTACAGAGACATACATTGGTTTGTAAGGGAAATTCCTAGTTTCCCTTCAGAGTCTTAGCACAACTATGAATAGTTGATGTTGTTTAAGTAACATCTGGAGCAGAACAACTACTGCATTTAAAAGCCAGGGATATTTCCAATCAACGAGAAAGAGGGATCCAGATCAACTTTGGAAACGGTTCTCACAATCACTACAATGTTCTTTCATGGCTTGACTGGAGAGTATTGAATGTAAAATCTAAAAAAAGTTTTGGGACCTATAGTAATATCTGTATAGTGCTTTAAGGTATACTATGTGCTATACACACACACACACACACACACACACACACATATATACATATATATATACACATACATATATATTACTTTATTTGATTCTCACAACAAGCTTCTTAGGTAGATGTTCTTAATTTACACTCATTTTGTACATGAAGAAACTAAGCCTGAAAGAGATGAAGTGACTTCCCTAGGGTCTCATGTCTTTCAAGTGTCTGAGGCAGGTTTTCCTGATTCCAGGTCCAGTACTCTATTTATTTTTATTTATATTTATTAATATATATATAATATACACATATATAGATATTGAACATTTGCTATGAGTAATAGATGTAATAAGAAAAAAAATTCACAAGGAGCCCAATTTCATGAAGAATAAATAATCATATCTCTCAAGGGTGCTCACGTGGCTAAGCCAAAAACTGATTCAGTCATTGTATTTTCTTTTCTGCGGCCTCTTACTGACTGACTGTGTTTCTCCCAATGTGTCATGTAATCCCTTGGTTACAAGCTTTAAATATATAAAATAAGTAATTCATGTGAGGAGAAAGTGATATAGTGGATAGAGGGCTAGCAACAGAGTGAGGAAGACTCTAAGTCAAATCTTGCTTCTGATATATACTAGCTGTGTGACCCTGGGCAAATCAAAACTCTCTAAGACCACAAATTAAAGGGATGTTGCTGATCTTCATTCCACACTAGGAATTCCCCATGTAGATGAAAATCATAGGTCTACATGAGTAATTAATTGCCCTGTAATTTTTTGATACAATTAATTCATGAGCATAATAATTCAATCAGTAGATGAAAATAGTTATGTAAATTTCACACATGCATTCTTTCAACAGAGAAAAGGTGAAGCTGCTCTATGTATATTATGCTTCTTATTTCTCTGCCAATATGAATGGCCTCTGGACTGGGAATAGGTTAGTGTTATTCGGTCTGGACTTGTGATTTCACTGGTGGAATCAGGAAACTCCTTATACAAATGGAGAATGGCAATATATATATAATGCATAGTCTCCCAAAATTTCTTGGAACCCTGGGTGGGGGGGGGGTCAAGTAATTTGCCCAGGATCACCCAACCAATATGTATCAGACTTGAGCCCAGGTGTTCCTTACTCCAAGTCCAGTTAGTTCTATCCATAGGAAATAGCAGAGTTAAAAAAAGGCTAATAAGGAGTTGGTTCTCAAGATAAGTAAGGAAATAGTAAGAGAACACTAACTTTCCTTAATAAACTGGATGACCTCCTTCCTCTGGGACTAAAGAAAATGGAGGATGCGTTTGCTCAGCTATTGTCATTGATAGGTGAAAGACAACGGAGAACATGGGATGTGCCAGATGACCAAAGAAGGACATTTTCTTTGTTATGATTTTCATAAAAGCAAAGGAGAATAGAATCTGCAAGATAGAGGTCAGTGAACTTGACTTTGGTTTCTAGGAATATTCCAAATAGATTTTTAAAGTGACAGTAAACAGCGAGACAGTGAAGAGATGATCACAAATGATTTCATCAAGAACAGGTCATAACAGATTAATTTTCTTTCAGTTTTTGAAAGCGTTGAATAAGCTGGTAGATCTGGGGAATGTTATAGATTCAGTTCACCTAGGTTTTAGCAAAGGGTTATAAAAAATATTTATCCTGTTCTAGTACAAAAAAAACAGATGATTAAGCAAATAGAAACAGATGATTAAGCAAATAGATGGATTTATAATCAGTTCACTAGCAAAGCTCCATTAGGAGCCATTTCACAGTTCAATGCCAATTGTGAAGGAGGTATCCAGTGGAGTGTCCTGGAGACCTGTGCTTAACCTTGTGCTATTTAACACTACATCGAGTGACTTGGATAAAGGCAAAGAATGGCCAAGATCACCAAATCTTCAGATGATATTGAGTAGGGAGGAACAACTAACACATTAGATAAGAGTCAGAATCTAATAGCTTGAAATTTAATAGGGATAAATGTAAAGTCTTATATGAAGGTCCAAGAAATGTACTTCACAATTTTAAAATGTGAGATATATGGCTAGATAGCAGTTTGTCTGAAAAAAATTTGGAAGTTTTCATGGACTACAAACTCAATAGGTATAAACAGTGCAAAATAGGAGTCAAAAAAGTTAATGCCATCTTGGACTACATTACAAGAGGAACAATGTCTATGAATAAGGAAGGGATAGGCCCACTGTACCCTTTCCTAGTTGGACCACATTTGGAGCATTGTGTAAAGTTTTCGACATCACAATTTAGGAAGGCCATTGATGACATGGAATGTAGCCAGAGGAGGGCAACCAGGGTGAGTGTATGCATTATAAAAATTGGTTGAAGGAACTGGAGCTTTTTAAGGGAGAAGAGAAGATTCAGGAATGGGTGTGATAGAGGTCTTTAAGTATTTCAAGGGCTCTCATGTGGAATGATTAGACTTGTTTTGTTTGGCCCCAAGGAGTAGAACCAGGAGCAATGGGTGGAAGTCAACTTGGTATAGTGGAAAGAATACTCAACCAGGAGTTATGTGAGCTGAGTTCAAAGCTACCAATAAACTTTATGTGAGCTGAGTTCAAAGCTACCAATAAACTTCTTGAGCAAATCACAACTTCTTTGGATTTTAGTTTATTCATCTGCAAAATGTAGGTAATAAATCAGATTACCTCTAATGTCCCTTCTAACTGTTTTGATCTTAGGATCCAAAAAGGCAAATTGAGTCTTGAAGTAAGGAGATACTTCCTAACAATTAGAGCTATTCAAGAGGGTAATGCATTGACTCATGGAAATAGGCTTCTTCCTACCTGAGAGCATCAGAAAAAGGTTAATTGACTCCTTGTTAGGAATATTGTAGTAATTTTTTTTTTCATGTATGAGTTGGACTTCATGGCCAGCAAGGTCCCTTCCAACTCTGAAATTCTGTAATGAATCACACTTTTAACTTAATTTTGATATAGAATCGGGGTAAATGCTATGTACATGTCTAATATTTTGTTATAGTTTCTTAGCAAAGAAAATTAATGACATGAAATCAGTTATATTGCAACATAAAAATACAATGTTAAAATCAATACAGATCTGCTTTTGAAAAAGTTACAAGAGAAAAATTAGAAAGGATGTATTTTTTTCTTTTCCCTTCAGTCACCTTAGATTCCCCAAGGAAATAGATAACTAAATTTAGGGACATTTGGCATGCAGAGTCTAGACTTCATTTAAAATAATAAGTAATTTAATTTTATGTGGGTTTTTGTTGTCTCAATTTGACTACATAAAAGGCTTTTTTTTTAGACAGGAGATTTTGGTTTGCTGGGTTTGCATTAATTTCTATTACATTAAGTAATGAATCAGTACTGCAAAGAAGACAAAATAATGAAAAATATGTTTACTACTTTTTAAATTTATGGTTAAGAAGGTGGGGGTATTTTTATAACTTTTTACACAGGGAAAGAATTGAGAGAAAACAAGATTTTATTTGGATACTATTTCAATGTACACTGACCAAATGAAAAAGTTAAATTCTAGAAACAAGTGTTTCTAGAAACAAATTTCTAGAATGCTAAGATACTCACTATGGATACCAACTAAGACCTTATCTATATGACAACTGGCTGAAAAGTGAAAAAATTCAGTTAACCAGTTAACATGCAGTTAAACAATTAACCATATATTTGATCAGTAATCATTTTGCATTTTTTTTACAGATCAGAGAAAATTTAGGTTATAAAGGACCTTAGTGGAATATCTGCCTTTTCATTTAACCAAAGGAAAGTAAGGCAAAAAAATGCAGTGACTTTCCCCTATAGTCACATAGTCACATAGGCAGCTAAAATGATTAGAATCGATTTCTCCTGACTCTTAAGTTGCCTCCTGATTTATTTTTCTTTACTGGATTAGCTAAATTACATAGTTCATAGGATTATAGATAAGAATTCAAAGGAAGTTTTTGTTTCATTTCATTTCATTTTATTTATTTTAGACTGGATCTCCCTATATTTGCAAGGCTGAGAATATTAACATTAGGTCTACTTATAATCCAGATATCCAAACTGATGGGCACAGAAACTTTAACCTTCTTAATTATCTTCCCAGAACTGGCCAGGTTCATACTTCCTTGGGTAAACTAATGGCGTTTTGTACCAGGGGGTAACCAAACTGGTTTCAGACTCAGGGTACACATTCCCCATCAACTTCAGCTATACTGCAGCACAGAATCCCTGAATTGGAGCCATCCATCAAATTCAGACTCCCCAGCACCACGGTCAACAGGGATAGGCCATATTTTATTTTAGTATCTTGTAGAAACAGTCAGAAATGAAAGTAAATGAAAATGCAAATAACAATTTCCCTGATCTAACAAAGGAAAATATAATTGATGGTGAAAATGGTAAAGGAATTAATTCCCATCTACTAATTTTGTATATATATGCTCCAGAAGATACTTTATCTTTTCCATAAGACCAGAGGTGAATGAACAGTTAGCAAATATAATGTGTCATGCTTCAGTTTGTACCTAAAATTTCAGAAGCCCTGTCTCAGCTTGTAATGTTTGTGCCCTCCTCATAGGGTTTTTGACCTGACATAATTTACCTTGTTTGGTTCCCTCCTACACATTGTATGAGTGTAAAATCTTCTGTATTTTCAGTTATGAACAATATTTGTATATAGTTTGTTGTCCATGCACCATACATTAACCAAACAAATAATTAGTTTACTTGAATGGCAGATAGCTATCCATGAATTTGCAAATTGTGTTTCATTGCAAGGCCTAGTTTTTCAAAGGTATTTGCTATGTCACTGAGAAAGTTTGGATTGACTAGGATGATTTTCCAATTTAAAACCTACAATATTAGGTAGTACTCAGTTCAAGAGGGACAAGAAGGTTGCTGAATTCTCAGTGGTAATTGTGTTCAAATTTGTTATCAAATTTGTAATTGTGATCAAATTTGTGTGTCAGAGATCATCCATTTTTATTAAAAAAACAACTAAAAAACAGAAACAAAAATCCTACATTTACAGCAACTACAGATCTTCACTCTTGACTATTCATCTCCTGTCTTTGAACCCTTTGTGCTGGCTGTTCCTCACTCCAAGAATGCACTCCTTTCTCATCTCAGCCTTTTTGAATCTCTTGTTTCTTTACAGACTCAATTCTAGCTTGCCCTCTTACATAAGGTCTTTCCTGATTATCCTAGCTGCTAATGCCTCTCCTCTTCCCCCCAAATTATGTTGGATTTAATTTAAATATATATATATATATATATTTCCTACCTGTTTCTTTTGAGAGAAAAACATATATGTGTATATATCATGCCATAAATAGTATGTTTTTTTGTGTAACTACATATTTTTCAATGTCTACTCTTTTAGAACCACTTTATTTATTTGAGGGGGGAAAGTAGGGCAGTTGGGGTTAAGTGACTTGCCCAAGGTCACATGGCTAGTTTTGGTGTTAAGTGTCGGGAGTCAAATTTGAACTCAGTTCCTCCTGACTCTAGGGCTGGTGCTCTATTCACTGTGCCACCTAGTGGCCCCTGGAACCCCACTTTATGTTATTTAAATATTAAATGGTCAATAAGCATTTATTAAATGCCTACCATGGGCCAGGCATTGGGCTAAGGGCTAGAGATACAAAGAAAGGCCACAACCCAACTAAAACCCTATTATCACCAAATTTTCTTCTTGAAGTCAACTTTCCTCTCCTTTGCCCTTCCAACTTTGTGAAGAAGTGATTTGGAACTGAAGTAGAAAGTTTAAATGATTCTCCTAAACTATGAATTTATTTGAGGCCAAAGTCTTGGCAGGTCTGTGGTTTCCTGAACAGGATAAATGCAAACAGACTGCCTTACTTAGCCAAAAAGAATCTGGAATTTTCTTCAAACCTGTGCTTATTTCTTTTAAAAGGCTTCAGCAGAGACTCCTATATTCACATTGATCTAAAGTGGTGACACATTTCCTTCCTAATGTAATTCTGAGATGGTATACCATCCATAATTAATCTGAAGATAAGTCATCTTGTGCACTAACTGGGTTTCCAGTTTAGCAATACTTGTACTTTGTCCTGGCCATTGTAAAGGTCAGGTTTCATATTTCCATTGTGTTGAAATAGAAATTAATGACACGTCCTGGAAAACGTGCTGCTCCCATGCAGTAACATCTAATAACTTGCTGATGATATACTCTAGGCATGTTTGTGACCCTCTCCCTTCTGGTTTTGTACTGTGAGCAGAAGCAGTGGTAGCTCTCACTAGGAGACACTTAGATCAATATTTATGACTTTAGTCAGCAGAAATGGAAGCTGAGCAGGTGCCAGACATTTAGGCTTACAGACTCAGGAGGGCTCAGCATGGCCTGAAAGTCAGTCTGATCTCGAGTCATCCAGACAGGACTCAGAATGGGAAAATGCTAGCTCACCCTATTCACACAGAGTGTGTCAACAGCCCAGTCCCTCCTCATCTCTGGCCAGGTCATTTCATTTAGCATTAGTCATCAAGATTTTGATGAAAGCCTATTATCTGTCTTAGGCCAACTGCTTTTGGCCCTGAGAAGTATGATGGATGATTGCCTTAGAAGCTGTTTTGGAGAGGTAAGCTATGAAATAACACAAAACAGTATAATAATAATTTTGATAATATTTAAATGGTGCTTTAAGATTTATAATGGATTATCCAATAGTTCTATGGGACAGGTAGTACAAGTATTAGAATTTCCATTTCATGGATTAGGAAAATGAGACCCAGGGAGATTATGTGATTTCCTTGAGGTCATAAGGCTACCAAAGGTTTTTCTTTTTTGTTCTTGGCCCTCTTTTTGCTTTATGTTGTCTCCCTCAGAAATCTCATTTACTCTCATAATATCATCTTAACAGAAATCTGTATCTCTAGCCATGACCCCGCTTTCTAGCTCCAGATCAGTACCCAAATTAACTATGAAGGGCACGTAAAGGAAGATACTATCTGCAGCCAGAGAAAGAACTGATAAATAGAAGAATGTATAGAATAATTGGACATATATGTGTGTATACATATACATACATACATACATACACACACATACATACATACACACATGTTTGTGTCTAATGGCAGCCATCTCCAGGGAAGGGGAGGTGGAAGGGAAGGAAAAAAAGACATTTATATGATAGTTTTATTCTATATTTAAAAGAAATAACAAGTTGTACATAATAAATTTTCTGTTTTATGTGCATTTATCTTTTTATTCTATTATACTATGTATGGAAAGGCTTGTTTTATTACATTAATTAAAAATAAATAATATTTTTAAAAAGGATAACTGTTCCTTATCCTACAAAGACGTCTCACTCATCCTTCAAGTCAAACATGTCTAAAATTCAGCTTTTTCACCTGAAATCAGCTCCCTCTTTCTATTTTACTATTTTTCTTGGTGGTACCATTACTTACCCCATCTCTCTCATGTTTGAAACCTTGGTAATGTTTGATTCTTCTTTCTTCTACATCTCTCATCTCCAGTTAGTCCCCAACATCTTTCCCATTAATCACTACACTCTATTCTTACCACACCATCCTACTAATACAGATCCTCATTGGCACCTGCTGGGACTATTGCAATTGCCTTCTAGCAGGTCTTCCTACCTTCACTATCTCCCCCCTCCAGTTGAACCTTCATATCATTGCAAGATGAATCTTCTGTAGATACAGATACGATCCTATTCCTTCTGTGCTCAAAATCCTCCAATGGCTCCCTATTGTTTACTACATAAAGTTCCAAAACAACTTGGCATCTGAAACCCCTTGGAACCTGGCAGTTAGGTGGCTTAGGGGATAAGGTGCTAAATCTGAAGTCAAGAAGACTCATCTTGCTGAATTCAAATATGATCTCAAACACTTTATAGCTGTGTGACCCTTGGTAAGTCACTTAACCCTGTTTTCCTCTGTTTCCTCATTTGCAAAATAAGCTGGAGAAGGAAATGGCAAACCACTCCAATCTTTGTCAAGAAAACCCCAAATGGGGTCACAAAGAGTTGGACATGACTGAAAATAACTGAACAACAATAGCCTGGCTTTTCTCTACTTCTCCTGTCTTATATTACTGTTGTCTATTCACTTGTCCATATCATAATCAAAATGATTTTGTATGATCTCCATAGCCTTCTCCTGCCCCTCCTCCCCAGCACATTGCCTGGCATTTAATAAATGTTGAATAAATTCCTATAGATGGTTCATTGATTGATTGATATCCTACCTGGGTTTGGAAGTAGATTTCTAAAAAACAGCTTATGAATATTTGCCTAATTATGACTAGGGCCTTCTATATGTGTGTCTGTGATTAAGTTAATATATAGTGATGAAAAAGCGGTTTTTGAAATGCACAGATGAAAAATATTCATAAAAAGCTTTTCACTTTTGAAAGGACTGTGATATGACCACAGTCTACATTCATTAAATTCATCAAACCTTCAGTACATCTCAACTGTGCCAGGCAGTGAGGACACAGATAGAACTGAAACAGTCTAGTTCACATTCTACTATATTGGAATATAACATAGGCACAGATAAATAGATAGAATGTCTCTACAAATCTAGAAAAAGTAATTTAAAGAACTAACATCTGGGGGAAATCATCCCTCTAACAACTAACAATAGTTCATAGGTCTATTCATTATTCTTTCCCCAGATGCAATTTCTGGTCTTAACGATTCCATCTACTATCCCAAATAATGTATACTCAAAAGTTGGGGTAAAAAGGAAAGGAATTATGATATTAATTAAAAGAATAAAGAGCTACATATTTTAATTTCACAAACACTGTTTATTAGACCAATATTTACTAAGCTTCTGCTATGAACTAGAAGCAATACAAAATGCCATGAAATATCCTAGATGTTCCTTGTCCTTGTCCAGAAGGGACAATCAATGACCAGACACACACATGTAAAAAGTTAAATAGTAATCATTTGTATGGGAATTGTCACAGGATATGATATATGATATATGATATATGAATTGTCACAGGATATGACATATATATGATATATGATAAATTAAGTGCTAAATGAACGGTATAGACTTTTTTGCTGTAAGTTTAGAGGAGACAGAGATTACTGAACTGGTGAAGACTTCATGGAGAAGACTGGATTTAAGTTGAGCCTTGAAGTTCGGGCAACATTTAGATTCAAAGATAAGGATTTGGGGTTAACTTCTCCTAGAATGGGACTGTGGGAGCAAAGGTGACTACTGATATTTATTACCTATGATTATCCCTGACAAAGAACTGCCTAGCTAAAGAAGTGTGAAATTAATTCAGAGAAAGAGACCAAGACAGAGTTAAATAACCCAGAACTAAGCAGTCATTACTTGCCAATGACTCCAGCTTTCTCAATCTTTTCTGCTAACATCTATTAGCAACCAAAAAAAAGGAAAGTGTGCTGTGGCCAAACTAAAAGATTTCCCCCCAACAGAGCTCTTGACCCCTGTGAAAGTTTTTTTTTTTTTTCCTTTTGACATGTTAGGGCATGGATTGGCTCAGAAAGGTCAAGGGAAGAAAAACTGAGCTTCAAAGGAATGAACAAACTGGGAAAGTTCAGAGAGGTATCACAGCCCAGTCCAATACAATCCAAAAATATTTATTAAGCACTTACTATGTTCCAGGCACTGTGCTAAGCACTGGGGATACATTTAATAAAAAGAAAGACAGTTCCTATCCTCAAGGAGCTTACAATCTAAGGGGGAGACAACACATAAAAAGGAGGCTGGAAAGCAGGGGGTGGGGGCGGAGGCATGAGGATATACCCAGCACAGGGGTATATTGTTCTGCTGAGCTAAATCCAGACAGAGCAAAAGACAGCATGTGGAGTGACCTGGAGATTTGTTTCTGCCCTCTATTAATGAAGACAGTGGGAGGAGTTTGGTACTCTGCCCTCCAGACCTCCAATCAGAGCAGTGAGGGAGGTGGTATCCAGGGCTTGAGATAGAGAGATGGTGGTGAGATTAGAAATAACCAGTTTATCCTGGGAGGGATAAATCTGGCAAAATGCTCAGTACAGGGAAGTTGGAAAGGCAGAATGGCCACACCTTTAAATATAACTGGAATGCAAGCTTTATGGAGGATATTTTGAGATTTGAACTGGGCTTTGAAAGAAGAATAAAATTCGGGTAGATGGAGAGATCACATTTGTATAATACAGTGCTTTAAAGTTTGCAATGCACTTTATAGGCAGTCTAGTCTACATCTGGACAGCTCTGATTGTTAGGGGGTTTTCTTTAAAATAAGCCCAATCTACCTCTCTGAAATTTCCACCTTACCCTCTGAGGCCAAGCAGAACAGCTCTAATCCCTCTTCCACATGCTGTCCCTACAAGTACCTGAAGATAGCTGTTCTGGAAGTCTTTTTCTTTTTCCTTCTAGGATAAACACTCTCAGTTCACCATCTTGATCTTTATCTGGCAAGGTTTCCATTCTTCTCACCATCTTATCACTTATCTTCTTCCAGAACTGCTCTGATTTATCCATGTCCTTCCTAAAGTGTTTTCTCAGGACTGAATATAGTACTATGAATATTCTCTGATCAACCCAGAGTACAGTACCACAATTGCCTTCCTTACCATTGACACTATTAATTATGGTCTAGGGGCAGGCAAATAGGCGACTGGCTTCCAGGTTAAGACTTGAGTTCAAGGCAAGTTCCTCATAAATAATGCCAGTGAAATTACAGGTCTAAGCCAAGAGATGAAACCAAACCAAATATACAAACAAAAATGTGTAGCCTAAGGTCATGTTGCCAGCCAGATCACAGTTGTGATGTATTGGACTTGCAGTCAACTAAAACATTCAGGCGTTTTCAAATGAAGTGTCTTTCAATTCCAAAAAAGCTCATGATGGAAAATTCTATCCACATCCAGAGAAAGAACCATGGAGTCTGAATGCAGATTGAAGCAGACTATTTTCATTGTTTTTTGTGGCCTTTCCGTTTTGGATTGTATGCCAGGCCTGGAATCAGGAAGACTCAACTTCCTGAGTTCTAATCTGGTCTCACACATTTACTAGTTGTGTAACCCTAGGTAAGTTATAACGCTGTTTGCCTCAGTTTCCTCATCCATAATATGAGCTGGAGAAGGAAATGGCCAACTACTCCAGTATCTGCCAAGAAAATCCCAAATGGGTTCATGAAGAATCAGACATGACTGAAAAAGACTGAAACAACAGCAATCTTTTAGAACACTTCTCCAATCCATTAGACAGAGAAAGTGATTCAGCAAAATGGGAACAGGGCATTTTCCTTTGTGTTTAACCTTCTCATCCTCCTGTCTACAGTTATGTGTCTCTGAAAGGGCCCTTATTTATGTGCAGCCCTCTCAAGAGATATTCAAGGACCCAGGGCTTTCAGGGGAAGGACTAAACAGGAAGGGAAAATGTTTTCTTTATAGCAACATGAACACAGCCCATTCATTTGGTTGTTACTGCTATTTAGTACCGCATTCCCAGAGTGCTTTTAAATCATTTTAATTAGTTGATGTTAATATGCAAAAATGTTCCTTTGCAAACTTGCTTGCTCTATATTCTGCTGCTTAGGAATGGCTCAGAATTATGAGGAGCCATTTAACTAAAAATTATAGGCCAAATACTAATGATTAGCCAGCATATTGGTAAAGCACTTTATACTCTTCCAATCAAGTTTGCACCCATTGTTTAGCTGATTCTTACAACCTCAATGAGTATTATATCATTTTGGTTTGACTGATGGAAAAATGGGGACACAAAGAGATTACATGACAAGAACAAGATCACACAGTCAGTCGTTGCTGGAGTCAGGGTTAGATTATAGATTCTAAGTCCTCCTCTGGTTCTCTTTCTGTCATACCAACTACCCTTTCAATATAAATGTGCAAAATTCTTCTGCCTCAAGATGATATCTGTTATGTTTGAAAACAACCTGTCTCATACTTTACTGACCCATGCTTGTGAACTGTTTTTTCACTGATGTGGATCATCATTCCTTGGCACATTAGGTCAAGGTTTAACAAGCTGCTGTTGCCAAAAAAAAAAAATAACACCTTGGGGGTGGGGGCAATCCTGTGGTGCTAAGATAATTTGCCATTAGGTGGTATAGAGCTTGGACTTGAAGTCGGGCAGACCTGATTTCAAATCTAGTTTTGGACACTTACTAGTTGTGTGACCCTGATCCAGTCACCTGACCTGTTTGTCTTAGTTTCCTCAGCTGTAGAATGGGGATTGTAAAAGCTTACCTTACTTATTGATGATATTAATAGTAGTAGCTAGCATTTATATAGGGCCTACTATTTTCAGGTACTGTGCTAAGTGCCTTATAATTATCATTTTATTTGATCCTCACAATAACCCTGGGAGATAGGTGTTCTTAATACCTCCATTTTACAGATGAAGAAATTGAGGTAAATAAGTGACTTGCTCAAGGTTACACAACTTTTAAGTGTCTAAGGCTAGATTTGAACTCAGCTCTTCTTGACTCTAGGCCCAGAGCTCTATCTACTGAACCACTTAATTGCCTAAGATAAGACAAAATAATATTTGGAAACCACTTTTTAAACCTGAAAATGCTATAGAAATGCTAGATGTAATGATAAAAATAATCTTCAATTAACCAGAATGGTCCTTGGGCAAAAGACATAAGATTTCATCATTGAAACGCATGCTCAGAGCCTTTCTAAATATGTTGTTGGCCCAGCCTTTGAAAACCCAAGGCTATTTCCTTGAAATAATGAGACATATGGTAGATGTGGAAGAAACATACCAATTAAAATGATTTAAAAACACTTTGGAAATGTAACACTAAATAGCAGTAACAACTCAATTAATTGGCACAGCATCCTTGTTGATATAGCGGGGAAGATTTTCTCTTTTTATATTTGGTCTTCTCATTGAAAGGCCCAGGTCCTTGAATTTCGTTCGAGAGACTTTACAAACAAAAAAGGGACCCTTTCAGAGATGCGCAGAACAAGAGTATGGGGGGACGAAGAAGCCGCTACTTCTGTATCCCTGAATTGCTTTATCTGCCTGATGAATCAGAGAAGCCTTCTAAAGGACATGAGAGAGCAAAGCCTATATATTTGATTGTTATAAAGAAATATGCCACAGCTTAATTGTATATATGTTGGTGGCTCTATCCTAGAAGTCCAGTCTTTGTTTTCAGGATACTTCTGTCCTTCATCCTTCAGCCTTGCACTGGACACATTTTCCTCCTTTCCCAAACTCAATTCTTTAGTGATCCCTATGTTCCTCTCTGCTCCTGAATTATTTACTTCCTTATTCTGCCACAGCTTAGGCATTGCTAAGGCTTTTGATGAATTGTTATCCCTTTTTTTTATTCTCACTATATGCCATTTCCTCAAGTGAGACTGAATGGAGCAAGAGAAAATCATGGATCCAGTCCTCTCTTTTCTGAGCTAACACCCCCCCTCCCCCCGCCCCGCCGCCAGTTCCTTTATCCATTCATTACATGACATTTTCTCCAGACAATCCATCATCCTGTGCTGATTGGGCTCTCTACAAACGCATAAATGGTTGAAAAAGCATTCATTAAGTGCTTACAATGTGTGAGGCACTGTTTTAAATGTTGGGGCTATACATACAAACTTCAGCTGCATCAAAGGAGTTTACATCCAAATAGGGAGATAGCCTATATTGGGGCATGGTGTATGAGGCGGAAGGGGTTTGAATTAGAAAGTCACAGAGAGGGGCGGCTAAGTGGAGCAGTGAGTAGAGTGTCGGCCCTGGAGTCAGAAGGACCTAAGTTCGGATCCGACCTCAGACACTTAACGCACACACAAACAAAAACCTAGCCGTGTGACCTTGGGCAAGTTACTTAACCCCAATAGCCCTCCAAAAACAAACAAACAAAAAAACAAACAAACAAACAAAAAAAAGAAAGTCACAGAGATGACCAGGGAAGCCATAGTGAGGTAGAATGACACATTTATTCTAGTTACAAAGACAGCATTGCTATAATCTCAAATGGGCCCTCACTGCAGGAAGAAGCTAACCAGTAATGGTGCAAGCAGTCCATTCCATTGTTGGACAGCTCGGTTTGTTGAAAATGTATTCTTTCTATTGAAGCACTACCTCCTTTCCTTCAGCTTCCCATTCATCCATTTATCCTATTGTATAGAAGACTTTATTTACTTCCCTTATGGTTCTTTATTCTGCTCCCCACAATGGCTGTTTCAAACCTCTTCTCAAGCTAATCACAGACTCCCCTCTCCCCAGTGTCTCAACCAAGGACCTCACTTCATATTTACTGATAAAAACCAAAGGTATTTGCCTGAAGCTCTTTTTTCTTTCCTCTTTCTCATCACACAAGCTCTAGAAATTGTCACCCTTCCCTCACCCCTACTATTTTCCCCTTTTCATGCATCTTTGATGAAGAGATGGTCTTCCTTTGCATCTAAGTCAATCCATCTATATGTACCCTTGATCCCATCTCTTCTTGGCTTCTCCAGCAGATTTGCAACACTATCATCTCACTCTTTTCTCTTCAATTTTCAATCTTTCCCTATCTACTGATTTCTCTGCTGCCTATGAAGATGCCCAATTCTCCCCCATCCTTAAAAAACCTGTACTAGACCCTATCACCTTATAAGCTGTTGTCCTGTATCTTACTTCTTGAAAGAACTCCATTCAGTGATTCCACTTTCTGTCCTCTCACTCTCATCTAAATCCTTTGCAATATGCCTTTGGCCTCACCATTTAACTGAAACTACTCTCTTCAAAGTTATCTGAAATTGCTAACACTTATGGCCTTTTCCCAGTCCTTATCATTGTTGAGCTTTTCGAAGCACATAATGAAACTGACCACCTCTCTCTCCCCTTCAGGCTTTTGTGATACTGCTCACTTGGGTCTCTGCTTATTCAATCACTTCTCAGTTTCCTTTGATAAATCAACACACATAACTCACCCTTAGGGCCAAAGCCATATCCATCTGGGCTTTTTCCTATGGATTGCTGAATGAAATCATGAAGCCAACAATATGGATTTGGAGGAGGAGGTAATAGCCTATTCGGATTCATGACAAACACTGATTTTTCTACTCACTTATCAGCAGCTCAGGAGGAGCCAAAGTAGTTTTCAAAGCCTGTGGACCTTCATTTTCAATTTTTTTTTAGCCCAAATAGAAAATGGAAGAGCCAGGATTCAAGTCCAGAATTTCTTTCTCTAAGTCCAGGGTTCTTTTTATTATGCTATACTAAACTAACAGCTCTGTAACTACTGTGAAATTTATTTTTTCTTATTTTTTTCCAGTTTATTGATATGTATTAAGAAAATATTTAAATATTTTAGAAATCTACATTTCAACTTTGCCTTCTTGTAAAGGAGAAAATTATCATCTTATTTCTACTTCTGGTTTCAAACCAGAGGTAATGGAGAGATAAATGCTCATTTCATTGTGGAGGCTAATGACAGTATCACACATGTAATTTTCTGGGACATAAATGTATAAAAGGCAGTGGGTAATGAGTCATCTTGTACTACCTCCTTAAAAGATAACTGACCCTTATTTTTTAGTCAATAACCTAACTTCCTTCTCTACTTGTGTTCCAACAATGTGGAGCATCACTGGAGCAGCTTTTCGGGCACTACAAATTGATGGCTTCTGGGCTAGATGACCTATGAGTTCCCTTTCAAGTGTGACATTCTAGATGGTCTCCCTCCCCCTCATTAAGGCTAATCCTTGTACTTATGCTCCTGATCTCATTTCTTCCTCCTGCTGCAAAGACCTTACTCCAGCTGTCTTCCCCTGTCTCTCATGAACCTTCAGTCACTCAGTGGCTTCGGTGGCGGCTTCTTATCTGTCTATGAACATACCCAGGTTTCCCAATAGTGAGTATTAGACATTGAGTCAGAAAGATGAGAGTTCAAATCCTGCCTCCATTATCTACTACATATGTGACTAAGTCACTTACAATCTTATTTTCAGTTTCTTCTGTAAAATGGGAATAATGCCACCTGAATTTTGGTCATCTTCCTCCTCCTCCTCCTCCTCCTCCACCTCTTCCTCCTCTTCTTGTTCTTCTTCCTCCTCCTCTGTCTTATCCTCCTTCTCCTCTTCCTTCTCCTTCTTTTCCTTCTCCTTTTCCTACCAGAACTCAAACTCAGTCCCTGGGATACTATGTTTAAATTTCTTGTCTAGAGACCAGGTTGCCATGTCTCTTCCTGGCCATTTCCAAGCCAGGAAGTCTCATGCATGCTTTCCTCACTTCTAGCCCCACTTTTTGTGTGATTTTTCTCCATTTGAATGTAGTACCTTGATGGCAAGGTCTGTCTTGTTTGTGTTTGTATCCTCTGTACTCAGTACAGTGACTGGCACATTTTAAGAGCTTAATAAATACTTTTCATTCATTCTTGATCTTTCTTGTCCTTCCTTTCACTTCTGTAATTTTTGAAAAAGACATCTGATGCCTCTGCTTTCTTACTCTCTTTAAGCTCTTGAAATCTGGATTTCATTTTCCCATTATCCCACTGAAAATTTTTTTTTCAAAAGTCATTTATGACTTTCTAATCGCTAAACCTAATGGCTATTTTTTGGCCTTCATCTTCCTTAAAGTTTCTACAGATTTTGATGCCATTGACCATCCTCTTTTCTAAGTCTGTATTCTCTTTATTCCTTTAACTTCAGAGACATCATACTTTCATGATCCTCCTACTGTTCTGAAAACTCCTTCTAAATGCCCTTAATGCAGATGTTCCTCAGGGCCTGCTTTATCCTTCTGTTCTCTTGTATTCTCTCTTGGTCAACTCATTTATCCTATGGCTTCAACTATGACATTATATAGATTACTCCCATCCCATTCTAGTCCTGCTCTCTCTCATAGTCTTATAGAGTGAGAGTTGGAAGGGAACGCAAAGGTCATTGAGTCTAACCACTTATCTACTGAAGGAATAACTTCCATAACAACCCTAAAAAGTGACAATCAAAACTATTTTTTAGTATTGCCAGCAATAATGAGCTAACTAGTAGTGATGCAAGCAGTCCATTCCACTGTTGGACAGCTCAATTTGTTGGAAATGTATTCCTTCTATTGAAGTACGACCTGCTTTCCTTCAGCTTCCCATTCACCCATCTTAGCTCTGCCCTCTAGTACAAAAGAGAAAAATCTTTTAGACTACAGCTCTTCAAATGCTTAAAGATGGCACTCATATTCTCTCTCTTTCTTCTCTTTTCTGGGCTAACCATCTCCAGTTCCTTTAACCATTCATTATATGACATTTTCTCCAGACCACCCATCATCCTGACTATACCCCTCTAGGTAGAATCTAATTTACCTATACTCCTCTTAGGGTGAAATGTGGCACCTAGAACTGATCACAATATTTCAGATGGCATCTAATCATGGCAAGTAATGGTAGAGCTATTCCTTTTTTTCTTCACTTGCTCCATTCTCTAAAGCCAATTTCCTTTTAAATCCATCCAGATCCAACTTTGGCCTCAACAATATTATGGAAATGGACTCCACAGGTAACCAGCGGCTTACTTTCTAGCTTAATTCAGTGACTTTTTCTCACTCTTTATTCTCCTTGAATTTTCAGTAGTAGTAGATGATGTTAACATCTTTTTAGTTCTCTATTTCTATTGGGCATAGTGACAATATAGTCTTACAATCCTTTTTCTCTTCTCTTTTTTTTTCTCCATTGCTAGCTTTTCCCCCATCCCTAAGTGAGTTCCCCTTAAGTCAAATCCTCTGACCTCAGCCCTTTTCTTTACATATATTCCCTTAGTGAGTTAATTAATTTTTATTGCTTCAATTTCTTTAATGACATGTCTTAGATGATATCAATTATACCACTTTTCCTTACTAATTCCTTCATATACCTCCATTTCAAACTGCTCCCACAGAGCATGGATCTCTTCACTGCCCTTTGTGTGGTCCTTATATTCCTTCTGTTTGAGATTACTTGCAGTCATACAAAAACATCAGAAGAATAGAGACATTAAAAAGACAGACTTTTGTTTTAGAGATAAGGTTAGTGTTATTAAAGCAAAGAACAAGTCTCCAAAAATGGCAATTTCCTGAAGGCAATCCACAATTATTCAATTCTAGTCATAATTCACTGTCTGTCTTCTACTTCTGTCCAAGATATCGATATCTAACTCCATATGCATGTATGTTCATGTATCCATACAAATACATATATGCACAGATAGATGAGCTCTATAGGTTGTCTATTCAATGGTGTAATCATAGTCTAAAATCAGTCATTCTCCATTTGTTTTTTTCTGGATGGTTAGTTAGACCAAATTCTTTAAAGTGATTGAAAATCTAATTCAGGAGACTTTAAAATGTTCTGGGGTTTAAGACAATGTACTATGCTATTTTCAAATAGAATATCAAGGACTTCATCATCTATAGGGAATATCTTTTTGGATTGGACTCTACTCTCTAACTCCTCCATGATGATGATAAGTAGATTTTGGCTTATTTTATGCTTCATTTAACATTTTTCATAGAGGGCCATTGATCAAGGGCATTTCTGTTGTTATACGTTTTAAGAAATCTTGTATTATTTTGGCATAGGTTTCATCATAGCCATATATGATTGAAAAATATGGACTGGTCATACAGTAAATGTGAGGATAACTGATAGACAGCATGTGAACTCTACTGGTTGCCTTGTTTTGCCAAGAGAAATTGAATGCATCACGTGGACCCTCTGTGGTATATTTATGTAAGAACATGGACAAGAGACAAGCAGGAAAGGCAAACATAGATAAATTTCAGCCTGCATCATTAGAGACAACACCCATATTGCTGAGATCACAGATTGAGTATTTCAACTTTAATTATCACTTGATTTTCCCAAATTACCCTATCTCCAAATAATTTAAACTATTTTCTTTATCTTTGGTCAATTAATAGTTTCATTCATCGTTAATGAGCTATCTAAAGGCTAGCTATTATTAAACATGACATTCCAAATGGGAACATATTCTAAATGTGAATCATTTAATTTTACTGGTGATAACTTTTATTGTGTTGTATACTTAATATTATACGGTACATAAGATTTGACCAGAAGAATAGAAAAGTAGGGAAATAAAAAAAAAATATTTGTATTTTAAAATTTTGCTTGTAGGAATACTCTTTCTGAATGTTTTTATAAATATTTCAAAGTATCTAAGTGTGGTGGTAATGGAGAAGGGGATTAGGTAGATATCTATATAGAGTTGTGGATTCTAGTATGTTCTCTGTAGACAAAGTGAGTGGGCAAAATAAGAATATTCTGCATAGGAACCTTCTGTCATACTCTGAGCATCAGAATAAGACGAAGGCAGAAGATTGTGAGATGGCACAGCCCTGGGGGAGTTAAGAACTATGTCTTGTGACAATACTGTCACTTGCTTCATTTACTATACATTGTTACTATACTTACTGGTATATTTCCCATTTTATTCCACATTTATTTTGAGGGGAAAAAATCAAGAAAATACTTTCATACACAACCACCACCTACTTTCATTATTTTGTCTGTTCTGAAACAGCAATGGGTGCTGCTAACAGAGAGTTCTTAAGGCTGAAAGTGCTTTGTTCTTCTCAACCCAGACAAAAGATTAAATTAAAAGATCAGCCAAGACTCTGGCAATAACTTTCTCTGGGGAGGTGAAAACAAGTAAATATTCGATCTTCTATTAAGAAGATTCCCTTCTTCCCCAAGTGTGGGAATGCTGAGTACTTTCCTGCCCTTCCTCCCATTTCCATAGTCATCGAACTTTAAATCTGGACCAAAGGTGTTTCAACTTGAAGTCAGAAAGGAAAGGAATCTCAAAGCTAAAGATTCTCTTTTGAGTATATTACAAACTCTCTCTTGCTCTTTAAAGTTCAACAGATTCTTTAAGCTTTTGATTAGAATGTAATATGTTGGGCATATGAAGAATTAGTGAAGGAAGGAAAATAAATTAGGAAAGCTAGATCCCAATTACCTTTACTACTGATTACTATATAACTATGGCCTCTAAAAAAATTCAGTTAGACTCACCAATTAATCAAATTTGTTGAAGGGGGCCAAAGACTAGAAATAAAAAACTCTTTCTACAAGCTCCAGAGTACTAGTTTTGGGATGGGGGTAAGGAGATTAAGGGGATAAAGTATTAAAACAATTATGGGCCCAAATTAATTCAAGTTAATAAAGCAAAGGGAACCATTTTTTGCTTTCTAACAGCTATCATTCCTGCTGTCAGTATCTTCCCAAGGGTGTTGTACCACAAAGCTAATACCCCTTTCATAACTTAGTATTGGGGGATAAAATTTGTGGAATGGAGTTTTGTATGTAAAAATTAAAGATACTTTGCCAGTGTAACTAGTTCAGGCAAATACAACCATCTGCTATATTTGGAGCAATCATTTTCCATCTGTTATGTGATTTTGAGCAACCAAATAAAAGAAATACTGATGGATTGTGTCTAAGAGGCAAGGGTCCGTGGGGAGGGAGGGAGAAGGAGGCAATGGGACAAGGTGGGGGAACATTTTTTTTCTATAAAATCAAATGCTTGTCCACTGATTTTTTCCTCTCTACTCATGACCTTCAGTTTAAAATATCTGCTGCTGTCTGCTGAGCTAGGCTGGTTCTGTGTCAAATGAGATTCAGGTTTATGAAATGAGATGACTATAAAAGATGTTAACACTAGTAAAGAGTTTGAGTTTGTCAGTAGCTGCCTTCTCTCATTTTTACCTTTAAGGTACTTAACTTTCCCTTCCTTCATTCAATCCACTGGTCGAGGAATATGTTGCATTCACTACTTCAGTCTGCTTGGAGCGTTGTGATTGAGACCAGAAGCTATTGATATAATCACAGCTGTAATCTGGGTGATATGTTTCCCTTGAGTTTTGTACTTAGTAGCTATATTTCTTTTCTTAGATAGTTTTCATTTCCAAATAAACTCAAGAATTCGAATAGCATGCATTTTACTAACATATGTACTATGAATCAGAAAATTTCATCTTTCTTAGAAAAGGAACCTTACTTGCAATAACTCTGTCCTATTTCTCAGTAAATAGTAAGCTTTGTTTTATCCTGAATTTAAGACAGTATTCACAATATGCATTTGTCAGTGAAAGGAGAAAAACCTGGCTTCCAGTTCCTAAATCTGTGTCAATTTCTGCTTTGAAAAGGTATTGGCATCCAGACAACAAAGATGTTCACTGATATGCTGGTTTCTCTGTCACATCAAAGGCATAACTAGCATGGAACAAATAGGGCTATTCCTTAGTATGTCAATATCCAAAGGGGTGTGATTTCTTCCTGTGACAACCACAGATCTCATGGTACTTAGCTAGTTCTTAATGCCATGTGCAATGTAACTACATCCCACAACCGAAATCCCTAGGTTTCTGTTTCCATGGCAGCGCTTTCTTGGAATCTGAAACTTTTCTTAGAAATTAAGAGACTGAGGGCTAGATTTCCTGGGAAGTGGGCTTCCTCCTGTCTCATCATAGCTATTCCCACAGTTGTCTTGCTACTGTCCTGATCCTTACTTGACTAGTTATGTCCTAGGTTGTTATTCCTTCCTCACTTCATTGGGTTTTCCTTTGTACTGCTGACCCCTCCCAGCAGACTATCCTCTTGTATTACCATTCCATTCTTCCCCAATGGACTGTCCACTCTACTGTCATGTCCCCTACTCCCATCCCAACTTGTTGACTGGTTCTTTATAACTTGGTTCCTTCCTACCTTTCCAGTCTTTTTATACTGTACTCCCTTCTTGTCCTCTATGCTCTAGCTACATTAGCCTTCCTATAGTTCTGAGAACATACCATTCTATCTCCCACATCCATTTCCTGCATTTACTGTGCCCCAAACCTGAAAGCTCTTCCATCTTACTTCTACTTTTAAGGTTTTCTGACTTCCTTCAAGACTCAGTTCAGATCCCATCTTCTGCAGGAGACCCTTCCCAGTTCCCTGGCTGCCAATGCCTTCCCTTCTCCATATATACCTTATATGTACCTCCTTAGGTCTTCCCATGATAATATTCAAATTCCTTAGGATCAAGGACCATATTTTTTGCCTTTCTATTTCTATCACTTAGCACAGTATGTGGTATATAATAAGTACTTAAAAATACTTGTTAACTGACTGACAGGTGAAAAAAATCCTCGTTACAGCTCTGGCAGTCAAGACTATCTCATGATGCATTTCCTTTTATTCAGTTCCATGATATCTTCTCCTTCTGGTTTTTTTTTTAATATTTCAGGACTGTTAAAAGAAATATCAACCTTGGTGCTGTGTTCTGTTAATAACTCCCAGTAGACAGGCATCTAATAAATATTGTTTAATCTGAACTGAACTGAATTAGACTCAGATCTTTTATTGATTAAGAACTCCATTTGCTATCATATTTGATGCTGTTGTTCAGGAACAGACAACTTTGTTCATGTCATGGTGGAATATGCTCTACTGAATTTCTAAGAATGGAAAGAGAAAAGACAGCAAGGGAGTAAGAATGCCTCTGTTAACAATGACTATCTAAAATTACCATGCACTTGAATATAAAGGCCAACGTGGGATTATAGCATCATAGATCTAGACCAGGGCAGTTAAGTGGCAGAGTGGATAGAGTACTGGTCCTGGACTAAAGAAGACTCCATTTCTTGAGTTTAAATCTGGCCTCAGATACTTACTAGCTGTGTGACCCTGGGCAAGGCACTTAAGCCTGTTTGCCTCATTTTCCTCATCTGTAAAATGAGCTGGATCAGGAAATGGCAAACCACTCTAACATCTTTGCCAAGAAAGCTCCAGATGGGGTCACAAAGAGTGGGACACAACTGAAATGACTGAACAACAATAAAAAGATCTAGACCACAAGACCCTCAGTTTTTGTCTGATATCACACAGGTTGAAAATGGCAGAGTAAAAATTTGAATCCAGGTCCTCTGGCTTTAAGTCAAGTGCTCTTTTCACTGTACAAGATGTCTTTCTGGGCATAAGCAAGAAATTACTGCCAGGGAGAATTTATAGAATAGAGCAGAATAAAGAGGAATTGATTGTTCTCAAATGGTTCTATAAATAGGAAGGCCTCTGAAAATACATAGACATATTGATCATTTATACATATATAGGTGAGCTGGCCCCAGAGCACAGCTTTATATAAAATAATGGCCTGAATTCTGTTTTGAGTGATGAGTGTGGCACAAAAGACTGAAATGAGAGCCCTAATTATAGTTGTCAGTGAACAATTGGTTTAATGAATCTAGAGAGATAATGTGGTATAGTAGGTGCCATCAGCATGCAAGATAAAAGGAAGATAATGGGGTTGTCTATTTCATGCACCTGTGGAATGCATTATTTAAAAAGTGATCTCTACTCATTTCAAAATGAGAGCTTAAACATTGGCCCATTCATTAAAAAATGATAGAGAAGGAATAATAGGAACTGCTCTTCATCTTTGGAAAATTGATCTGGTTTTTAGTTTCTTTCCTTCTCCATGGAGATCAAAATAAAAGGAATTTTTTTTAATTATAAAAAATAGAGGTAGTAGAGATTAATTTTCTGCCTTAAAAGCAATACAGGTTTGTGTCATGGCCTTAGACTCTGCATATAAAATGGTTCCATCATCTGGGTTTGCTTTGTAATTCATTCTTTAACAGTAGCAGATGGCTAGGCTCTGGTTACTAATAGTGCAAGTGAAAAGATTTATGTGGAAATTTTTTAATGTTAAGAAAATATTCTTATGTTTACATTTATATCATCTTATATGATTCTTTCTCAATTCTTTATTTTTAAGCTTTAAGCCCCCAAATGTGAACTCGCTCTAAGGAATTAAAACTAGCCCTCCTAAGGAAATGGTATTATCATATTATGCCTTCATTAAAATAAGACCTGGAGTGACGTGATGCTCCAAAATGACATCAACTGACAATTTGGTGAGTAAAGAAATATAATTACATACCGCGAATACTAATGATAATTGCTGATGATTGCAATTTGTATTGCAAATGCTCATTTACTTCACCTTCTGGATTCTAGCTACTAGTGAGGTTGTCATCAGAAATATAAGACATGGTTTGTTATCATCAGGAAGAAATATCATTAAAAGGAATAGCTATCATCTCAGGGAAAGATAAGGGGGTTCATTATAAGCAGATGTTGGTAATGACAGCACCATGAGAGAGGTAGGGAGAGAGATGGAGAGAGCTCCCTGTTTATCATGTCAGTTAACAATGTGGGTCTGAGATATTTCTTTTGAAAACAAACAAAAAACCTCCATAGAAACACGGTTAATGTTTTTTCTTTTTAAAGGAAAAGAAAAGTAAATCCTCCCAAAGTGGCTTTTTAAATAGCTTTGGGAAGAAAATAAAAATTGCCCAATATGGTGGTAAAATTTTTTACCCAATAGAAGAAAAGTTTATCAAGAGAAATTGCTATTTTGTTCTTTGTATCCTTTGTGCAGTAGTAGTAGCTCTCAAACTTATTGGTCTTAAAACTCCTTTACATTTTTTCAAATGATTGAAGAATCTTCTAATCCCAAGGGCTATTGTTTATGTGAGATATATCTATCTGTATTTACTGTGTTCATTTCAATTCACTAAACATTAAGTACCTTGTATGTGCTAGAAATGAAAATATCTTGGTATTACTATGAAGAATCTTGATCTTGCAGATCCCTTGAAAAATTCTCAGGGATCCTCTTAAGAACTACTGCCTTGGTGTGTCCCAATGGACCTGACACATAGTGAACAATTTAACAGTCATCTTCTGGTTTTTGTTATTGTAGAACACTATTGACCTTTGTACTGGTGTTTGCTTTATCTTAAATTTCTTTCTTCTTCCTCTTCATCTGTTGAATTTATATTCTTTTCTCAGAGTTTAACTGAAATGTTATCTTCTAACTTTTCCTACTATCCTTTGCCAAGAATAACTTTTGACCCTTGGAATGCAAGTAGTTTTGTTTTACACTTTTGCAAACACACTTATGTGTTACACTATATTATACTTATGTACTATGCCCCTAGTAGACTTTCAGCTCTATTAGGGAAAGAGCCATCTCTTACTCATATCTGCATCTTCCACAGAACAGCAGTCCACATTTAGTAAATACTTGGTAATTTTTTTTTCATTGAATTGCATTATCTCAGTTGTACCCACGGAATTGGGGAACAAGGATTTATTGGGATTTTCTAGTAAACTTACCTCAACAGATGATTGATTCATGAATATTCTGCTGAAAGGATCATAGCGCTTCTTAAATCTCAAGCAAAGGCTCTGGTAGTACACCATTTTAAAAAGGTTGTCCACATATTAGAATACATAATCAGGACCCCAAAAGATTCTAATGAGATAGAACTAATTTTAAAAAGTTGATTGGGATAAACGTAAAAATCTCCATTTGGTTATAAAAAGTAAATTGTACCACTATAGCATAGGGAGGGAGAAGTATATGTCTGGACTACAGTTCCTGTTAAAAAAAAAAAAGTCTAGGGAATTTCATGGATGACAAACTCAATGAAGTCAGAATAGTTTTATCTGGGATTATTTAAAGAGAAGTTATATAAATATTTGCAAACAGGTTGTAGAAAGAATGGATATTAATTGGACCAGATGATCTCTGAGATCCAAATCCTTTCTGACTCTGACATTCTAGGAATGGATTTAAAATTTAATTATTAGACAAACTGAACATTTTTGTGGTGGTGGGGGGCAAAGTGTAGAGACAAGGCAATAAGAGTTAGGTGACTTGCCCAGGGTCATATACCTAGTAAGTATCCGAGGTCAAATTTGAACTCAGGTCCTCTTGACTTTAGGGCCAGTGCTCTATCCACTGCACAACCTGGATGCCCGTGAACATTTGGTAAAACCACTTGCATGAAACTGCTTGCATCTCATGTAACAATTCTGCTGCAGAGGACAAAGGAGATAGGAGAAGACGGTAAAGAACTGAAAAGACCCTTTAAAACAAAATCAATATGTACTAATATTCAATGACTTCAGTGAAAAGGTGAGGACAGAGATTATGGAAAATATTACTTAGGAGTAAGAAATGAAAGAACCCAGAAGCATATATAGAACAGTCAGTTCTTCTATAATACATTTCAAAAATGCAAATTTGTTCCAGCACTACTGCTGTATTAGGGAACATTTTGAGCATGACAGCAATTTCAAGTTTTCTTCTATGTGATTTCTTCCTTGAGACAGAGCAAGAATGCAAAAAAACCCTACCCCACTTTACAATAACTAATAGGCTGTGATCCTTCTTATGGCCACTTCCACAAGCAAACTTGAGGCCTTTGTCAAGGTAAAGTGTCTTATTTACTGAATACCTTCTAGGAATTCTGAGCAGAGAAGGGCTGGTTCACACTACCCCCATCCTTGCCTACCAGGAGTTTCTGCCTGTCCAACTTACTGCCCTGGATGCTGGCTTAGTAGCAGCCCAAGGCCATAGACAAAGCCACTAATTATTCTAGTATCTATTTCTTAACAACCTGGCATGAACAAAACTGTGCTACCATTTTTATTAAGTTCCCTTTTTTTTTCACATGTAACTGCTAAGGATTTTTTTTAAAGCTTTGTGCCTCTATCCCCATTTTCCTCACAAGCTCTGTGGTTTTCATTACGGGATTTTACTTTGCATTGTGCTTTTGGGGAAAACAATTACAGCAGAATTGACACGTCTCTTCCTTCATGGAGACAGCTGGGAAGAGTGAACATGTGAGTTCCAAATGACATAACAACAACAACCACAAACTATTATATTTTAACATATTATATTTTTAACAGATAAGAAATAACTAGTTAGCAATGGATTGATTTGTAAATTAGCTATTACTGTATAGTTAAGCCATTAACTTGTGAGAGAAAAGGCTAAAATAAACACAAAATTAGAAGAATAAAAACAAGATATACAGAATGTGACTTTATCTCTAGTTTGACCTATTTAAATGAGCTCTTGACAGTAAAAATAGGAATAAAAGAATAACCATTAAGAAATATTATTACCATTTTCTATGGAAGTAGAACTGATATAAATCGGGGCGGCTAGGTGGCACAGTGAATAGAGCGCCGGCCCTGGAATCAGAAGGACCTGAGTTCGGAGCCGGCCTCCGACACTTAATCCATACAAACAAAAACCTAGCCGTGTAACCTTGGGCAAGTTACTTAACCCCAATTGCTTTAAAAAAAAAAAAAGAACTGATATAAATCAATGGTTATAATGAGAAAGTTAAAGAATCTAGAAAACACCTTAGCCAACAAAAATCTAACCTCTTTGCCAAAAGAAAAAATTTGACAGTCAAGGACAACACTTATTTAGAAAAGAAACTCATTCTTTAGGGAAAATATGGTAGAAGGTTATGAACAGTTAGCCTTTAAAAGATAAAAAAGTGGTGGAGGGAATAATATGTGAAAACAGGGATTTTTAATCCAGAATTAAGGTTCCCCTAAAGGGTCAGTGGATATATTTCAGGGAGTCCAGTAACTTGGTATGAAAAAATACATCTTTATTTTCACTATCTCTAACTCAAATTTAGCATTTTTTTCAGTAATAAATGCAGGCAGCAAACCACAGTAGTTTTAAGCTTCACCAGATTGCCAAAGGGATCCATAACACAGAAAAGGTCATGAACTCTTGCATTAGAGAAAGTATGATAAGAAACCCCATTGACTACATAGGCTTTTTTAAAATGGAAGTTTTTTATGTATATTTTGAATCCTCTCTTATGTTCTCCTTTGCACATGGCAATGCTTTTTTTTTTTCTTTTCTGATTTTCTTTCCAAGTTTTAGTATTAAGCTTAGAATATGTTTCTTTTTCTTTTCTTATTGTCTATTTAAGTTTTAGTATTTAAGTTTAAAATAAATGAATTTAAAAAAGAAACCCAATTGATTTAAGATGAGTAAAGTTCAGTGAGTATAAGTTAATCCTAGCTTGACAGAACCTGAGGGTTAGATAGGACCCCCAGAAACCACCTAATCTAATCTTTGACCTAACCTAGGGTACCTTTACCCTATGCTTACAAAAGGTCATCCAACTTGTGCCTGAAGACTTGGAATAAAGAAGAATCTTTCAAATCAGCCTATTCTACTTAACAGATAGCTCTGTTTGAAAATTTCAATTTATGTCAAGCTCACAAACTGACATTTAACTATATGCCTATTACTGATGTGAAATCAACTCAAAATCTCTGTGATATTTCACACTGCAGATATAGAAAGGAACCTGTTGCAACTGTGCTGAATAGGAGAATATATAAATTCATAATAACCTGGCCACATGGCTGTTTGTAGCTGGAATCTCATAAAGAGAGAACAAACATTTTCAGCTTTGGAAAGCTACGTTATGCTGCTAGAGATAATAGAAAAAGAGTTTTCATGATCTTGTGTGTGTGTGTGTGTTTGTGTTCTCTATGCCAGAGGTATTAAACATGAAGCCTACAACACTCCTGAATGCCACAGAAAACAGAATAAAATGTAATTGGGAAAGAGTTAACAAAATAAATGAAAATACAATAAAACATGGATAATACTACATTTTAAAACTAAAGTCAATATGCATCCCCCAGAGATCCTTATGCATGGAGTAGTGACCCCTATTTCTATCTGATTTTGATATCAATTACCTAGGCTATAGTCATTTGTTCTTATGAATGGTACAAGATACTAAAGATCATCTTGGTTGGTGAGCATTGTCCAGCATTTCCTGACTCGACTGTACTATGTAGCTGCTTTGACACTGTGACAGCCAGGGACCCTCTGAAAGACCATCTACCCTCTCCAGTTGTTAAGGAAGAAAGAAGGAGCATATAGTCTGCTGAAGAGGAAAGTGTGGAGTGAAAATCTTCAGATGGGAATGAGTGTACTTGGGTTCCCAATAAATCTACCCCTGTAACTATGGCCATCATAAATTATAGCAGGGGAAGGAAACTGAGTCACCAAGACAAGAATACAGGCTGTGTGAGAGCCCATGAGGAACAGGCTCAGAGGTGATGAACCACTCATTGTTGCTGAGAACAGATTTGGTGATTCCCCACATTTCTGTCCTTTGCTTCATTTATACTGCTCTGCACTCTGGAGAGAGAGTCTGCCCTACAAACTGTTTCCTAAGAGCTTGTTGTGATTTTCATGCTGCTATTGTTTTTGAGTGGATTTTTCTGAGATAAATTGGGTAATAGTCTCATTGCCATTCTATGTGTTTCAGTATTCAGATGTGAACAATATCTAGAGAAATGCTTGGTGGTGGTGGAGGCTGGGCAGGGGAGAAGGGAAGGAGGGAGGGAGAGAAGAAGAGACATACAGAGAGGAGACAGAAAGAGGGAGAGGGAAAGATAGATGAGAAGGAAAGACAAAGAAGGAGATGGGAAAATGGTAAAAGATAGATACAGTGACAGATGAGGTGTGAGGTAAACAACGGGGGGGGGAGAGGGAGGAAGAGATAGAGAGAGACAGATAGAGACAGAGAGACAGAGAGAGACAAGAGACAGAAAGAGACAGAGACACACACACACACACACACAGAGAGAGAGAGAGAGAGAGAGAGAGAGAGAGAGAGAGAGAGAGAGAGAGATTATAATTTTTTTGTTTATATATTTTGATCTGGGCAGGGGTGATGTATTTTTCATTATTTTTAGTCCCAGTGGAGAATAGGTCTCCATTTTGGTAATGGACCCAGGCCAATTGTTTCATTGCTCCCCTTCCCCCCAACTCTGTGCTTCTGATTTTTTTAACTTAGCCACCAAGCCCCTGCTCTCTTCTCCCTCCTCTCCACTCACTAGCTCCTTTTTAATAATTATCTTCCCCAATTAGAATGTAAGCTCTTTGAGGATAGGGCCTATCTCTCTTTTTGCTTGTATTTTTACAACGCTCCCATAGCCCCCAAGCACTTAGCACTGGCACGCAGTAAATGCTTAATAATTGCTTATTGCCCACCTGCCAGTCAAAATAGCCCAGAAAAGTCCCAACGTTCTATCTTGGCTTCTATCTCTTCTGTAGCACGAGTAAGCATTTAGCAAATAACTAGGGTACTGAAAAAATGAGATAATATTTGTAGAGTGCTTTGCGAACTTTAAAGAGACAAATAAATGCTAGTTATTATTAACTGAGTTAAATGAGAGCTTATATGCCAATTAATGTTGTTATTTCTTGGTTCAGACACTATTCAGAGGTCTTATTCTTTAAGCTCAGAGTTAGCAGAAGACTTACTGATAATGTCATTAATGAAGGAAATAGGCCGTGTTCCCTCAGAACAGGTCAACTGCGAATAAGTTGCTCATCATTTCAAGGGAAGCAAAGGGAATTGATATCTTTTTTTTGAACTTAATAATATTTTATTTTCTCCAATTACATGCTAAGATGGTTTTTAACATTTATTCTCCTAAGATTTTGAGTTCCAAATATTTCTCCTTCCTTCCCTTCCCTCCTCCCTCCCTAAGATAGCAAACAATCTGATGTAGGTTATACATATACAATCATATTAAACATATTTCCACGTTACTCATGTTGTGAAAGAAGAATCGGAACGAGAAAGAAAAAACAAAAAGACAACAAAAAAAGTGAAAATAATATGCTCTGATCTGCATTCAGACTTCATAGTTTTTCAATAATGAGTCTTTTGGAATCGTCTTGTATCACTTCATTGCCGAGAAGAGCTAAGTCTATCATAGTTGATCAGTTGAAATCTCTTTTTAAAAAATATATATTCTGGGTAGACTCAGGAACTTGAGAGATATAAATGAAAACAGTAGAAACCAACAGCTGTCCTTGAGTCAATAAGTGACAGCCTCTCTGATTGGAGGATAGGATCATGAACTCCAAGCCTCCCTTTAAGGACACAGCTCAGTCTAGACATCTCATTTTTCTCCAAGCTGCACTACTTTGGGACTTCTCTACCATGACCCAAAGTTGGGCACCTTCTCTTCCACCCCACTTTCAGTTTTGTGTGTGTTGTATTTGTTTTTTCCCCACTTGGATTCTAAGTTCCTTGAGGGTAGGGACTGTCTTTTTTTTTCTATTTGTATCCCTAATGTTTAGGACAATGCCTGGCACACAGGTGCTTAATAAGTATTTACAATTAATCACCGAGAAACATAGGTGAAAATAATGGATATCAATTATTTACCTTGAGGCTGACCACTGATCCAGTTATCATTCTTAACTCTCTTAGTACTGTTGTGTTTACATGGGTTGCGGATACCATGCTGAAATGTTAGTTTTCTTTCTTTTTTTGTTCCTAAGTGCTTGAGTATAAGTTGAAGTAATTTAAACAACTATTGTTTATTGAAGCCCATCTGACCATTTTCAGGGGAGTAGAATGTAATTTCACCTATCTCTAACCTAACTTTATAGATTTATTGAACACTATGACCGAGGCCTAAGTGTGGTGGATAGCTCGTGCTGGAGCCAGGAAGACTGAGTTCAAATCTTGTCTTAGACACTTACTAGCAAGTAACTTAATCTTTACTCAGGGCTGCAAGGTGGCATAGTAGACAGAATGCTGGGCCGGTAGTTAGGAATACTCATCTTCCTGAGTTCAAATCCAGTCTCAGACACTTACTAGCTGTGTGACCCTGGGCAAATCACTTAACCCTGTTTGCTTCAGTTTCTCATCTGTAAAACGAACTGGATGAGGAAATGGAAAACCACTTCAGTATGTTTGCCTTGAAAACTCTAAATAGGATGACAAAGGATAAGACACAACTGAAAAAAAGACTGAAAAACTAATCTCCACTGCAGTTTTCTCACCTGTGAAGTTGGGATACTAAGCATCTACTTCCCAGGGTTGTTGAGGATAAAGTGATATCTTTGTAAAGCTCCTTGCAAACCTTAAGACATTATAGAAATGTTCATTAGTATGCTAACTTTTATTACTCTTTAAGCACAGTACAATAGAGCTGACCTGGACTGCCGCTGTTCATCAGATTGGTCCTGGCATCTCCTGCCTCCATGGATTTCCCCAAGCAGCCATCCCTCCTGTGCAGGATGTACTTTCTGTGCCACTCCACCTCTAAGAATGGTTCTGTCCCCTGAAGGCTCAGCTCAAGGGCCTCCTTCACTTGGAAGTCTTTCTTTACCCCCCTGCTTATGAGTGTTTCCTCCCCCTTGAGTTCCTGCTTTTATACTTTTTCTGTGTACATACTGAAGACTTCCTCCCACCAGGCTGTAAGCTCTTGAGCCTGGGAATATTTAATTTTTATTGAACAGAATTTGAATCTATCAATTAATCAATTAATGAAGTATTTGTTACAGAGCTAAGCTACTTTGTGTCTGACACTCTGTTAGGTGCTAAAGGATACAAAGAGAAAAATGAAACAATCCTTGGTCTTGGAGGAGTTTACCTTCTATGGGGAAATAATATGTACTCACTCATACAAGTCTATTTGGCTGGGGCACCTGGGGCCTTGATGACACATGGCCCTCTAGGTCCTCAAGTGCCAATCTTTGACTGAATCCAAACCTCACAGAGCAAATTCCCTTAAGAAAGGATTTGTTCTGTAACACTTGGACTCAGTCAAAAGGCCACACCCAAGGGCCTACAAGGCTACATGTGTGGCTCCCCACCCCTGGATCATATAAAATATATGCGAAATAAAGACAAAATACTTTGGGGAGGGGGTGTTCTAAGCAGTTAAGAGATCAGGAAAGGCCCCATGTAGAAGGAGACATAGGTTGAGCTTTGAAGGAAACTAGCAGTTCTAAGCAATTCTGTGGTTAGGTACATGGTGCAGTGGATAGAGTACAGGTCCTGGAGTCAGGAGGACTCATTTTCTTGAGTTCAAATCCAGCCTCAGACACTTACTAGTTGTGTGGCCCTGGGCAAGTCGCTTAAACCTCTTTGCCTCCTTTTCTCATCTGTAAAATGAGCTGGAGAAAGAAATGGCAAACTGCTCCAGTGGCTTTGCCAAGAAAACTCCACATGGGGTCCTGAAGAGTCAGAATGGACTGAAATGACTGAACAACAACATTTAAGGGCAGCTGGGTAGCCTCAGACACTTAGTAGCTGTGTGACCCTGGGCAAGTCACATAAAGCTCTTTGTCTCTGTTTCCTCATCTGGAAAAGGAAATGGCAAAGTACTATCTTTGCCAAGAAAGCCCCCGACAGGGTCACATAGAGACAGACAAGACTGAATGACAGCAAATGGAAGTGGTGGTAGTGAGGAGAGAGTGAATTCCCACCACGTAGGACACCGTGTACAAAGGTGAGTGAGAATGGTGAGAGATAGACTTTCATGTTTGAAGAAAAGCAAGGAGGTCAATCTGACTGGACTGCATAGTATGTGAAGATGAATAATGTACTGGAATAATCCAGGAAAGGTAGGCTGGATAAATGTCAGAAAAGTTTGTACTTGAGCCATGAAGTCTCAAAAAGTGGAACCTTGGAGAAAATAAATACATCAAATTATTCATGTGCCTTCTTAAACACCATCCGAATGCCTTCTGAATATCCTTGTTTCAGCCAATATTAGCATCACCCACTTTATGATTTTTAGAGGATTTTAAATGACCTTGCTATTAACTGCTATTAACATCCACAAAATCTTTTGAGAACAAATTATCTTTTACTTTGCGAGCCTGAGGGACAAGATAACAAATATACTACTTCTTGGTCTAGCAGGGCCCAGTATAGAAAAGTATATGTATTTATATTCAAATGTTAAACATATTAGGGGTATATAGATGGCATAGTGGATAGAACAGTAGTCTTGGAGTCAGGAAAACCTGAGTTAAAATTTAGCCTCAGGCACTGACTGTGTGACCTTGGGCGAGTCACTTAGCCTCATTTACTTCAGTTTCATCATCTGTAAAATGGGGATATTCATAGCACCTACCTCCCAGAGTGGTCATGAGGATCAAATGACTGTCAAGACCTCAGCACAGTGCGTGGGCACATAGAAAGTTCTATATAAATGTTAGCTATTATTAGCTCTTATTACTGAGGATATTATTTCCATCAATGCAGGGATCAGCAGCCTTCACCAGACTGTCTAAGGGATCCATGATACACATGTTAATTGGTCCTGCCTTAGAGCAATTAAAAGTGACACTGAGGAAGCTCTACTGGGTTTTAGGACTTGAGATCATTAACACAAAATGGTCCATTAATGGGGATATCAGCAGGCATTCTCCATCAACAGGGAGTTCTTCCCTGATCTGGACTACACAATGGGCCTCTTCCATGGGTCTTTATTAAAAATTTTAAATTGTATCCTTGATTATTCCAAAAATTAATTTTGTTGGACTGTGTGATATCATAATATGCTTTTTGTCTTGTTTTTCCCAAAATGACCTCAGGAGGAATGATTTATCTCCTTTCCCCATTTGTAAACTGGGACTCTCTTAGAAGAACACAAAAGGATTATTTGTTACAAGAAGTCCCTGGAGCAATCAAGGCATTTTTCTATAGTGTATGTCTCTTGTGAAGACAGACATTAAATGCTAAATAAAGAGAGTACAGCAATGTTATTTCAGGGAGTATGTGTTTTGCAAATGTACTGAGTTATGGCTTAGTGACTATTCAAAATTTCTTTTTGAAGGTTAAAATCCTGAGATACTTATTTTCAGGGGAGGGGGGATGTAGTGGTGGTGGTGGCTGAATACAATTGGACAGTCACACAAATAGAGTCTTATTAATAGCAGTATTTAAAGACATTTAAAAAAAACCCAACCATTATCTCTGCCACAGAGTCTCTTTTCCTTCCCAAGCATGGAGACACCACATCCAAGATTCTGCAAAGGCTTTCTGCCAGAAAACAGCACGTACAAGAAATATCTGTTTGTAAACTTTTAATGCCTTTTTTATAGCAGAATTATTCACACACTATGGATTCTTAAAAGACTAAATAACTCTTCCAAGCAAACATTTATTTTTCTATGGTGGGAGAACTCTCCCTTCAAACTACTGGTGATAAATCCCAGGTAAAGCTGGGCTACTCAAAGATATGCCCACTTCTCCAGCATCAGCAAAGGCTGCCTTATTGAGGCCAATGTGGTCACTACCTTGAGGGAAAACTGAAACTCAGGCCTTCCTGACTTTGAGTCCAATGCTCTACTTAATATATCATGCTGTCTCTTGTTGTTCAGTCATTTTTCAATTGTTTCCAACTCTTCATAACCCTCTTTGGGTTTTTCTTAGCAAAGATACTGGAGTGGTTTGCCATTTCCTTCTCCATCTCATTTTACAAATGAGAAAACTGAGTCAAACAGAAATAAGTGACATGACCAGGGTCACACAGCTAGTAAATGTCTGAGTCCAAATTTGAACTCAGGAAGAGGAGTGTTCCTGACTCCAGACTCAGCCCTCTATCCACTGAGCCACCTAGTGCCCAATGCCACCCCTACATCCATTCAAAAGAACAGGTACCTGATTTCTTTACATCCTGGTGTTTTAGTCCCCTCAAGGACACAGAGTAAACCTGTGCTAGGTCATTCTATGGCACTTTCACAGACAAGGAGAAAAGATGGAGTCTTATATATAGAAGGTTGTGGGAGGAATCTAGGGGTGGTCTAGAGGAGGAGTTTGGGGAGGGTAAATGGGAGATTAAGGGTGGGAAGTTGCTGGAGGCTACCTGGAGACTACAGACAATGGTGGGCTAGGCCAGTTCAAGGATGGATTGATATTTTGATAGGCTCAAAGGTGGGGAGTATAGTAACAGAGGTTTGGGCCCAGCTACAAAGTAAGGCTTATGGCCTCATGCAAATGCCTCATCAAATGGGACAATTTAATCAGAGTCCAAGGGGTTCCCAGAGCCTGTTCCTCAAAGGACTCAAGGAGATGTCAAGGGGCCTCCCAGAGCCCATACCTCATTGGTAAGCATCTCTTTTCTGAGTTGCACTGATCTTAGAAAACAGACACAATCTACTGATGGGACTGGAAGTTTAAGTTTTTCCATCCTGAAAGGTCCTTCCCAGGACCTTAGAGGGTTTGTACTTCCTGGAATGATCAAAACTCAGGGTCTGCAAATATCTGCCATTGTTAAATAACTCACCAGCTGGCAAAGATTATGACATCACAAGCTGGTGAGTTATTTAGGAATGAATATATAAATTATACAATTTTAAAAATTAACCAGTTTATAGCACAAGAACCGGGATACTATGCTTCTAAATGTTTCTAAATAGACTTCCCAACATATCAAATCTGATATTAGCTGACCTTACAATGATGTAATAATAAATATTTCCTAGACAAGAGAAAAATGTAGACCTTTCCTGAGGGCACAAAATGCTATTTTTTCCCCTCTGGCACAGCTTACAAAGATTTCCACTTCTGTTTTTCATTGTCTCAAATAAGTGAAAAAAAAAGGAAGAAGTGTAAAACCTTGATTAGATAGAATCTAACTAACTAGAAATGTTAATTAAGCAAATTCCCTTCCCCTCACTCCACCCCCTGCAATTACCTTTTAGGAGAAAAAGATAAATCACAAAGAAATAAACTGCTTTCAAGCAGGGATTTACTTCAGAACTTCTAAGGATTTCAGATTCAACCCACTCTCCTCTCTCTTCTGCCTTTCCCAACTATAAGTGTTTGTAACGCTCAAGGCAGGGTCCCATCATAAATGATTTACTTAATGAAGGTCCCAAAGACCAGGAGGATCTTGAATCAAAGTAGATCCAGTTTTCATATGTTCACTATAATGCACTAATGCAGGAAATGTTCATTTACATTTATATTGAAATAGAAAGACTTTCTAGTTAATTCTCAGTTAAACAGAACACTCCATTCCCTAAAGCTTTATAGTTTAATTATCTTTTTATTCTGCCTTTTTCACACTGAACATTTTAAGTGGAATGAATAATTTCCAGATCTGGTTAGATGCTGAAAAATAAATGTTTGTTTTTGTGTCAATAACACAATTTACTCCCCGCCCCCCAACTCTTTCTCAGTTTCAATCTACTCTTAGAAAGTGAGGTGGTTTTAGAAGACAGAGATGAACTTTGAGTCTTGAAGACCTGAATTTGAATCCTGCCTCATACACTTGCCAGCTGTGTGCCAGCTGGTTATTTGACATCTCTCAGCTTCAGTTTCCCCATCTATAAAATGGGAATAATAATAGCACATAACATATTTTTGTGATGACCAAATGCACTATATAAAGGCTATTATTATTATAAGTCTAAAAGTATTACTCAAATGCTATTATTTTTATTTTTATTATCATATGGACCCACGATGTCCTCAGGATGGGAACTCCTTCCACCAATGCTAATTACAACCTCACCAGACCTTTTCATCCTAATTGTTCTGTTTGTCTCTTCATAAATCCTCCACAACAGACACATAGCATGGGCACTAGAAGACTTTCTCTAATTCTTTTGATGTATGGCGATGGGGAATGATATCAGGTAGCATTCCAGCTATGTCATCTCACACTCAGCCTACATGACCCACCCAAACAATTTCTAGGTCATACATACATGTCCTTTACATTCTTTCTTTTATACCAGCTTCCCCCTTCATGTACAAATTTTCATACTGCAACCTACTTATACTTATCATATCTTTTCATTTTCCTTATGTTTCCTACTGACTCTTCTGATTTAAGCTCCATGATTCATAGTCATATAGAAACACAAAGAAAATAATGGTGGTAATAGCCCCATTTCCTGCTGTGTTAGGAAGTCCCAAAGAAATAGAAATTTCTAGAAGGTAATATGGTGAAGAGTTCTATAGGAAAAAAAGGCAAAGAGCTCTGTATCTCTTATCATTCCTGACAAGGAAGAGATCTTGCAGTGGCTACTCTTGGACCTTCTGAGCTGTAGTGTATAATGGTGCTTTGGCATTTCTGGGTATATTCTGGCATCAGTATGCCTTTCAAGCTACATTTAATACAAATGAAAGACAGTTAATCTTGACTTCTCCCACAGACCCCTCTTGGAATCTTTACTAATAACTATAAAGGGAAGTTGATCAATGACAACAGTTCACAAGAGAACAATTAAATTATATCAAGAAGCCAGCCTCTCCTCATATAGTTTCTCACACTGACCCAGAAGAACCTTTCTTTGTCTTTGTTTTATATGGTATTCATAATTTACTGTAATAACAACAATAAATGAACAGTTAGAATAAAGTGATGGAATAAAGGGACTGTATCAGAGCCAGATAAATCCCCGATTATGATGAATATAGATAATAAAAAATGATTAACAAATATGAATTTTAGAATAATATAATATACTTTCTATGTAAGATATATGCATATATACATGTATGTTTTTAATATATGTATGTTATACATATATACATACACACGTTGTTAGCAAAGAAATGAAGGCAACTGATCTGCAGGAAGGCAGCAGTTATGATCAATATTCCAGAGAAGGGCATCAGCCTTCCTTTCATGCCATAGCTACATTCAGCTAGCACATGTAAGGAGAAGAACTTTCACTATGGATTTTTGGAAACCAGCTCTTTTCACACTGCATTAAGGAGCATTAATAGTCTGCTGAAAACAATAGAACCCTTCTCACAACAGGTTTTACATGCATAAAATAAAACATGGAGGATTACAGAGGAAATCAATTATACTGAAATACTGTTCTAATTTTTTTAAGTCCATGAACTCTAGTTTAAGAAACCCTGTACAGAACTTTTTCAACTGTGGGTTTCAACCTTATGGGGTTGCGAAAATTTGGCAACAGTAAAAGGTTTCTGCACATATAATGACCAAAAATTAATTCAAAATCAAAAGTGTAATGAATCCAAGGTGTTTCTGGCAGCAATTGCCTGTGTTGCATTGTGCAACTTCACTGTAGCCTTGGTTTTGAGCACATAGCATCACACTTTGCACAGGACATGCCCTCAGGCCACACAATGCCAGCAAATGCTTTGGAAAAGCAAAAAGGAGTCCTGAGTGGAAAAGGTTCAAGAAGCCCTGGTTTAGAAGACCTCATCATAGTGGGTTAGCTCAGCTTGGCTCTAGGTGCCAAATGTTCTTAGGGGCTTATCTCTTTGCATTTCTTGGTATATTTTACTTCTTCCATGAGTGTTCTTATGAGGGATTTTATGTGCTTGGCTATGTTACCCAGAGTCCTAATGTCTTCACGCATGCAGAGAGTCAATGGGATTTGATTGTGAAAAATCTGAATCATAAGCAGAAGAAAAAGTTGTTTGCTTGACGGCACCTTCTGAAAGTACCTCTTCTCTAGAGTATGCCTAGGTCAGAGCTCAGTGATCCAGAAATACATGAAAAAATCAAGAATTTTAAACTTGATTATCCCCTTTGTACTAAACAATGGACTTTTCCTAGAGAGGACTTAAGTGTCTTCTTTAATTAAATCCAGAATTCTTTACTTGGATGATGAAGAAAATTACCAAGAATAATAAAATCTTAGGTTTGGAAATAACTTTAGTGTCTAAGACAGTATTATCCCTTTCATTCAATGAACTCATTACCTCTATACCAGACAGGGCAAATGTTTACCCATCCTCAATTCAAATACTGTTAAGCGATGAACGGTGCATTGTTTCACAGTGCATATCATTTTCCTTTTGGACAGCTTTATTATTAGAAAATTCTTTCTAATAATGACTCTGTATAACTTTTCCTTATGGGTTTTAAGGCTATACTCTGGAAATTACATAGAATGCATTTGTTTTCAGTTCTGATTGATAGCCCTGCAAATATTTGAGGAGTTATTGCGTTCTTGCCAAGTCATTTATCTTCCAAGATAAATGCCATTCATTTGTTCAAAATTCTTTATATTACTTGATTCCCAGATCTTTCATCATCGTAGCCTTCCTCTTGACATGCTCCAGTGTGTCAATATCCAAGTGACACATAGTCAGAGGCCTTAGGCTCTGATGTCAGTTCTGAAATTTGCTAGCTATGCTGTTGGATAAATGATGGTCCTCAGTTTCCTTTTTTGTAAAATGGAGATGATGATAACCCTTAGCTATCTCACAGAGAGTTTATGAAAAAAGTGCTTTATGAAATTTAGAAATGCTGTACAGAAGTAACAATTATTATTAAAAAGTATCACTCAGATATGAACACAATACACATGCACATGGCAGTAAGATGATTTTATCTTTCTATCTGGCCACCACATTTCTATCAATTTTGCCTGAAATTACACTGACAATTTGGATGACCATGCAAAACAAATGTTTCTGATTACAGTCAATTATAATCCATGGGTTCCCCCCACTTTACAACCAAGCCCCTCCCTGACCAATGGCTCCTGTCAGGACTTTCTCTTTCTGTACCTGGGTGCTATTGATATTCAGAACTTAAATGGAAGAATGAAAATTTATCACTGTTAAGCATCATTTTGTTGGTTTGGGTCCACTGGTTCAGACTGTCAAGACAAGTTTAGATGTATATTTATCTCTTTACTTTATCAGCTTTTCTTTCAAAATTTGTATAACTTTCAACTGTGAGAAGGATTTCTTTTTATTTATTTGTCCAGAATGATAAAACTTAACAGGAACAGAACCAAGGTTGGAGCTCTGTGGCAGGTGAATGAAGACCTCCTTCATAACTGATATCAGTTTAGTAAGTCAATAATCTTGGGAAGTGGCCACCCAACGAGCTTTCAGGTTTACTTAACTGTAGTATATTTACTACCAAGCCAATAGCATAAAGCATACGAAATTCTTTGCAAACCACAAGAAACCATAATGTGTCCATTACCAGTAGCAGCCTTTTTGCTATTCTTTACCCTTTACACACCTCTTTCCTCTCCATGACCTTTTCTTAACTGTCCTCCATGCCTAGAATGCACTTCCTCTTCCCCTCTTCTTCACAGGTTCCTCACATCAGCTCACGCCCTACCCACATGAAGTCTTTCCTGATCCTCCTGACTGCTAGAATTCTTCATCCCAAACAACTCTATTCATTTTCTAAGTGGTTGTGCATTATCTCCCTGTTAGAAGGTCAACTCATTGGCAACAATCAACTGCTTCATTTCTGTCTTTGTATTTCCAGGGCCCTTGGTTGCTGATTAACTGGCTGATCAATTACTATTAGCCAGCTCACATTTCTCCAATACTTCCTTAAGGGTATAATGAAGGGCTTTGGTAGATGTGTTGAAATTAAGACACAGTATCTATATCAAACAGAGAATTGGAATTTTAGAGCAGAAAGGCATACTAGAGAGACCCTTCAGCTGACTACTTCATTTTAGATGGTGATGACAATAAAAATAATAGCTAATGTTTATACAACACTTTAAGATTCCTAAAATGGGGAGAATAGAGAAGGGAGGAAGAGAAGAAGCATTTATATAGTACCTACTATGTGCCAGGAAGTGTGCCAAATTCTGAGATAATTTTATATCTCATTTGATCCAATATATCCAACAATACTCTGAGGCAAGTGCTGTTGTTATCTCCTTTCCAGTTGGGAAAATGGAGGCAAACAAGTTAAATGACTTGCTCAGGGTCACGTAGCTAGTAAATGTCAGAGGCTAGATATGAACCCAGTTCTTCCTGATTCTAGGCTCAGCACTTTATCTATGGTACCACATCACTGACTAAATGTAAAAGTTATCTTATATCCTCACAACTTTGTGCTATCATTACCTCTGTTTTACAGAAGAAGAAACTGCTATTGAGAAAAGTTAAGTGACTTTTCCAAGGTCACACAGCTAGAAAGTATCTGGAACAGGATTTGAACTCAGGTCTTCTTGATTCCAAGTATAAATATCCATTATACTATCTACCTCCTTTTATAATAAATAAAGCTGGTGCAGGGAGATTTAGTTAGTTGCCTAGAGACACCCAGCTAATTAGTGATGGAGTGGAGACTAGAACTCATATCTCCTGACATTTAGGGCAGTAATCTTTTCCATTACACCATGCTATAGCTTATAGCTTCCCCTTCTCTGTGCCCTCTCCTTCCATTTGTCAGCCTTAGGGGGAGTCTTTTTTAATTTCTGATATCCTTCCTAGATTATTTATTCCTTCTCTTTAGGAATTCTTTATTCTCTCTAATAAGTCAGGAGACTACTTTGCATTTGCGGCATCCATAATGATGAGTGCCTCAGCCAGCAAATGCACTGTCCATCTTCACCCTGAATGTCATTATTATACCTCACCAGATTATTGAGGCGAATTACATGACTTTGTGATTTCCTCTGGAACCAGACTGCCTGCTCATCACTGGGTTTTTAAAGTAGTTTCTCTTGGAACTAGCGTAATAGCAGAGTTCCTGGCAGACACTGTGTTCTCTCCCATATTTAAAAAACAAACAACTACCACAAGTATCTGGATCTGCCACTGCCCCCCTCTATAAACACCGGGAGTTTTGAGAAGGGCAGATTCCCCTCCATGTCTTCGTTCTTTGCCCTGGGGAATGCCCCCTTATAGGGATGTTAGCTAAGAAAGTTCAGGACAATATGCAAGGCAGGGTTTGGGTAAGGATCTGGGGGGTAGGAGGAAAAGGATTGATGTTCATATTTCCCGGCATTAAGAAATGGCAGTTATGACCAAGGAAACTTACCAATAACAATCTTCTTTGGGGAACATGACCACAGGAGAGAAAGGTTTCTTTAAAATAAAGCAATGCAACTACATAAATATAGTGACATAGCCATTTTTCATAGGATTCTTTTCCATTTTTATCTTGACCCCTGATAGCTGTGGTATTGTACTTTCATTTATTTATGAGATGAAATGGGACTACAGGATCTCATCTCATCTGATGTCAGATCTCAGGTTTCCTTATCATGGCTACCACCCAAGGGAGAGAGGAGAGGATGATTTCTCCATAAAAATTCTGCTCTCCACCCTACAAACTTTTGACCTTTCATTGCATCATGCTCTCTGATTTCATCAGTGGTCTCCTTTTCTCCCATGTCAACTGCAATCTGACCTATTCAACTTATTTAAGTATACAACTAAATTTTATTACAATGAGAGGAAATTTCAGGCTACAGATCTTTTATATTTAAGGTTGAATATAGACACGGTTCATGTTACTCACTTTGCTTTACACAGATTTAAAATACCAAATAGTCCCTTCGAGGCACACACTATTAGGATTTTTTTTTAAGTCATAGGCTCCTTTAGAGGGTGATCCAATTTTTCTTGTAGATAACCCAAACTACATTTATCCCTTCCACATTTGGGGGGTTGATCTAGAAGATCTGCATAAAATTTTTGGCCTTCCCTTTGTGCCAGAGAAGAAATCTGAATTGTTTCTTTTTCTTTTATGGGTTGTTTACAGTGTCTTACTGTAAAATTTGGGTTGATATTATACAAAACTATACATATATTTTATGCATGAATTTCTAAACTTTTTCTGTGTCATCTGCTGATGTTTGTGTGTCATCTGAGGCTTCTACAAAACTTCCCCCAAATTCCCATTTAATCTCTTATGCCAATCTGCCATGTATCGAAACCGTGATGGGGAAAGTTGTGATGTGGAAGGAATGTCTGTACTTCTATCTAAAAGGCCTTTTGGTTTCTAAAAGAATAAAATTATTTCTTATTTGGGCTCCAAGTATATGCCTAGGTAACTTCTTATTGAAACCATGGTCTAAGCATGACTGCTTTCCTTTTCAGCTAAAGCTATTGTTTCCCACCTTCTTTCTGTAGAGATTATGGTTTCTCTATCTCTTCTCTCTGTATTGTGAAATAGGACTTATTGTCAGCCTCTATCTGCACTTTGGATCTTCCATGAATGTCCTTCCTTTCCCGTCTTTCAGGCTGTTCTCTCATATTGCTGTCCCATCATCTGTCTCCCTACTTGGTCCAGGTGGGGATTCTCTTTTTCCTCAGTCCAAGAATTATCTCCTTTTATAAAAACTTTTATAACAACTTCTACTTGGATTCATGGGGGATGTTAACATCCTTCTTGGCTTCCAATAAGCCTTTCAAAATGCTTAAGACACCTCATTCACATTTTAACATGGACACTACCTGATCCTTTTCTGGGAGTGGAGTCATTCTTAAATTAACCACCATGTTTAGGGGGAGGAAATATTTTGCTCCAATTTTTATGGATTTGTTGCCCTTTGAGTATTACCAAAAATATGAAACTTTAAAAAATGAAAGTAGAAGTGGATAAACTTTTCTTATAGGGAACACCAAAGGGAAACTCATAAAGTAGGTAGAAATAGAGAATAAACCAAATTTTGAATGGAAATCCAATTTAACCTATTGGTCATTATTGAATGACACTCAAAGTATTCCCCCTTTTTAACCATTACTGAGGTAGTACATGATATCCAAAAAGTCTTAGTGTATCTTAAACCTTATCAAATCTTAAATCAAATAAGCTTATATAAGCATTTTTAAGCTTATGGAAGCTTAAAACTGCACTAAAACTTTTGGACACCAGGTAATTTCATAGAATTATACAAATCACAGATGTGTAAGGGACCTTGGAGTCCAATTGGTCCAATTCATGTATGAACAAGAAAATAAGAATCTCCTCTATTGCAATAGTGTCAGACCCAATTAGAAAGGGATCCCTATGAGTCATGGACTGACTTAGAAAACGTCAAATTAATACCATCTATGGTTTACCATATTTTTATTTATTTTGCTAAATATTTCTCAAATAGTGGTATGGTAGGTAGAGAGCACTGGGCCTGAAGTTAAGAATATCTGAGTTCAAATCTAACTTCCATCGCTTACTAGTTGTATCATCCTGAGAGAGTCACTCAACCTGTCACCTTCAGATTCCTCATCTGTAAAATGGGGGTTTATTGTGAGGATCAGATGAGATATTTGTCAAGTGTTTAGGACACTAATAGATGAGATAATATTTTTAACACACTGGCACAAGTAAGCACTATATAAACATTAGCCTCTGTTATTGATTTGCTTGGCAGCACTTAGGAGTGTTGGAAGCTATGTCCTTCCCTGATCATGTGTTTGACACCTCTGCTCAATAGCACACCCTACAATTGGACATTTAGCCTCTTCCAAAAGATTTTCAATGAAGGGGAATCCACGATCTCTTGACGTAGCCTGTTCCACATTTAGATATTGCTACTTAGGAAATTTTTTTTTACATAAAACCTGAATTTTCTTTCCTACAATTTCTACCCATTGTTCCTACTTCTGCCTCCTGAGGTCAAGCACAAAATAGCCCCTCAAATACTTGAAGCAAGGCATCACATGCCTTCTTGTACAACTTTTCTCCCAGTTTCCTTTACCTGATGCTTGTATGGCATGATGAAGACCCTTCACCGTCCTTCTTGTTCTTTGATGGACACCTTCCACTTTATCAATATCCTTCCAGAAATGAACACACAATATCCAGATGTGGTCTTACAGTCCTTGCCATTTTCTTGCCTGACCACCTTCCTCTTTCTAATCATGCCCAAGACTACATTCATCTTTTTGACCGCCATAGCACCCAGGTGATTCACAGAAAGCTTGCAATCCACTCCATCTTGTCACTCTTTCAATTCACTTGGAAGGAAACAAAATAGGTAATGGCGAAAAAAACCCCCATGATAACAACATTCTGCTACCCTGGGGAAAAGAGAGGAAATTCCACATTTTCACCAGTACAGAACTCTTTGATCCAGAAACTCTATTACAAGCCAAAATCTAGGCTACTATTGGCTAAAGAAAAGGGGTGGGAGCATCACATAGCAGACGCAACCAATGAGGTCACAACATATCTTCTCTTTGTATCATGGGACACACCATGTAAGACTTACTCAATTTTCCTACTGTAGAAAAGACATGATTTTTTCAGTATTGAGAAAATGAATATAAGACTTTTCAAATCCAAATTCAGTACCGTGAGCCTTGTCTATAACAGTCATTTTATTCTTAATATTTTAAAAAAAATTCTTAGATAAATAGAAGGCTTACCTATCACTTTTCCTAGAAAGAGAGACTTAGGAGAATTGAACAGCGTGTCAGATGAACTTGGCAGGCTGTAGCTCACTGGAGAGTAATGATCAAGCTGTGAGAAAAGAAGAAGAAAAAGCAAGAGAAATTTTTAAGAGTGTGTGGTTATCTTGTTCTGGAATCAAGTCTTCCTGTGGGGATTACATCACTGTTTAAACCTTGGAAACCAGATGCTCTCATTTCACCTGTGGCTACTGATGTATCTCTTTGAGATTGCAGGTCAAACTATTGTTTTTCCTGGGTAAATAAAATATGGCTTTTATTTACTAATTATCTATCCCTGGACTTGGCAGATGACTTCCTTTCTCGCTGGTTTCTGGCACTTGCTCTTATCAATGGGGTTAGGCTAGATTGATGACGTGTCCAATATTTGGTTCCGAGACAGAAAATGCTTTGCCTACAATGCTAGAGACACAGTCTTCTTTTAGGAACTTTGCCAAATGTGGTTCCTTTTGGCTTTTTGTATCATTAACATTCAAGGTATTCCCTATTTTTAGGCCTAATATTTGTTTTCAAGTGTTTAACCTCATAGAGAGAGAAGAGCTGGGAAACATGCTATTGGTAATGAGAACTAGAGCGATGCAATTTTCCAGAACATAACATGGTAAGGAGTGAGAAATGGAGAAAAAAAGGAGTCATTCCCCTCTACCTGACCTTGCTCTTTTGGCGGCAGGCATAGATTAGAGGGCAAGAAGGAAAAAAAAACAACCTTGGGAAACCCAACTTTGGGAAGAAAAAGATAAATAAAAACTCCCCTTGGGTAAGCATTTATATCTCCCAATGAAAAATTCGGTTGCTGTTATCATTGGATCAAAGGATGACGTATTTCATTGAACCAATCATGTGACACATGACTGCCCATTGCTAGTTATCCTTTTATATGTAAATGTCTTCCCTCATATAGCTCTCAGAGGCAGATATGATGTCTTACATTTTTCATCTGCTTGTAGAAAACATGAAATAGGATAGTTGCTCTTTTGCCCACTAGTTGGAGGCTTTTTGACAAGTCACTGCCTCTCTGGGCCTCCTCATCTGCAAAATGAGAAGGCTGGAGTATAGAGCCTCCAGTCTCTTCTAGGTTTAGATCTATGAATTTATGATTCTGTTTTATTCTCAAACTTACAGTTTTATATACACTAGCTAAGATAAAGAAGTTTTGATCATAAGGATCATAGTTTCAGGACCTTAACTGGCTTTTTCCTCCACCAAGTCCTTTATTATAAAAGAAGGTAAAATCTGTACTTCTGAGGGCCTAGCCATGGAGCTCAGGCAGGTCTTACTATACTGGAAAAGTTTCAAAAATGATCTTGGTAATGCTTTTTGAAGACCAGCCTAGCTAAGTAAGGAGAGGTTGATTACCAGTAAAGAGCATGGTGGGGTGGGGTAGAGGATATGTGGTAAATTCTTTGGTCATGGTAACCAATCAAACAAAGAAAGATATTAATGGCCTTTAGTCCTGGGTGGTCTCCACTGGTTTCTACAGTGAAAGTACCAGGGTGGTGGAAAAGGGCAAGAGAGGGTTAAGATTCACAACTTTTGGGGCGGCTAGGTGGTGCAGTGAGTAGAGCGCCGGCCCTGGAGTCAGAAGGACCTGAGTTTGGATCCGGACTCAGACACTTAACACACACAAACAAAAACCTAGTCGTGTGACCTTGGGCAAGTTACTTAACTCCAATTGCCCTCCAAAAGGCAAAAAAAAAAAAAAAGATTCACAACTTTTAGACCATCTAAAAACTTTCATTGGGCTGGTGAATGAAGTCTCTGGATCCCTTCTGAAAATCATGATTTTGAATGCACTAATAAAATACACAGGTTTACAAAGGCAAATAATTTTTATTGAAATATAGTTATCAATTAAAAAAATAACTTCCCAGATCTCCTGAAATCTATCTACAAACTCTTGGGATTCTGTGAACTCCAGGTTAATAAACCTTGTACTAGAAGAACAAAGCATATCAATCTTGACATTCTTGTTATAAATAAAAACAGAAGAAGCAATTTGAAACTAAATTGAAGAATGCCTCTCAGGTTCTCCCTGGAAAAAAACAAAAACAAAGGAAGAGGCTGGAAGAGTCTTATTGTATGCTCAAAAGCAACACCAAAAAGCATTTGATGGTATATTGGATAATTTTGTATTATAGTGCTCAAGATACCCCAGAGGAACTTGGGTATTTCCCTGAAGGACACTGTGACACTGAATGCTGTATATATGGAAAGAGACAAGACTCCTAAGTGCCAGGAGACTTTGGAGACTCTAGCAGAGGTCGTACCCAAGGCTGTAGGACACCATACATATAGAGAGCAAGAGAACTAAACCCAGAGGCAATGCCTTTCTTTCCTAGAATTGCTCTCTAGCAGCCTGACTCACTAGCTGTGTACCCCTGGAAAAGGCACTTAACTACTTTCTGCCTCAGTTTCCCTATCTCTCAAATGTGAATAATAATAGCACCTATATCACAAGGTTGTTGTGAAGATAAATATTTGTAAAGCTCTTTGCAAACCTTAAGGTGCTACATAGATCTTAACTATTATTATTATAGATACAACCCACAAAGCAGAAATAGACAGCCAAACTGTCCCTGCTGTCAGCCTAGACTTAGATGAATACATCTATAAGGACCCTTGTGGTAGGCCTGAATCAGTTACTGATTGAGGAATAAGAGCAGAGATCAGCCTGTGATAAAGGAACTGGACCCATAGCAAAGTCACTAACTTATGTTATAACAGGGGATCCTGGAGAATAGTTAGACATGTATTCAGGGGATAAATTCAGAAGTCAACAAACATTTTTCAGTCTCCTACTCTGTGCCAAGTACTGTGCTGAGAGCTGGAAATAGAAAGAAATGCAAAAAATAGCACCCACTCTCAAGGGACTCATGGTATAAAAGGGGGAGATGACATGAAAACAATTATGCACAAATAGGAAATATACATGGTGTTTCATGTAATTTCAGAGGGAAGCTACTAAGATTAAGGGTGATCAGGAAAGGCTTGTTGACGATGAAGGAATGTTAGCCAAGACTCAAAGGATGTCAGGGGAGCCAGGAGTTGGAGATGATGAGTGAGAGCATTCCAGGACTGGAGGAACAGCAGGTGAAAAGGCAGAGTCCAGAGATGGGGTGTCTTTTTCGAGGAAAATTAAGGAGGACAATATCACTAGTTCATAGAGTACGTGGAGGGAGGCAGGTTGTAAAGGGTTTTAAAAGTCAGAGGCGTGTCTTATAGCCAGCTGTATATATTTATTGCTGTGCATGTTAAAATTACTGTATTTGAGTGTACACATTCTTTTTTTTACTATGTTGATTAGATTATATACTACACTATGCTTATGCCGTGACAATGTCTGCTTTGTTCATTGTTTCTATGTGATATGCTAAAGTTAATAGTCACACTGTATATGTTATACAGGACTGTGGAGAGTATTGTTATTACAGCTAGTTAGCTTTGTTTTGTTACATAGCCATGCTTTGTTTGCTCTGGCGTTTATAATTATTTGTTATATACCCTAGATATCAAAGTAGGCTTGAGGGGTTCTTGGACTATGTCTTACACATATGTTTCTTAAGCAGATTGTCACAGAAGGGCTCTCTCAGATGATGCTTTGTTGGTGGGCATGTCTATTGCAGTACTGTTAATGCACATTTGTTTTCTTTTTGTAGGTTTGTTATCGAGGACATCAGGAAAATCAGTTTTGTTGTTTAAGATGCTGATGTTGTAATCCTGCTGCAGAATTATGTGTTTTCCCAGCTGATTTTTTCAAAGAGGTACATAAAAGCTTCAGCCCAGGGGAGGAATATAGCCTCACCCCTGCCTAGGGACAGTGGGTAGGTTGGGTAGTTCCCAGAAGAACAGTTCTCAGAAAGACACATTGTATGCTGTATATATGGAGATATATATGTATTTATGTGGCTCTTGATTGGTGGAGAGAGTCCAAGAATAGTGCAAAGAGGGAGAAGATGGGAGAGAAGAGGCAAGGCAAAGACTGTGAATAACTAATGTTACCTCCCAGAGACATATGAATGTAGAAAATGCTGACACCCCAATATGTTCCTTGAATCCCAGCACCTGTCCCTCCAGAGACTGCTAAAAGTAGAGTAAGAGATTCCTCTGCTTGCTTGAGCTAAGATTTCATTTCACTTCCAAGTCACAGACCTTGGCACTTACCAAATGGAGAAAGACGAAAGACAAATGAAACACTGGTTTAGATTGTTAACTAATTTATAAAATCTTACAGAGAAGGAATATTATGAACACTATCACTTCATAAAACAGAGAGAAGCAATAGAGGGTAAAGCCGCCAAAAAGAAAGATTAGCAAGAACAGCAACTAAGCATAGTCATCCTGATTGCTATTAAGGATGAAAATGGAATGATTTCAACAAACAGAAGAAAAATGGAAAAGATCTGCAGAGATATTTGTAATCATTTTTACCATCAAGGAAAGCAGAACCATATTACGTGCATTTTAACAACATACTCCTGGAAGGTCCTTTTAGAGGAAGGTGAAATATCACTAAAGAGAAAAGATAACCAAAAAAAAGGTGAATTAGACTAAGTGTACAGAGAGGAGGACTAAGCTGGTGCCCAAAACATGAAAGAAATCTCAAATCTTATTAATATAAAAAAAGGAGACCAATAGAATATCAACAACTATTTTATTTGCTTCTTTAACCATCTATAAACTAATTTATGAGAATAATCTACATGTACATTTAGGGGATCGTCAGTGAGGTCATTAGTAGGAAACAGGCAGACTTTTGCAAGTGATCTTCATCACAATTTTATTATCACACTAATTATTGAAAATGGCAGTTAGGTGGCACTGTGGATAGAGCATTGGACTTGGAATCAGGAAGACCCATCTTCCTGAGTTCAAATCTAGCCTCAGGCACTTACTAGCTGTGTGATTTTGGGCAAGTCACTTAATCATATCTGCCTCAGTTTCCTCATCTGTAAAATGAGCTGGAGAAGGAAAGGCAAACCACATCAATGTCCTTGTCAAGAAAACCTCAAATGAGGTCACAAAGAGTCAGACATGACTGAAAACAACTGGAAAAGATTGATTGAAAAGTAAGCAAAATCTCATTACTTTTATTGTTTGTGATAAGAAAACATTTGATTTGCTGGAATTAAATATCATCTTTTCCAACAACAAATCTGCCATCCATACATAAAAATTCTTCAAGATTTACTAGAAGACACAACAGGTTACACTGTTTCACCACTCTGATTATAAATATCAGTGAAAGCACAAAACAAGGAGACATCTCACTGAAGGTACTTGTACCTCTGGGATGAGGAAGATCTAAGTTGCAAAGGAATTCTCTGTGGATGACAAAGTGTTTGTGAATGATATCATACTGGTTATATCAAGCTCTAGAACATTCAAAGCCTCCTGGGAAGTATCTATAACTATTCAAATGAGTATGATATAACTAGTGAGTAAATGAATGAGTCAACAAGAATTTACTCAGGATTTATGATATTCTAGCTTCTGTGCTGATCACTATAAATACAAAGAATTGCAAAAACATGGTCACCACCTTCAAATATCTTACATAATAACTGGAAAGACAACATACAAAAATTATAAGGTATATATGGTATAAATGAAAAGTAATCCCAAGAATGAAGAGGGGGCAAAAGGGAGGACTGGGATATGATTTATGCTAAGGTTGGAATTTGAACTGCTTCCTGAAACATGTTGGGGAACTAGGAGGCAGAGAGGAGGAATGACAGCATTTCAGGTGTTGGGGAGAGCAAGTGAAGGGGTAGGGTGTAGAATCAGGAGATGGAACATGATGTGCAAGAAACAAGAAAGCTAGTGTACCTAGGGAATAAAGAGCCAGAAGGTGAGAAAGACCAGACTGCTGAGAGGAAGTGCAGGTAGCAAATGTATACAACTTTCTTAAGGAGTTTATCTCCAAAGGGGAAGAGAATAAAAGATAATAACTTTTGGGGATGATCAGACCAAGAGAGGGGTTTTTAATGATGTAGGGGGATTAGAGTGTTTATATGCAGTAGAGAAGCAGCCAGTGGACAGGGAGAGACCAAAGATTATTAAGAAAGTAGGGATGATAGTGCCACTAATCAGTTGGAGAAGTGTAAAGCCACGCACAAGCAGCTTTCCAGAACAATGCTGCTGTGAACAGCTTTCAAGGTTCTGCTTACATAGTATAGTGAACACTCTATTTATTCAATAACAAATCAAAGCAAAACATTCACAGAAAATCAAGGTACAACATTCACAATGTTATAATTTATCACAGAAAAAACAACAACAACAAAATATAGAATTCACAATGACATCACAAAAATGGCCAGATAGTTTTCACCAAAATGGTCATAATAGTTTTCTACAAAGTACAATCATTTAGAAACTCAATCATTCAATAATCCTTAAGGAGGCTTGCCTTAAGGGACACAAAATACAAAAGTCCAAGTATTCCACCCATGAGTAGTATATTCATTTAGTCAATAACAGAGTCCTTAATTCAGTCACAAAATACAATCACAAATAAGTTACAATTCCATCAGTTACTACGCAACAGAAAATAACACAATTCAGCAGACAGGGCTTCCAGCTGTCTGATCATTACATCCATACCTACTTAGTCACCAGGGAGGGAAGCACCAATATCTGGGTTTTCAAAGCCGGGGGGTGGGGTGGGGCTCAATGGCTGCTCAGAGTCTCATCTGGCCAAATCATGCAATTCTTCCCAAAGTGAGTCCCAAAGCAAAACTTCACATCAGGGTCAGTTACTACTCAGTATTCATGGAGAGGTCTTTTCATCTTAACTCAGGGCAGGCTTTCAGCTTTCAAGGTTTCCATTCCATGGTCCCATCTCCTACTTGAATTCACCAAACTGTCAGCTGGGTTCAAAGGCAGACAGCTTCCAGCTCCTTGTTCAGCTCTCTGTGCAGTTCCTGTTTCACACTGAAGCTCACAGTGTCCAGTCCACCTTAAATCCTTCACAGTCTCTATTCCTGGGAAGTCAAGGCTTAACAAAGCCACAAATAGACAAAGTACCAACACCACAGTCATGCCTCCTCTGGCAGTTCTGGCTGGCCCTCAGGAAATCCTCAGCAGCCTCATCAGCTTGGCTGGCCCTCGGAAGTCCTCAGAAACTTGGCTGGCCCTCAGAAGAAGCTCTGCCACCACAAGTTCCCAGGAAATTCTGACTTTCCCATCTGGGGTTTTTCCTTATATACAGTATTGTTCCTCCCTATTCAGCCCCTTCTTGTCACGTCAGCAACAGGGGTTCATACCCTCTGTTTCTTTAACAGAGGCTTAATTTGAAACTAGGTGTTAAGTATCTCTTGGCTTAGCAATACAAAAGGATCTTCAAATTTCATTACTATTATAAGAAGATGGGGTAACATGGGATCACTTGGCATGTGCAAGGGTTTGCCTTGACAAGAAGGGCCATGTCTTCATGTGAGATACTGGTGAAGAAGATAAGGGGGGAACACATCTGAGTGTTCCCCCCTTGAGGGGGGAATGAGATGAGGAGGAAGGAAGAGAAGGTTCCTCTAAGTGAATAGTTTCAGTTTTTTTCCAGGGATGAATGAAGCAAAGTCCTCAGCTGATAGGAGAGGAAAGGACTGTAATGGTAGGAGGAGGGGGTTTGAAGAAGGATGAGAGGGTTGGGATGGCTTTTGTGGTGAGTGATAAAATGGACCAGCTATGGAGATATAAAGGGATTACCCTGTTGTAAAGAGTACCCAGCTAAGATTATGTAACATAAATGTTTATTGCACCCAGTCTATAAACCCTTTCACTAATTTCTCTACTTTTGAAAAACCAAGTGCATGAAGAACATCTATTGATATGCATTTGGATTAAAAAAAACTGTAGAAATTGTCCATCAATATAAATATCTGGGTCAGACCATAAAAAAGGATAATGAAATTGGACCTAGAAATTAATAGGAGGAAAAAAGGCAGACTGTATTGGTCTCAGGAAACTATGAAGCACCTTTAATGATCCTAATTTCTCCCAGAACAAAGGCTGATATTTTAACAACTTATAAATCTCCACTGCTGTTGCATGGCTATGAGTCTTCAAATGCTATCATCTCTGAGAATTAAAGGCAGTTATCAAATAGAGCAGCAGATGGTGGTTCTACATAGGCTGAAACATGTAAAAAATAAAGAACTTTGTAGAACACCTGGAGTTAAGGATATCATTAGGGTAATATGTGTTTGGAAAAGACAATTGGCTGATCACATGGCAAGAGTGTAAGATAGAAAGCAGACAACCCAAGAGCTCCATTAGTACCCACCTGATGTCCAGGGAATGTGAGGTCAGCCCATAGAACACTGGGAGGAGCCCTTATGGTGAATTTATGGGATATCATGGGAGAGAGTTGGATGGTGGTTGTGATACGCATTGTTGGAAGAAACATCTGAGTCACTGAGATTATAGATCCACTTGATGAAGAAGAACATGAGGGGTGGCTTGTCTCTGAAACTCTCATATCCACAGAGACTATAAAAACCACCAATTGTGGACTTCTGGCTATAAGAGGTGAGCTTTAACTGTGGACTAATTCCCATCAGGATAAGACATCTTCAAGGGGCAGAAGGAGCTTATGAACCACATTTAATCCATTATTTAAGGAGATAGTCCCTTCCTGTTTCTTGCATGCTGAAAGCCATAGACTGCTATAGTTATCCTGGATGTTATGTTTCCCCTGTGCTTATTGGCTTCCCTCCAAATGGAATACTCTTTTCACTATCCTTTTTTTTTTTGGTTAAAACTCATCCTTCTTGACGCAGAAAACAATTTTAATGTGCCAGCCTTGGTGATATAATAATTTGGGGAACATTGGGTGGGGTAGGGTAGGGGGGGAGTAGAACTGGTCTGGAATAAACAAGAAAGAACATCCAGTACTGTGCTGACTGAAACAGCTTTCTCCACTAATCTAAGGTTATAAGAAGAAGAAATAAACTCAAGAGAGGGTAATTTATAAAGGAAACTGAATTTTCTCCAAACTAAAATGTCTCTCTCTCTTCCTCCTCCTCCTCCCCTTCCCTCCCCCCCATTCTTGTTCTTGTTCTTCTTTTCTTTTTCTTCCTCCTCTTCCTCCTCCTTCCCCCTCCTCCCTTTTCATCCTTCTCTTCTTCCTCCCCCTCCTCCTCCTCCTTTTCTTCTTCATCTCCTTCTCCTTCTCCTTCTCCTCCTCCTTCTCCTCTCCCTTACCAACTGACTCTATGTATGAATTCTTTCATACATACATATGTATACAAATACATACTACATACTTACATACAGAGTATCCCCAAAATCTTGGTGCAGTTTTAAGCTTTATAACTTAAAACTGTGCTAAGACTTTTGTAATCACCTGTATATACATAATGTAAATGCTCTCAGTAGGCAAAGACAACAGGAAGATTGAGGAGGGAGACTGCACTATGTGGACTTTCCTTGGAGTCCTCTACACTTTTCAGTTGACATTGTGCCACAAATGGAGACTTCACTTGACTCCCTGGCATTGTGCCCAAAATACCAGCAGCAGTTTTCTGATTGGCCATACATGGAAAGCTGCCTAATCTACTACTCCATGAGTATTCTGAGCTTGCCTTTTAGTTGATAAAAGGTCAGAACTGCTCAAATAGTATACAAAATGTGTAAAAATATTCTCTTGATGGGGGGAGAGAGGGACAGGAGGGGAGGAGAGTGGAGCAGAGAGAAAATAGAATGTTTGACTTCATCCCAAATGTCAAAGATCTCTGGAGTTATCAAGACAACCAGATCATTGACAAAACATATTCCTAAGTACATGGAAACAATCAGACAGATAAGAAAAAAGGGTAAAGAGGTATGCATAATTTGTTTAAGAAGATTAATAGCAGAATGAAAAGATAGAAGCTACATTAACCAATCAATCAATGAATCAACTAACGTTTAAGTGTCTACTCTGGTCCAGGTAAATTCACTGGGGATTCAAGTTCAAAGAGAGAAACAGTCATTACAGTACATTATAAATACATGCAGCACAAATATAAAAACAATAAATGCAAAAAGGGAAAAACTATCCACAAGAGAAGAAGGGAAAAGAATAAACATTTATATCGTACCTACTACGTGCCAGGTACTGTTCTAAGCTTCTTAAAAAATATTATCCCATTTGATCCTCACAACAACTCTAGGAGGCAGGTGCTGTTAATATATTCATTTTTACAGTTGAGGGAACTGAGGCAGACAGAGGGTTACAGACACTAAGTGTTTGTGACTGCTTTTGAGCTCAGGTCTTGCTGACTCTAGGCTCACAGCTGCCTCTCTTGTATTTAAATAGACGATAGTTTGAGAGGGTGAGCACTAGGAACTGAGGGATAAAGAAAGGCTTCATGCAGAAGGTAGTGCTTAAGCTGCATTTTTTTTTTTTGGAGAGGGGAGAGCAGGGCAATTGGGGTTAAGTGACTTGCCCAAGGTCACATGGCTAGTAAGTGTTAAGTGTCTGAGGCCGGAACTGAACTCAGGTCCTCCTGACTCCAAGGCCAGTGCTCTATTCACTGCATCACCTAGCTACCCCTAAACTGCATTTTTTTTTCAAGCAATTGGGGTTAAATAACTTGTCCAAGGTTACAGGGCCAGTTTTTTTTGTGTGGGTGTTAAGTATCTGAGGCTGGAACTGATCCGGGTCCTCTGGACTCTGGGGCTGGTGCTCTTACTCACTGCGCCACCTAGCTGCCACTCCCTAAGCTGCATCTTAACAGAAGAGAGGAACTTTATTAGGAAAGGAGACCATCAAGTACATGGGATGGCCAGTGGAAAAGTAGGGAGAAGAGAGATGGAGTGCTTTTTTGAGGAACAGAAAGAAGGCCACTCTACCTATATTACAAAGTTTATTCTCCAATAAAGTAAGAAAGATAACTTGGAGCCAGGTTGAGAAAAGATTCAGAAGGTAAACAGAAGATTTTATATTTTGTCTTATGGCAATAAAAAGTGATTAGCGTTGATTGGGGCAGTGAATTGAGTACTGGGCCTGGAGTCAGGCAGATTCATCTTCCTGAGTTCAAATCTGGCCTCAGACACTTACTAGCTGTGTAACCCTGGAGCAAGCCACTTAATTCCTGTTTGCCTCAGTTTCCTTGTCTGTAAAAAGAGCTGTAGAAGGAAATGGAGAACTATTCCAGCATCTTTGCCAAGCAAACCTCAAACCCCATGAAGAATCAGACATGACTGAAACAAATGAACATCAACAGGGTTGATGAAATGGGGGAATAACATGAACAGATTTATGCTTAAGGAAACTCACTTTGGGAACACTCTTCAGGATGTATTGGAATGATCTGAAATGTGAGATAGCGCTATCAATTAAGAGCACATGGAGATACAAATATAGGAGCAATAATATGGGCAAGACATAAGTAGTAACTGTGTGAATAGAGAGTAGGGGTTGTTGGAGAGATGTGGAGGTAGAAGGGATAAGATTTGGCAACTAATTGGATATGTGGGGTACAGGAGAGTGAGGAGTCATAGGTTCTAGTTAAAAACTTGGGAAACTGGAAGGATGGCTCTGCATTTAACAAAAATGAGGATTTTTGGAATAGGGAAGGGTTTTTTTGAGGGAAAGATGAATTCTCTTAGATATTTGGGATGTCCTAGAGGACATCCAATTTGGAATATCTAATGGGTCACTGGTAATGCAGTACTGAAGCTCACTAAACTTATATATACATATATGTGTGTTTAGTACATATATCTAAATGTGTTTTATACATATAAACATACATATATGTACACATGAACTATTTACCTATCCAGAACATACACATATATACATATGTATATGTATATGTATGTATATGTAGATGTGGACATGTGTATATATCTATCTGCACAGAGATAATAATCAAATGTATGGGAGCTGCTGAGGCCACTGAGAGAATACATACGACGAAGAGGGTCTAGGACAGAATCTTGGGGAACACCCCAAGTCAGGTGGTGTGATATGGATGATGAGTCAGCAATGGACACTCAGAAGCAGTGGTCAGGTAGGGAGAGAACGAGGAGGGAGTAATATCAGATTTTGGAATGAAGCTAACTTTGTAGAGAGCAGTTTCAGTTGTGAGATGGGGTCTGAAGCCACGATGAGAAGAGCTGAGGAGTAAGAGAAGTGTAGTCAGAGAATGAAGAGAACCTTTCAAAAGGAGTTGGGCTGAGAAATGGAGGAGGGACATAGGAAGATAGTTTGAGGATAGCAGAGACCAGAGAGTAACTTTTTTAAGACTGGAACTTGGGCATTTTTGAAGAGTAGGGGGGGAGTCAATAGATAAGAGTTTAAAGATTCAAAAGAGACAGAGAACAATTGAGGATACAATTGATGGAGAAGGCTGGAGCGAATGGGGTGAATACAAATGTAGAGGTTTATCTTGGCAAAGAGAAGGCCTACCTCTTTCTTAGAGATTGGGAGTATGGAGGAGAGAGTGGGAAATTATGAAAGTGGGTTTTAAGATAAAAACAGTGAGAGAGAAGAGTGGACTCACACTGAAATAAATAGTATAATTTCTAAGTTAAGGGGAAAGGAATTACATAGCACACTTTTCATAACAGTTAAATCTCTTAAGGGAGACAGCAAATAAAGAACAGAGGCATTCAAACCCCATGAGTCTAATAGCTGCCCCTGAATCCTAGAATTCCTGTCTCTAGGGTTTAAAGGAGACTTGCTTAGTCATGAGTACCCCACAAAACCTCCATAAAGGCTCCCTAAATTGTAATCTCATTAAGGGAGATATGCTTATGAGGTTCCATATCATTGCTACAGCCAGTGACTGTCCAGTTTGCAAGGGACCCTTCATTTCAGGTTGTATGCTCCCCATGCCTGTCCCTTATTAGGTCATTATCTGGCACATCCAATGATCTGTAGGCCAATGAAGTCAGGAGGGCTCTTTCCTTTCTTTGTTCTGGGCATCTGGATTTGTATATGCATAAATCAAATCTTGCTTCTGTCAAATAACAGGATATAGGGACTATGAAGCAGGGACTAATTGGTACCAGACAACAGGATGCAGAAGACCAAACACATGCCATCCAAACAAGAATTCATGGATTACTTCTTGAATAGGCAGCCATGGGTGTGCCAACAAGTCTGGGCCTCATGTTAATATATGATGTAACCTTTCTGAGACAAGTCTTCAAGCTCTAAGTCGTACTACATGGATGCAAGTCACCCTCTCCTCTCAGGATGGATGAGAATAAACTTAATTGGAGGAATAATTATTGATGACTCCAGACAACTTCTAAAGAATTTTAGCTTTAGACAAAGTGAGAGAATGTCAGCAATTCTACCTGAATATATAGCAACCAGAGGCAGATTTAAAGAGAATAGTACAAGAAATTTCTGACCTGAAAACCTTGTTTTTAAAAAATTCTTATATTTACTTGATGGGACATCTGGGACTTCTCCAAGAAACTTCCCCTCCCCATCCCCAAGTAGTAAACAAATCTTTCTCTTAAGATCTACAGTAGAACTTCGTATATTTGCTAAGGTCATAACAAATCAAGGTATAAAGAACCACAGCATTCATTTAGTAGCCCAACTCTCTCATTTACAGATGAGGAAACCGAGGCCCAGAGAAATAAAGCAACTTAAGCAAAATAACAAAGACAGTAAATAGCAGAGCTGGGATTCAACTCAGATCTCTTCTGATTCTTGATCCAGAACTCTTTCAATCATAATACAATGACTTTTATTTTGTACCATAGTCTGTTTACTGCCCTCTCAGGTGTTATATCCCAGGAAGAAGAACAATGAAGCCATATTGTATCTCCAGAGTACTGACAAAATACTGGGAAGCCCTTTTTATATATGTCTAAAGATAGTAATCTCCCTGAGGGGAGTGGGTTGTGTCTTATTCATATTTGTATTCATAATATCTAGGGCAGGGATTCTTAACATTGAATTGTAGATTAAAAAATTAATAACTACATCACAATGTAATTGGTTTCTTTTGAGCCTGTGTATTTTATTTTATGCATTTAAAAAATTCCACTGAGACTCGATTCATTGGCTTCACACCAGACTGACAGAGGGATCCATGGCACAAACACAAAAGGCTAAGAATGCTTTTTCTAGGACTTAATAAATATCTAATGAACTGAACTGAAAAGTTTCTTATGTTTGTTTTGAAATGCTTATTTTAATTATGAAATACTTTTAAATATTGCTTACAATATTGCTTAAATATTGTCCTTTATTATTTAAAAGGTTGGTCTGACTAAGGAGAAGCTGGTGAGTGGTGCTTTCTTTTTCTCCCCAATGTCTTCCAAAGTTGATGTAGATCAAATGTGCCTGAGCTTCTGAGCATGCTGACATCCCACTCTGCATGAATATTGATTGTTTGGAGGTGAATTGGGGTGACTGCTGCTGTTCAGTTATCTCGTTTTATTGTATTTTATAAAGAGGGAATGTGGGAGAAATGCAAAAAAGGCAACAAGCACTCCATCATGTCCCTACAGCATTGCACACAGTAAGTACTCAATAAAAATGGACTGAATGATGGATTCTTTCATCTAAAACGTGATAGACCAATCAGGACCCCTTTTACTTTTAAACAGCTTTGGAGAAGAATATTTAATAAGATCCTCTGAAAATCCATTGCAGTGTCTGACAACCTTTAATGCCAGAAAGGCCTCCATATATTCAAGTCTTAGCTCTACTTGATGACTTAGAAGGTCACTTTCAGGGCTAAATCTATCATCCTATAATTAATTTTCTATATAGACACAGTGAATTCTTTTTGTTTGTACCTATAGAATTTAATTCTGGAGATCTTCCTATCTCTCTTGGGTTAACTTCCTTAAATAATTTTAAGAAACAATAAATTAAGAAACAGCTTTTCCTCTGAATCCTTTTAAATTCAATCTCCCCCAAACTGTGGTGAATTTCAGATTTCCCATGACTTTTCTATCATTAGTTCTAAAATGTAGTGATCAGTTTCTTCTGAGATTCCTTTCATCATTTCTACTTCAACCGTTTCATCCCTATTTGTCAAAATCAAGTCTAGAATCACATTTCTTCATCTTTTTGAGGAATTGGTAATATTAGAGTATCTGGAGCAGGTAGTAGGTAGTCAGTAAATGCTTGTTGAATTAAACTTAATAAAATCATCATTTATTTTTTTGTCTAAATTTTTTTGTCTCTCATCAGCCTTATGATGTTCAGTTCTTGGATTTCCTTACATGTATATAATCCTTTTTTTGGGGGGTGGGAGGAAGAGAGAGCAATTGGGATTAAGTGATTTGCCCAAGGTCATATAGCTAGCAAGGGTTAAATGTCTAAAGCCAAATTTGAACTCAGGTCCTCTTGATTCCAGGGTCAGTGCTCTATTCACTGTGTCATCTAACTGCCCCTATACTGCTTTTACTTTGCTTACTGTGAAATCTTTTTTCTATTTTTTCTTTTAGAATAAACTATACTTTTCCATACCCAAATTCCTGGCATGAATCCTATGCTATGAAGTATCAGTGTTGATACCTGTAAGGTCAAAGGTCCCTGCTTGTATTGGGATCTTTAATTCATTTTGTTTATTTTCAATGCTTTGCAATTTGTATTTTGCTATAGATTTTATTATCTTTTTTTATTGGATGGCTCCCAAGATGATGCTGTTCTCTTATAATATACAGCTTGGCAGATGTTAACAGTTTTCCCCCTTCCCTTTTTCATTTAAAGTTCTCTTGCTTACATCTCTAAGGCATCAGCTACTGTTAGGTGTACTCCATCCCTGGCTAAAGGCCTGTGATTCCTACAGTTTAAGCTGTTATCCACAAATACAAATCCCAATATTAGATACATCTTTTTTCCCCCTCAAATCTGTTTCTCTTTTCTCAATTTCCAACTTCTAATCAGCAACATTTATAGACCTATCACTAATGCTTATACTTTCCCTGGATTTCATAATCACTAGAAGGGCCTTGTGGATTACTGCAGCCACATTTTTATTCATGTGAATCACCAGAAAAATGCAGTGATGATTAGGAAGTTCTTTATCATATACTGGATATGTTCCCTAAGTAAACAGCAGGCCTTCCTATTTTTTGCTATGATGCTAGTTACATAGAGGATACTCCTAGAAGGGTGTTATCAACCACCACTACTTGTATCGTCTTCCTCTGACCCTCAGTGGACCAAACCTGTTTCTTGATAGCACCTATGGATTCACATCATCAATGCTTACAGCACAAGAAGGTGCTTTCTTCTAAGAAAGTATGGTTCAATCCTTTATGGGAAGTACCTATATGACTTAGATGAACCTCTGACAATTCCAGGCGCTCAATGTTTAAGATGCTCTGTGAAAAAATACACACCAACTACTACCATTATATTTATAAGTACTCTCTGCAGGTCATTGCAATATTCCCCTTGACCTCTATATTCCCTGGAAGTAAGAATTTTCAGTTCTTTGTCATCTTTTTTCATATTTCTTATGGCCAACATTCATGGAAACCCATCCATTTAATTCACTCAATGGAGGCTCAGTTTATAAGGACTTTTGAGTTAGACTCCATTTGTTTACTTTCCTTTATTAAAGGAAATTGGCACTGATGGATAATTGGAAGCTTCCTGGGAAAGCTACTGCATAAAGAGAAGTGGTCCATAGCAGTTACCATGAGGATGTCTTAAGCAGAATTTAACTGAACCTTTTCTTAGCTCTCCTAGTTTCCCTTAAGCAGATTTTAGAAGTTTCTTCTTGTCTCTCTGTTCTTTGGTTAATTCTCCTCTATTGAGTCTAGATACTACTATGGTTTGTATTGGTAATGGTGGTAAAGGATAACCATAGAATCTTCTGACCACATAGCACACTGTTTAGGAATCTTCATTGTCCCACCATTACATCTAGGTTAAAATATAAGCTCCTTATTCCAGCATCGAGAGCTCTCCACAATCTGACTCCAGCCTATTGTTCTAGCTTTAATTCATACTATGTCCCTTAAATGACTTAACATTCCAGTAAAACTGAATCATTAGACATTTGCTGAGCTTGTCCTGGCCTCTCCCACTTAAGAGCATTGACTATGTCTGTCAGTCTGTGGAATGGATTCTTTCTACATCATCACTTGTAGAAATTTTTCCTTTACTTTTAGGCTCAACTCAGAGGCTGCATCCTCAATGAAATCTTCCCCAACGTTCTGAAAATAAAGAGAAACTCTCCCTCCCCATTATTGCATGCCTCTCTATTTTTGTTTGATACATGCTGTGTAATTTTTTCTTTACCTACTATTATATTTAATTACTCATATACCTTATTTCCCTTCTAAATTGTAAACTCCTGGAGGGTAGGGCCCTGGCTTTTCATTGTCTTTGTTTTCATAGCAGGAGTGTTTGTTGAACTGAGATGAAGTGAATCACAGCTGTGAGCAGAAGCAGATGTTGCTATGATTTCTTTTCACAGAAGGACAACGATCTATGTGTATTGGTTAGAAAATTAAACAATAAAAGTAAAAAGCAAAAAATTGCAGCAACATTACAAAAAATATCTGCAAAACTCAAGGACCAAAAAGCTCCATCAGATGGCTTATTTATTTCAGGCAATACTTGAAACAAAATTCTACTGTAATAAAAGTTTTTATGGAAGGCTTTTGGAATTTGTTACAATGAGTTTTGATTGGTGTCCCAAAACTGAACCAGAATTTATTCATCTTGTCTTCCTTTCTTATTCACTTCAATAAAATAAAATGAAATTTAAATAAACAGAACAGAAATGAATTTTAAGCTCTTTCCTCCTGTCTCACACGGACTTATGAATCACTGGGGACTGGTGTATAATTATTTTGCAGAAATATATTCCCCTCAATATTTGCACTTTACTGCCATCCAGGGGCTATGGGAGAATGCTTCACTACAACTAATCATCTCATATCACATAACTGCTAAAACGCAGAGTGGGGAGGGAGTTCAGAAGTCATCTAATCCAATCCATAGCTGAACAGAAATCCCCCCATAACATCCCTGACAAGTGATCATCTGTTCTTTGCTGGAATGCCTCCAGTGGAGGAAAAATCAGTATGTCCCAAAGTCCCCCAAATCAGTACTTCCCTGTTTCACTTTAGGATAGTTCTAACTTTTAGGAATATTTTTCTTTACATCTAATCTAAGGCTATCTTTCTGCAATATCCAAGGAGAAGACTCCTAGTTCTCCTCAGGGGCAAGAAAAACAAATCAAATGGCTCTTTGACTGTGACATACTGTTAAAGTCTTGAAGGCATCTACCATGTATCAATCTCTTCATCACCTCCACCTCTCCAATTAAGACTTCTCTTCCTTAGGCTCAACACTAATTCCTTCAACAATTTTCCCATGGCGTAGACTTGAGAATACTCATGGTCTGTGTTACCCTACTCTGGAAAATTCAGTTTGTTAATATCATTCCTAAAATATGGTGTCTAGAACTGAAATCAGTACTCCAAGTATGGTCTAATAATTTTGGAATACAGAAGTAGCACCTATATTTTATACATTATGCCCTACTCAATGTAATCTTATATTGGGGGCTATATATTACACTGTTGATGCATATTGAGCTTATGGTCAGCTAAACCCCAGCGAGATGAGGCAGTGGATAGTGTTCTGGACTTGGAGGCAGGAATAGCTGTATTCAAATGCTACCTCAGACACTGACCTCTCTCACTTAACCTCTGCTTGCCTCAGTTTGCCCATAGCAACACCTACCTCAAGGGGCTATTGTAAAGACCAAATGGGATACTATAGGTAAAGCACTATGAAAACCTATGAATACTAGTTATTACACTTCTCCCTTCACCTGTGCAGATCTTGTAAGTCAGTAAATGAGTCAATAAATGGTGAACTACAAATACATCACAATAAAATTCTCTGAAACCCTCTTGACACAAGAGAGTACCCTGATCATACAATATGATGTAATTTCATTCTTGACAAGCCTTTGCATTATCCCTTTGCTTTTAATGAGGCCAATTTCATTGCTATATAATGGGGGCAGGCCAATGAGCCCAGTCCTTATGAAGACACATCAATGTGCTCTACTGAAACAATCCACCACATGGAAAAAACTGGAGAATCTGATTCTGGGAAAGCCACAATGATGTGTAATGGAAGTAGCTTGGAGCAATTTGGAGCATGTGAAGACCTTATTATAACTGGTTCTGGTCCATTAAGCATGTGGTGAGAAGGAACCTCGATGGCTACAGAAACTGAGGGTACATTCAAAGGGCACTAGCCAACCAGGGCCTAATTCTTCTCTTTGATTGACTTTTTCCTGCCAACAGCATTTCAGTGTAAGAAGAGAAACAATGCAGCAAAGGAAGAGTCTTCAGGTTCTCTCCATCTCTGATGTCACCATGATACCCCTTGTTTAGACATTTGGTCTTTCATTTTGGGTGATGGATATCGGAGGCTACAACTGTGAGAGTTTCAAAAGGGAGGAGTTGAGTTTATGCTGGGTTTTATAGACAACTGATTCAACTTTGAGGCCCTCAAGACATAGGACAAACCTTTGGCACTGGAAAATTTGATTCAATTAAGCATTTGTTAACTCCTACTATGTGCAAAACCCCTGTGCTGAAACTCAACTGTTCAAAATCAAGTTCTTCTTCTCCCAAAGCATTTCACCCAGTTAGTCACTCAATTAATGAAGAAGAATTTTTTTTTTTAAAGCATATGTTACACACCCACACTATGTGAGGGATACAAACACAAAATCAGAATAGTCCCTATCTAAAGAAGCTTATATAAATTCTAAAGGGCTACTTCATATGCATATGTAGAGGCTTATACAAAAGAGAAACCAGGAACCAATGGAGGGATAAGGGGGTGGGGAAGATGGCCATACTAGCTGCTCCAGGAACTTGGAAAAGTCTCAGGAAGAAGGTAGCACTTTTGATGAATCTTAGAGGAAACTAGAAATGACAACATGGGGCAGTGAGGAGGGCATTACAACCAGTGCAAAAGCCAGACAGAGAGGACAGTTTTCTGTGAGGAATAGAGAGAAGATCAATTTGGCTGAATCACAGTGTTTGTGGAGACAAGTAATGTGTAGTAAAGCACAGTAATGCTATTCTTCCCATCTCTTCCTGAGATTTATCTTTTTCTCTTTCTCCAATGTCACCATCATTCTAGTTTCAGACCCTTTTTGTCTCCCTTATAGATTTTTTTCTATAGCATTTCAGTTGGTCACCTAACTCTCTCCCTCTTTGAACCCATGTAGTCAAACTTATCACTTATTTTATTTTTTCATCAAACATTTATTAAGCATCTATTACTATTGGTACATTTGATAGGAACTGGAGGAGACACAAAAACAAATTATGTTCCTCCTCTATTTAAGAATTTGCCATCAATGTCAAGAATTTGAAAATCTATAGAAATGTGTCATAATTTATAAAAATAACAATAAAATAATAACTTCATATTGCCTACTCCATCATACACACATCTGTGCTAAATCTGACCTGGTAAAGGAAGAAATGTAAGGGGATGTGAAAATAAGAAATTTATTGTCTTATTAATTATTTACTTGTTTTATCAGGTACTTCCCAGAATAGTGAGTAATCAGGTCCATGCCTTGTTCAAAATGATTTCTTGTGCTACTGGCATAGGTTATGAAAGAATTTCAAGGTAATTTCTTTTGGGTCCAAGTGACCTATTTCTCTGCACATTTAATTGATGGTCCTTTCACTAACTCTTAATAGGTTGTGTAATATAGCATCATTAAAATTAAATACCATGACTACCTGTGCCATAGGACCATCTTAGGAAGTGAATAACCTCCCTGAAAAACCATGTGATCATAGAAAGAGTTCAATTCTATCTCTGACTCAGCCTGCTTTATGCCAATAGGTTTAGGTGCTGAGCTTGTTTACAGGGATGTTTTTGTGATAAAAATTTATTTCCATTTACACCTACCATTTTCATGGGCAAAGCACTGAAGCCATTTCAATGTCCCGTTTAATTGCATAACTCGAATCCCCTCTTCTTTTTTTATTTTCTCCAGAGCTTCATCCTGGATCCTCTTCTCTTTCCATGTATTTCTTTTTCTTGGTGACTTCATCAGCTCACAACATTTCTCAAATCCATATGTCTAGTCCTAGTCTATCTTCTAAAATTCATTCTCACATCATCAAGTACCTACTGAACAATTCAAATCGAATACGGTATCTTTCCAAATCAACAGATCCTAAACAGAACTAACTACCATTCCCTCCAAACCTAAGCTCCTTCCTACACTTTCCTATCTCTCTCAAAGGTAGCGCCATCCTTCCAGTCACCCAGCCTCACAAACTTGGGGTCGCCCTTAGATCCTCACTCTAATTCATCCATCATTTTCAATCAATTGCCAAATCTTGTCATCTCTACCTTCACAAACTCCCTCTCTCCACTCACACAACCATCCCACTAGTTCAGACTTTCATCACTTCTTACTTGGACTATTTCACTAGTCTCTAGACCAGGTAATCTGCCTGAAGTCTCTTTCCACAGCTACCACAGTGATTTCCCAAAAGGGTAAGTCTGAGTATGTCACTTTCCTATCCAATAAACTCCAATGAGTCCCTATTACTTCTAGGATCAACTCCTCTAGTTCCCTCGTCACTCAAAAAAAAAGACAAAAAACAAAAACAAAAACAAAACAAAAAACAAAAAAAACCCAAACCCAACCTTATTCTTACTGGTATTTGAAATCCTTTACAAGCTGGCCCAATATTACATTTCTAGTCTTATTACACATTATTTCCTTTTACATTCACTATGGTTGTCAAGCATACTACTATTTCTCACCCACTAAATTCCATCTCCTGACTATGTCTTCAGTTTCTCTAAACTGGCTGTTCCACTAGCCTAGAGTCCATACTCTTTCTACCTTACTCTCTGCAGCTCCCTAGTTTCTTTCAAAGCTCAGCTTAAGTACCACCTTCTACAAAAAAATCTTTCCTGATCCCTCAGCTGCTAGTCCTCACCCCGTATCATATCAATATATATATATATATATATACACACACACACACACATACAACACACACATATATATATACACATATACATACACATACATACACATATATGTATATATTAAATTTCTAAACATGTGGATTCCCATTACTAGATTCTAAGTTCCTTAAGAGCAGAGACAATTTTGCTTTAATCCTTGTGCTCTCAGTGCCTAGGGCAGTGACTAGGACATGATAGACACTTAATTCTTGTTAATTAGCTGACCATATTTTTTTCTGCCTTATTGGTGACATGTGGTTATTGCATAGTCATTGCATATGTATGGATATGTTTTATTGTATCTACTGTATTGGGAGATAATAAGAAAAAGAACTGAAACTTATCTAACAATGGATCTCTCCATTTCCCATAGAACTCACATTTACCTCTGGAGTTGAGCTTGTTTGCAGCAGTTTCTTATACCCCAAGGCAGTCTGGGCCCCTGCCAAGTTTGGTCAGCACTGAACAATCTGCCACTTCCTAATCCCTGAGACTGCCTTCAGTTCAACACACTCCACATCTCCATGTTATTCCATTCAGCCCAGAGCTGAACATGTGTGACCCCCTCTATCATATGAAACCAGTGTAGTGTGGGCCTTGTCCCCCCTATTCAGTCAGGCAATCTATCCCTTCAAGAATTTTAAGTATAACCAATGGCCTGCCTGCTAAATAAAACAAGTATACTACATCTAGGCTGATATCCAATCCTAGCATTTGATGTAAAGACAGTTGTAAATGTGACAGAAAGTATGAAGATGTCCACTGATTAAGGTGGGGAGAGGATTACAAATTCTTTTTCAGTTTGCTGGAGAAGTTCTGGGTAGGGGAGGGGAGGGGTGATCATATAATAAAATGATTAAAAGTTGGAGAGGAATTGGAAGATAATCTCTGTGATTTTAAATATTTTAAATAGATTATACCCTTTTCCAGCCCACCACATGGTTACTAATGACCTTTTCTTGATATAAGGGCATGTTTTTTTTTTTTTTTAAACAATAGTGTTTGTAGTGAATGCATTTAGATTGTGTTGTATACAACTGGATATATTCTTGGTCAGCTAGTGGATAGAATACTGGAACTAGAGTCAGGAAGATGTCTTCCTGAGTGCAAATCTGACCTCAGACACTAGTTGTGTGACCCTGGGCGAGTCATTTAACCCTGTAAACCTCAGTTAACCTCATCTGTAAAATGAGCTGAAGAAGGGAATGGCAAACTACTCCATTAACTCTGCTAAGAAAACCCCAACTGCGGCCGTGAAGTACTGGACATGACTTAAATGACTGATCATAACAAAAGGTGCTGGCCTGTGTAAGCAAAGGGAGTTTTCTTATCTGGGACTTATCTAAACTGACAGAATCATAATCTAGTGCCTATGCCATATGTTTTTACATTAAATAATTTTATAAGGTGGAGGAGAATCTTTCTATCTTCAAGATTAAATGGTACAGAGGTAAGAGAAAAGTAATGTAACTGACATGAAATTTGGAGAGAGGAAAATAGATTGTTAGCAAAAAAGCTTTTTCTTGCTGTTGGGAATAAGATTCATATTAAGAAGAATTCTTAGATAAGTAGGATGTTTCTCAACCCTTCTACTGCAATATCTTCTTAAAATATAAAATCCTCTTTTAGAATTTTTGAAACAACTAAATTTTGAGTTGGCAAAATGCACATTAAGGGGTGGTGCTTTGTTATCTGGTTTAGATAACTCAACAAATTGAATTTGTTCAAGCTGTACTTTCAATATTCCACCTGAAGGAAATTTCAAGAGATCTTTCAATTCTCAAGGCTTTTTCCTGCTCTTCCTACCTTTTCCCTACCCCCATCCTCACATGTTTTAGGCCTGAAAAAAGAAAAAGATTGAGGAGAAAGCTCTGTCTTTGATGTAGCTGTCTGTTCACAACTTCTCTCTGAGATGTCAGGAGGTTTAATTATGGCTTAATAAGCACTTTGAAAATGAGAAGTATTATAAGCCCTAAGTACTCCTATTACTATTATGCTATCATTATGATGATAATGTAATCAGTTAAATATATCTGCCTCTTAAGCACTAATACAGTCGAAGCCCTGTCATATCAATGCAAGTGTAAGCCATCCCACCAAGCACTTCTGGGATGTAAAGAGCCATTCACACAAAACGGTTAAAAAAAATACTGGGCTGCTTTCTCTAGTCTAACACACCACCTGCTGGAAAAAATTCAACATAACATTTTAAAATAAGCTTTAAAAACGAAGCAGAACAATAAAATAGCCTCAAGGTTATCAATTCTTTAACACAATCATCCATGAGAAAAGAAAATAATTAATTCTGTAGGCTACAGAATACTTACTTTGATATTCCTGGCAAACTCAATAGGAGTCTCAATTTTGGAGAGGTTCAGTGCATTATGTGACCTAAACATAAGAATATCATGTATGTACACCGTGGTTTTTAAAGGAATCTACTTTTCATGAAGAACTAGGGACTTTGGGACTTGTGTCCCAAGAGAATTAGGTTTGAGCCTTGGCTATGTCACCAACTAGGTGTATGATCATAGGAAACCCAATAATCAACCAAGGGGCATTTATTAAGCATCAGCTTTGTGCCAGGCACTGTGCTAGATAGGCACTAGATAAACAAAGAAAAAAAAACCCTCTGCTCATAAGGAGCTTTTATTCTATTGGGGAGAGGGGGGTGGAAGTCAATTCAAGTCATATGACTTCCCCCCCCCCCGGAGTTATTTTTTGTTTATAAAATGACAGAGTTGAATTAAATAACTTATGAAGGCCCTTTCAGGTCTAGCATTTTATAATTTTTATGATTATTATATTTGCAGACTCCAGAGTTTGTGATCTCAGTGGTGTATTTTTTCTTCTGCTGATACAGAATGCAATTGATTCTGATTGATTCTTTATACATTTTCTACAGGGTTCCACCTAATCCCTCACATTCTTTTGACATTGCCTAGATCACAGTTGAGCACAAGGGCCCTCCATCATCTATCTCTTGTTCTTAATATGTAACTTGTCCATCTTTTTTTCTTTTCTGGTCTTATGTCTTACAGCATTTATCGATCCACATAAAAATATAAAAATATAATTTTAGAATCAATTACTAGAGTGTATCAGAAGGAACACTAGTCTCGAAGTCAAGAGACCTGGGTATGAACACCAGCTCTGCTACTTACTAGTTGTGTGACTTTGAACATTCACTAAACCTCGTAGGGTCTCAGTTTCCTAAGGTAGAAAACAAGGCTAGCTGGATCATAGGTTTAGAACTGAAAGGGACCCTAGTGACTTTATAGGCCAACCCCTTCATTTTATAGATAAGGAGAATGGGACCCACAGAGCTAAAGAGAGTTGCCTAGAACTACCCTAGCAAGTTTCTGACATAGGACTTGAATCTAGGTCTTTCCAACCTGAAGTCCAGTGCTCTCACACCACTGAGCTGTCTAAACAATCTCCACAGGACCTTCTAGATCTAAGATATTGTTATTCTCCTTTTGTCAGATCTCCTTTCTGGGGTTCTGATATGAGACTGACTTCTGTTTCTGTATAATTAAACACTTAACATCACTTGAAAATCCATCAGATTTAGTAATTACTTAGTGAGTGGTTTATGTAAAATTGCTCCACTTGATGATAATCTAAGTAATAGACATTTGTTTATTAAAACCTATTCTCTAAAGAGTTCAAGGTAAAATAATCTGGGAAGCAATTTGAAGGTACATCTTCTGCCAATAAACAGTGTATTACTTTTGATCCAGTGATACCATCTTCTAGGTCTATGCACCAAAGAAATTCAAGTAAGAGGAAAAGGATCCATAAGTATAAAATTTCCTCCAGAACTCTTTCTACTTCAAACTTTCCTCTTTCTGTTGAGAGCACTATTATGTTTTCAATTACTCAGGATTGCCCCTCAATTGAGGTATTTAAATTCATTAGGATTTGAACTCAGGTCCTTTGATTCCCTATTTACAGTGCTTTCCACTGTATTAAGGCTCTGTCCTTGGTCCTAGTTTCATCTCTGCACTGACTCCCTTGCTGATCTTATCAGGTTCCATAATTGTAACCTCAGTGCAGATAATTGTCATTGCTATAAATCCAACCTTTCAGAGCCAAGATGGCAGAGTAGAAACCGCTCGTCCAAGCCACTCTGCCCCCAGATTCCCCCCAAACTATGTAAAAGGGGACTCTGAACAACTTCTGGAGCCCCAGCACCCACAGAACGACACAGAGAAGCTAACCTCCCGCTGAGGACAGCCCAGCAGCCCTGCAGGAAGGACCAGTGCAGCGGTCTGGGAGCTGGCAGAGCGCAGGAGCTGAGCCGAGCCCAGGACCACGTGAGCCGAGGTTTTAGCCCCAGGGCGGCAGGGCCAGCAGCCGGCTGGAGGAACCCCAGAACACCAGGAGCTGTGGCAACTCCAGAATTATCAACATAGACATGCCTAGGACAAAGTAAGAGGTTAGTGTCCTATGGACTTTGGGACCGCTATTTAGGGAATGCGTCGGCTCCCTCCGCTGGGGGCTAGAAGCCCCTGAGGAGACACACCATTTTGTAGTTTTCAGAGGCAGCTCCAGCTCCTGGCCTGCAAATCATAGAGAGATCCAGTGATCAGTCTTGGGGGGTAATCCCTCTTGCTATAACCTCCCTGGATCTGGATTGTGATCTGGGGTGGAAGTCGTGGGTGGGTTTACAGCTTGCCAGAAACGGAAGTTGCCCCCCCACACGTTCGGGACGAAAATTCCTCTATCTGGCCTTAAAGCCATAGTGTGGCAACAAGCCCAAACGTCAAGCAATTAAGTGGCAACATGCCAAGGCAAAGGAAACAGAAAAATGCAACCCTAGACTCCTATTTTGGGGGCATAGAGCGGAAAAGGACTGTGAGGTCAGAAGTCCTGCTCCAAAAGCCCCAGGGGAAAACATGAGCGGGTTGCAGGCCATAGAGGACCTTAAGAAGGACTTTAAAAGCCAAATAAGAGAAGTGGAGGAAAAAAAATGGAAAGAAATGAGAAGGATGCAGGAAAAGTATGAAATGAGGGTCAACAGCCTGACTGAGGAAAACAACACCTTAAAAAATAGACTAACTCAAATGGCAAAGGAGGCCCAAAAAGGCAATGAGAAGAATGCCTTAAAAAGCCGAATTTGCCAGATGGAAAAAGAATCTCAAAAGTTCACTGAGGAGATTCATTCCTTCAGAGTTAGACTGGAGCAAATGGAAGCTAATGACTTTATGAGAAATCAAGATGCTGTCAAGCAGATCCAAACAAACGAAAGATTAGAAGGCAATGTGAAATATCTCATGGGAAAAACCACTGACCTGAAAAATAGATCCAGGAGAGATAATTTTAAAATTATTGGACTACCTGAAAGCCATGATCAAAGAAAGAACCTAGAAATCACCCTTCAAGAAATTCTCAAGGAAAATTGCCCTGATGTTTTAGACCCAGAGGGCAAAATAGAGGCTGAAAGAATCCACAGATCACCTCCTGAAAAAGATCCCAAAAAGAAAACTCCCAGGAATATTATAGCCAGGTTCCAGAATCCCCCAGATCAAGGAGAAAATACTACAAGCAGCCAGGAAGAAACAATTTCAATATTGTGGAAACACAATCAGAATAGCACAGGACCTGGCAGCTTCTACACTGAGGGATCAAAGGGCATGGAATATGATATTCCAGAGAGCAAAAGAACTGAGAATGAACCCAAGGGTCACCTACCCAGCAAAACTGAGTATTTTGTTTCAGGGGAAAATATGGTCATTCAGTGGAATAGAGGACTTTCAAGCATTCTTGATGAAAAAACCAGAATTGAATAGAAAATGTGACATCCAGACACAAGAAGCAAGAGATGCCTGAGAAGGTAATCAGGGAAAAGAAATCAAAAGGAACTTATCAAAGTGGAACTATTTACATTCCTATATGGAAAAGCAATAACTATGACTGATGATATCTTTCTCACTATGAAAATAATGGAGGAAGGGTGTGTGGTCATATGAATACATATGTGAATGTGTGTGTATATGGTTACAGTTATATATGGATAGAGGGTATAGGTTGAATTTGTTGGGAAGGGAGAATACTCAAGGGATGAAATTATGAGGTGAGAGAGGAAAGTGGCAAGAGGAGATGGGGAGAGACAGGGGTAGGGTAAACTATCCCATGTAGAAGAAGCAAGGGGAAGTGGTTGCAAAGGAGGGGGAGAATAAGGAAGGCTAAAAAGGCAAAACCACATTCACATTGAATTTGGTTCAGGGAGAAAATGACATACATACTAAATGGGATATCTCAACCTGCAGTAAGATAGGGGGAAGGGGGATGAGAGGAAGGATGATGGATGGGAGGGCATGCTTGTGGGGAGGAGAGGTTGGAAGTACCCACTATAGAAGAGGGACAGGATCATGTAGGGAATGGACCAGGTGGGGGGTGGGATGAGTGGGAGGGAATTATAAGCAGCCTTGTACAATATATCTACTATGATAATGTTTTGCATAGCTAGACATGTACAACATATACTGAATTACTTATCTCCCCAGAGGGAATGGGTGACAAGGAGGAAGGAAATGGATCTGAAATTCGAGGTCTTAACATTAAATGTTTCAAATATATATAAATACTATTATTAATACTCTTCTGCTTATAATTGGGAGATAAGATGTGCAGGCATTGGGACACAAAGATTCACCTTCCTCTAATGGAAAAGCCGATGGGGGTATGGGAGAAGGTATGGGAGAGAGCAGATTGGAGGAAGCGATATCTTGTGGGACTGCTATTCTGGGAGGTTGGGTAGGGGAATAATGGGGGGAAAATGATTGTAACTCAAAATCTGGCAGAAATGAATGATGTAAAACAGAAGTTAATAAAGCATTTGTTTAAAAAAAAAACTAAATCCAACCTTTCTCCCAAACTCTAGTCCAATATTACCATCTGTTATACAGATTCACCGTGGGATGGTATATCACAGGAATCTAAAACTCAACCTATCCATGATGAGAACTCATTATATTTCCCCCCAAATTAATATTTGCTATCAAACTTATTCATTTCTGTTAGAGCTTTATTAACCTTTCAGTCACTCAGGTTGTAGCCTTTCCACTCTCTTACCTTTCCCCTATGCCAAGCAAATGCTAAATCCATAGATTTTATCTCCAATACCTTTTTCACTGTGCCACCTAGCTGCCCTGGAATAGAGGACAGAGCTGAGCTTTAGAAAAATCATTTTGAAAACTGAGTGCAGGATGACACAGAATGAGAGGGAGGCACGAGGGCGTCGTGATTTATAGTGGTGTGAGGAGTACCCAAACTTGTAAGATCAGAGATTCAATTAAATATTTATAATGAGAATGTAGACTTTTACCATTGTTCTAACATTAAAGCTAATGACCACCAAATTTTTGCACCCCATGCCCCATTTCTAATTCTTAGTTTCTTTAAATATAAAAGGCCTTTATGCATTTTGTCCTAGTCACTGACATGGGGTGAGGGTAGAGGTAGGTGACTAGGTAGGAAGGCACATGGAAAGGGGTATGTTTTTTCTTCTGCCTCAGAAAAGTTCACTGGGAGGTTTGAACCACTTTGGAAGCTGCTCTCTCCCTATGGTCTGGGAGAGTTTAATAGAATTCAATTTTCTTAACTCAGAATGGATTTTAGCCAGAGCTGGGATAATGAAAAATGGTTGTAATACTTCCCTGAGGAAAAGAGAGGAAGTATGCAGAGGTAGTGTAGAATTAGGAGAACAGTAGCTACTTGGTGACAAGGCATTCCTGGCCTAAGATGAATGTTTTCTAAATCAAGCTGGCAGCTTTAACAACCCACATAAATGTAAGTATATATAGAAAAACAAGTATAATAGGGAAACCTGAGCCCAAGAACCAGGGGAGGCTTGGGAACTGAATCAAAGAGTCATGATGTGGAAGAGCAAACCTGGACCTTGTCTTTCACTGTTACTGTGAATCAAGTGAATTTTGTAGGTCCTTGTAGGAGGTAGCTGGTCTTCTAGTGTCTCCAAATTCTTTCCCTGCGGGCTATGCTTGTGTTTCAACCTCAGGAGATCATAGCACTACAAGCCAAAATACCTGAATAGGTTCTTAGTGGTGGAAGTGGGGTACAACATTAGAGAGGAGAATTTTTCTTTCTTTCTTTCTCTCTTTCTCTCTCTCTCTCTTTCTTTCTCTCTCTCTCTCTCTCTCTCTCTCTCTCTCTCTCTCTCTCTCTCTCTCTCTCTCTCTCCTGTCCATGGACTTGGGTATGAAATTCTTTCTTTTTTCTTTATTTCAAGTAATGAACATATTCTATGTTCTTGGCTCTATCAACTTGATGCTTCTAAGCTGAAGACCTTTTCTGGAAGAGCCAGAGAGTTGTTTGGGGCACTGAAAGGTTAAGTGGCTTACCTTTGGTCACACAGCTAGTGTGTGTTGTGGGGGGGAGGGGAAGGAGGAAAAGAAAATAAGAGAACAAACATTTATTGGGCACCTATGATATAGCAGGCATTGTGCCAAGCCTTTTAGAAATGCGACCTCATTTGATCCTCACAACAATCTTGTGAGATAGGTGCTATTAATATCCCTGTTTTACAGTTGAGGAAACTAAGGCAGACAGAGGTTAAGTGACTGGCCTAGGATCACATAGCTGATAAAGATCAGAAGCAATACTTGAACCCAAATCTGAACCCAAGGTTTGCCCTTCATTCACTATGCAACTCTCAATGTGCATAGTGTACAAAGCCAGAACTTTTTTTTTTAAATGAGAAAAAAGGTTTGTTTGTTAAATCTGTGGTGCATACAAAGCTGGGTATGAGAACTCATATGCTGGAAAACAAATTTATGATTCATTAGAATAGGTGGTCAGAACCAAAAGAATTTAACAGTCACAAATATAAATTAAGCCCATAATAATCTAAATAAACAGATTAATTAAACATAAATATCATTAGAGTTGGAAAGGATTTAGAGAAACCCCCCTATTTTACAGAGTAGTAACAGCAGTCTACAAAGATTAAGTAAGTTGGTCAAAGCCCAGATACAAGTTAGTGGAGTCCTAAGTTGATGTCAATTCATGAAATAAGGACTTTGGATTTTGAGATGACCAGAAATTTCGTATCAAATGATATGGCACTTGCAAATCAAATGACTTAGCACTTTGCAAACTTTAAAGTACTGACTATTATTAAAAGTCATTGGTGTGATATAGATGCTAAAACAAAATATATTCATGTAAAAATAAATTTCTATTAATGAAGTATAGTATACAGCTCAATGAAAGTAATAGTCCCATTGTGATCTGTGTTAGACCACACCTGGAATGCTGGGCTCAGTTATGGACATTGCATTATATATGAGGAACATTGCTAATGTTAACATAGCTAGCTCAGGTTTGCTTTGAATTCAGTTCTCCCTGGTTGTTGAGAGAATTGGGACTATTTGGCCTGGAAAAGAAGGATCAGGGGAATTTTGGAATCAACTCCAAGCAGCTTGCAAGAGTTGATTGACAAATTTTCAGTGGCAGTGTATATATGCTCACAAAGTATGTAGCAGATGCTATAAATCATGGCTTGATTTACAGTTTTGTTGATTTTCAAAGTGACAGAGAAAATAAGAATGCAGATTAAACTTGCAAGTGTTTTTGTCCTTACTTTTTTTTTTTCAGAGAGGCAGTATACCCCCAGGTCAGAATAATTTGCCTCAAACATGTGAAGTGGTATTGTGTCAAAGAGGCATACTACCTATTTCTGTGTTAAGAGTCTAGGACTAAAACTAATAATAGCATTTATGTAGTGTTATGAGGTTTACAGAATGCTTTACAAATACAATCTCATTTTAACTTCAGAGCAACCATGGGGAAGTAGGGCAATTATTCTCATCTTATAAATGAGGAAACTGAGGCCAGACAAAGGTTAAATGACTTGCCTAAAGTTACAGAGTTAGTATCTCAGGTAGGATTCAAACTCAGGTCTTCCTGACTCCTGGTTCACTATACTATTTTAAAGATTAGAGCTTTCCAAAATAGTATAGGTAGCCTCAAAAAATAATGAGGTTCCCAACCCAAGAATAGGACAAGCAGAGACTGTAAGGGTTACTGTATAAGAGATTTCTATATTGGAAGAGAGACTCTTCTGGATGTCTAAGGTCCATGATTCCACAGACATATATATTACGCAGCTAGGTGGTGCAGTTGATAAGAGTACCAGGTCTAGAGTTAGAAAGACTCATCTTCCTGAGTTCAAATTCAGCCTCAGACATTTACTAGCTGTGTGACCCTGGGCAAGTCACTTAACCTCATTTGCCTCAGTTTCCTCATCTGTAAAATTAATTGGAGAAGGAAAAGGCAAACCACTTTAGTATCTTTGCCAAGAAAACCTCAAATGAGGTCACAAAGAGTCAGACATGACTGAAAATGGCTCAATAACAACAAAAAATATAATATTAACATTTTCTTCGGGGGAGTTTGGATAACTTTTGTAGACCTCATGCACTTTCCTCTTACCTCCCCACAAGGAGGTAGAAGTAGGCATAAGGATCATTTTATAGATGGGAAAAGCAAGTTAGAGAGAATGCTTTGGCTAAGGCTGCAGAATTGTAGGAGGATACTGGGACTAAAATTAGGTTTCCAGACTCCCTGAGAGGTCAGTGCTCCCACATACTGTGGCAGAATGGGATGCTTTTCTGATAGGTGAAACTACATTCTTCCTCTGTCCTTCACCTGTAATTCGGGGACATAAGTTTTCTAGCATAAATGATGTCGTGCAATGATTCCTTGTAAGATGATGTTTTAAAATCAGTTACACTGGGAGAAATTTTCAATGCTATATGTCTAATCATACTAATGGTATAGGCTTTATGGCCCTAAGGCTATTGGACTAAACAACATCTTGCTGCTTCATTAGATAGTCCTCTCTGTTTATAGGTTCACTCAAATTATGGTGGTAGAATAATTCTCATACGTGAAGTGTTTAAGGAAAGCAACTCCAGGTGCTTTTCATTTATTGATTTTTTAAAAATGCAATGGTTTCACTGTTTAAATGAGCTTGAGTTTTTTTTAATGGTCTTTCCATAAAGTTTAAGTTGACCCTGATTCTTTCCCCCCTCCTCCACAATCACTACACTGTAATGGTAGAGGCAGACTAATGAGAAAAAAAATAAACTCATTTTGTGCAGTTGAAAAGGTTACATTTATATTGATTTTAACTGTAATATAGTTAAGATCCTTGATATTAAAAAAAAAACAAATAAACTGAAACCTGTATCCTTCTCAGTGGTAGTCTTGTTCATATTATCTGCCAGGAAGTTTTGGCAACAATAATAATATTTGGGATAGAGGCTAAAATCTGCCCAGGATGGAAAAGAAAAGAGGTATTTCAGAATGAGAGTTAAATATAGAGTTGATCTCAGGATAAAGCTAAGGTGTCAGGTGCCTACAGTCTCAGTTGGCTGTCACTTAGTCATTTTTAATTGTGTCTGACTCTGTGACCCCATTTGGGGTTTTCTTGGCAAAGATACTGGGGTGGCTTGCTTTTTCCTTCTCCAACTCATTTTACAGATGGAGAAACTGAGGCAATCAGGGTTAAGTGACTTACCTAGGGTCACCTAGCTAATAAATGTCTGAGGTCATATTTGAACTCAGGAAAGTGAATCTTCCCAATTCCAGACTTGGCACTCTATCCACTGTGTCACCTAGCTGCCCAGTTGGCTACCCAGGATTTATTTTAAGGCAGTTCTATGGTCTTAGAGGAACCACATAGTATAGTGGATAGAGCTGCCCTCAGACTCAGGAAGACCTGGGATCAGGACCTAGACTTGGGTCCAAATTGTACCACTGATACATAGAGACCATGAGACCTTTGGCAAGTCACTTAACTTCCAAATAGACTAGAAAACTCCCTAAGCCTATAACTTGCAGAGAAGGTATTAATCTGCTTTAGTAGAGGAATTTCTTCACTTGGGAATTTCACGTCCCAATGGAGCCACAGGTATTATCTCTGTCCTCTTCTACCATCTTACAGGAGGTGTAACCCCAGAAGTACTCAATCCTTTTAACATGAAATGTGAATTCTCTTGGGAAAGGGATATGGGAATTTGCAACCAAATTGCATCTATAAAGCAATTTCACTTTTGGCAATCACTTCCTTTTCAGCTGGGCAGCTAGGTAGCACAGTGGACCTTGAGTCAAGAAGACCTGAGTTCAAATGCAACCTCAGTCACTTACTGAGTAACTTTGGGCAAGTTACTTAACCTTGTTTGCCTCAGTTTCCTCATCTGTAAAATGTGCCGGAGGAGGAAATAGCAAACTACCCTAGGATCTTTGTCAAGAAAACCCCAACTTGGGTCAGGAAGAGTTGGACACAATTGAAATGACCGAAGAACAACAAAACCTTTACAATAATCCTGGGAAGCTGTTTAGGGTTGCAGTAAGTAAGGCATCTTATAAACCATAATATACCATATATCACAAGTATTATACACCAGTTTTAAGTAAAGTGAAGCTCAGAGAGGTTAAGCGTCTTATTTAATATCATTCAATCAATGATTTTTGGAGGCTGAATTCAAATCCAGATCCCTCTTGATTCCAACATTTTTTTGCAATGTACTAGATGGTTTCTTTGTCCATTTTTCCTACATCTTATAGAAATGGACTGGCAGAGGTAATGTAAGACAAGGAAATGAGGGACACAGATAGAGAGATGGAAATCAAGAGTGAGGTAAGACAAAGCGCATTACATTCTTTTCTCCTCTGAGTTTCTCTTTCCTATTAATTTTGATTTTGTCCAACTCTGTTGGTGTATCTTTAAGGTTGATCCCAAGTCACTGCCAGCTTGTAAGAACTCTAAGCTAAGTTTTAGAGTTGAGGGTTTATATAAACTCTAAGAAAGGCCTGAGTTGATCTGGGTTCCCACATTAGCTGAGACCCCTTCATATCAGGGCCCCAGGACAATTTTAGATATTATTTTACTCCTTAACCCTACAATACAGTCATGACTTATTCCTGAAACAAACTTCAAGAGGGGGCAGATCGATTCCCAGTCTTCTAAGTGCACAGAGTGGGCCATTTGAGGGAAAATGTAGGAATCCTGGGGGATATGGGGGCATGTGTTTATATGTGCAAAAAGTTAGCTCACAAGAATGCAAGAATTGGAAGGTAAACTCATTGTGGGAGTGAATGTCTTTCTTTTTGCTTGTATTTCTGCCCCTAGTAAGTATTTAATAAATGCTTGTTTCCTGCTTACCATGAAAGAAGGAATAATAACTATTTTGGCAGAACACAGGAAAATGAAAAGACTACGAGAGGAGGGTGAAAAAGATTCATAGAAAATACACAAAGTACATTTAAACTGAGATACTGTCAAGGTACAGTGCCTAGCACACTCTGTCTCACAGCAGATACAAAGTAATCATACTTACTTGAAGGACCAAATAAATTAACGCAAGAAAAACAGAAGCACCCAAAGTGGCCCCAGTTCTGTGCATTCTCATCTTTCCCTTTCTTCCTTTTCCTGTCCCCCCAACCCCTCCCAGGCACCGAAACACACATAGTTACTTTGGTCATTTCAGAAATTCAAGGTTACTTTCAAATGTCCATATTGTCATTGGAGGAAACAGCAACTGATTTGCTACCACTGCTATATTTCTAGAATTTCTGGCTTGCCTGGATTAAAATGTGTCAGTTTGGGCAGAAATAAGTGGCTCTGATCACTGCCCATAGCTAACTACCTCATTTCTACCATTACAGAAAAATGGATTCATATAATTAATCAGTAAACATTTATAAAGCATTTGCTATGTTCCAGGCACAGTGCTAAGCAGTGGAGGTACAAAAAGAGGCAAAAGACAGTCAGTCCCTGTCCTCAAGGGGTTTATAATTGAATAGGAGACTCAATATGCAAACAAATATAAATGAAGCGATCTATTTACAGGATAAATAGGAAATAACAGAAGGAAGGCACCAGAATTAAGAGGAGCTGGGGGAGGCTTCCTGTAGAAGGTAGGATTTTTTTTTTTAAGCAATTGGGGTTAAGTAACTTGCTCAAGGTTACACGGCTAGTCATTATTTATGTGTGGGTGCTCATTTTTCTGAGGCTGGATTTGATCTCGGGTCATCCCAACTCCGAGGCCGGCGCTCTTACTCACTGCGCTACCTAGCCGCCCCGAGAAGGTAGGATTTTTATTTGGAAGTTTTTAGCCCAATAATGCCTAGTACAGGACCTTGAATATGGAAATGGATTTGCAGTATATAAGGGGTGATTGACTCACTGATCAAAGTAAAGCTGGCTACAGGGAAGTGTTTTGGGAGTTTTGCAACACAACCTATGTTCCCCTTGTTTTCTCACTTTTCAGTTTTAACACACGCACAGGTGAAGAAGACAAAGGATGCAAAACTTACATTTCAGAAAGGGTTTAAGAGTGAGTGGCATGATTTACCAAATGTCTTTTTTATTCCCTGTCTTCAAGCCTCTTTTTATTATGTTAGCTTGATCTTCTTTCCTTTTACGCTGGCATCTGTTTCCTAGCACTTTCCCAGTATCTAAGTCTCTTTTGATTTTTTTTTCCTCTTGCCTTCTGTTCTCCCATGCCCATACTTCTACCACAATCACTAAATTATACCTGTTAACATAAGAATTAATTCTTTCAGACCACTAATAGGATAGAAATTGGGTAAACAAAACCGCAGTGAGCTGAAATATCAAATGCTATACATTTGAAGTGCTGGGCAAGCCTTAAAATATAATATAAATTCTGGTGATGATGATGATGATGTCAATGATCTACCAATGTGTTCAGAAGGAGAGCCAAGTCCTCCCTCTTTGAGCTGAAACCTAGAATTTTTAGGAAGTACTGCTTTATTCTAATCCCTGCAAGGTCTCCTATATATGTTACATAGATAGACCCTGTTTATAAACATGCCACCAAGGTACGCTGCCTCTATCATTTTTCCTGGGCACTGAACAGAAACATCTATTGTAATCACCATACTCTGTTTTATTCAAATTTTTGAAGACATATAAACCTGCTTTTGTTTTGCTTAAATAAATTCTCTCATTACACCTTTCAGGATTGGTCCTAGCTATTGGCCTCTAGAGGGCATCATAGGCTTAGTTTAGAAGCAGTTCCACTCAATATTGCCCATCAGGTCCCAATCTCTGGCCATCAACAATTAGGAGATCCTGTTACAATTCTTTCCCATAAGTGGCAATGCTGCACGTGACCTTCCAAGCCTTTGGATGGCATGGAGGGGTTACACTCTTTTTTTTCCTCCGTAGAGAAAGTATGCTTAGTTGAGATTGGAAACTGTCTTCAGTCACCTACTGTTTCCCATGCAAATATTCTTCCTGCAAAAATAGCTTTAAGAATTACTACTGTATCTTTGAAGGTGATTTTAGTACAATGCAGGTAGATGTATAAAAACTGTAATGTATCACATATTAAGTTTAAGTTTCCACCCCAAATGAAATAGAAATAGAGAGACCTTATCTTCTTTTCTGAGAGGTCATTTATTCACTTAATGTGCCTGAAGGGGAAAAATGAACTCTCCAACCTTAGGCACATAAGACTTGAAAATGTATTCTGGAGAAGGAAAGAAAGGACTGACATCTCTAGCCCTAAACTGGATTAGATTACCAGCCTGGAAATTGTATTTCAGATACTTTCACACTGAGCTGCAAGAAAAAATACAGTGAAGCAAATGTGTTTTTCTAGCAATGCAGGGAAAGAGGCAGCTTCTAGCCCTGGAGCGCATAATTTATTAGTGAGTGAAATTGCCTTAGAAGGAGAAATGAGAAAACTTCGAAATACTCACTGTTATATTCATTAATACAGTTATTCTGTTTCAGATCAAATGGGTTTGATGGATTAGAGCTTTTTTTTTGCCTCCAATATCAGACAGTAGAGTTGTTAGGTATGGTGGAAAATCAGATACTGCATCATTTCACCGAATAAAAAATCATCACAATGGCATACAACTTCTAATGCACTATAGGAAAAATACAGCAAGAATGCAAGGCTCAAGGACTTGCACTAATAATAATAAATAAGCAAATGAAAGACTCTCTTGTTTTTTGAACCCCTAAAGTGGTACAAGAGCACAGCTGTTCCATAGCCTGCCTGAAGTGTGCCTTGCATCCTATATCTCTATATTCCTTTATTAGAATCTACCCAGTATCCTTGTCCTGAATTCTTGCACCTACTGTTTGCACTTTTCTCATCTGAAAATTAGATGGGGACAAGTGGCAGAGCGCAGAGATCCCTTTGGCAACCATCAGTTCTTTTGCATGCATAAGGTGTTTAATAACTGCTTGCTGAACAGACAGGATTTAAGCTCTCAGAGAAAAGAATAAATTTTCACAGGACATTTAGTGTCCCTTTGTCTTAAAAAAACTAGGTTTGTTAAAGGTTTCATAATTTTGTTAAAATAATTAGTTTTTAATGTTATCATTTATTTTTCTTTACTATCTAATTTTTTCTTATTTAATTCTCCCCTTATTTTTTAAAAAAACTTTTTGTGTTCTGAGCTAATTTTTAGGTTTATTTGTCAAATTTCTAGTTTTTAAAAGTTATATATTAAGTTAATAATTCTTTCTCCTTTTAAGTTTTTTTTTGGCTAATGTATGTTTTCCGAATTATAACTTTCCTCTGAGGCTTGCCTTAGCTGTACCCTAGGATTTTAGTATGTGTCTCAGAACATTTTGTCATATGTAAAGTCTCCACTCATGACAGCTGTTCTCTTTCTATAGCACCATGCTAGTCAGTGAATAAATGACCCCTCAGAAAAGGAGATAAGGTCTCTCTATTTCTATTTCATTTGTTATAGAAACTTAAACCTAATATGTGATGCATTATAGTCTTTATATAGCTACCTGCATTGTACTAAAATAACCTTCAAAGGTACAGTAGTAATTCTTAAAGTTTGCTCTGCAATTCAATAAGAATATTTGCATGGGAAACAATAGGTGACTGAAGACAGTTTCCAATCTCACCTAAGCATACCTTCTCTAAGGGGGGGAAAGAGTGTAACCCCCCCCCACCCCCATGCAATCAAAAGGCTTGGAAGGTCATATGCAGCATTGCCACTCATGAGAAAGAACTATAACAGGATCGCCTAATTGTTGATGGCCAAAGCTTGGGACCTGATGGCTAGTGTGAGTGGAACAACTTCTAAGCTAAGTTTGTGATTTTGCCCTCTAGAGACCAATAGCCAGGACCAGTGCTGAAAGGTATGATGGGAAAACTTACTTGAGCAAAATAAAAGTGGGTTTATCTGTCTTCAAAAATTTGAATAAGGGGCGGCTAGGTGGTGTAGTGAATAGAGCATTGGCCCTGGAGTCAGGAGGACCCGAGTTCAAATCTGGCCTCAGACACTTAACACTTACTAGCTGTGTGACCTTGGACAAGTCACTTACCCCCAATTGCCCTGCCTTCCCCTCTCCAAAAAGCAAAAAAAAAAAAAATTGAATAAAACAGAGTATGGTGATTACAATACACGTTTCTGTTCTCTGTCCAGGAAAAAATGATAGAGGCAGAATACCTTGGTGGTATGTATATGGGTAGGGTTTGCCTATGTAACCTGTATAGGGGACCTTTCAGGGAATAGAATAAAGCAGGACTTCTTCCTGAAAATTCTAGGCTTCAGCTCAAAGAGGGTCTCCTTCTGAATGAATGGACATTACTGTATATTCAGAAGACAGTAACACTGTGTAGAATCATTTCTAGAAAAACTGTGAAGTAGGTAAAGCTTATCTTTTCTTCTTTCATCTTATACACTGCTCTTGGCAGACTCTCTCCTGAAGGCCCAAATCTACTATGGTAGATAGAACACTGGCTCTGAAGTTAGCAAGGCCTGAGTTCAAATCAGACATTTACTAGTTGTGTGACCTTAGGCAAATTACACAATCTTGCTTAGCCTCAGTTTCCTCAATTATAATATGGGGCTAAAAATAGCACCTATCTCCCCAGGTCCCAAACAATGTGACTAATGATTCTTGGGAAGTGGTTGTATGTATTCTAACTTACAATATTTGAAGTTGTGATTATGTAAAAATGATAAATGGTTCCACCCAATGGAAATATGCAGTATGAATTGACATTATTTGATCACTTCTTAGGAATTGTTATTTGTATTAATTATGACCCCCTGGCTGAACCTTTCATGTTTTATTTTGCCATGCTAATCTGCTTTCCTTCTCCTCTGCACCTTCTTTTAAAATTCCCATTTCCTTAGTGAGATAATTTCAATTGGTCCTTGGGAAACAATTTGACTGGATTAAATCAATTCATACTAAAATGGGACTGTGAGTCTTGCTTAATACCTGAACTTTCCTAAAAGCATTTGCTTACAAGTGAGCCTACCCAATTCTCAGAAGCGCAGCATTAAGAGGTGGAAGGAACCAAGGAAGACATCCAATACAAAGTGTAACTCCATACAACTACCCTCTCTAATAGTACCTGGCTTATAATAGGCACTTGGTAAAAGATTGCTCTATGAATGAATGTATGAATGAATGAACATCTCCACCAACTGAGCATCCAGATTGCACTTTAAGGCTATCAGTGAAAGAGAACCAAGTTCTTCCTGAGGCAGCCCAATACACTTTTCAACATTTCTAAGAGTTAAACAATTTCCCCCCACCTTGCACGTAAATTTGTCTTTGTGAAACTTTCAATCACTGCTACATGACTCCCTCAGGACCAGTCATAAGCAAAATTATGGATTGTGTCCATTTTGGGTACCTGCTACTGCCTTTCAAGCAGCCCATTTCAAGCATTCTTCTTTACCTCCATCTCCCCAAAGGTCCCAATTTCATTCAATATAGTTTGTCCTTAGAGTCAGCTTGGGGTCAGGCAGTATACTCAGGTCTTTAGGCAGTATAAATCATTCACAAGACCCAGTCCCATTCTCTTATAGTCTCATTGTGGAGACAAGATATTCAAGTTAGAAAACAATATAGTCTGACAGAAAAAATCTGAGGTAAAGAACATAAGCACCAGAGAATTAAAAAAAAAAAAAGGAACAATCACTGGAAAGCTGTAGTCTTTGGGGACAGCTTAACAAGAGTGGGAAGACTTTTCTTGTCCAAACTAGGTCTTCCTATCTTGCCCAGTGGGGAATGTGGGCAAGTTTAATGTGGGTCAGTTTGCCTCTCCTTATGCAGTTTAGTGGCTGCTCCTCCTGGGGTTCATCATATTGGTGCCAGACTTAGTAGAGACACCAACTGGACTTATCCCAATGTAGCTTACAACTCTCACACTCAGGTGATTTGCCAGCCTCAGCCTCCCCAGTTGGAGGGACTACAGGAATACTCCACCACACCTTGTCAAGGGAGGCAACAGTTTACTCAGTCCTATAGGACTGATAGAATTGAACAGACATCTGAGGGACTCAGGTAATAGAGGTTACTAGTTTCACAAAGGCAAATTTACATGCAAGGTGGGGAAAAATTACTGAGTAGACATGGAGGATTAGGGAAGGGCATTACAAGTTAGGGAAATGCATCAGTAAATATTTAAATCAATCATTCAATAAACATTTATTAACTACCTACATTCCAGGCACTGTGCTAAGAGCTGGGGATATGAAAAGGCAAAAATAGTCCCTGCTTTCAAGCCCCTATTATAAGGTAATGGGGAGGGGAGACAAAATGCAAACAAATGTGTAGCAGTTAAATAAGGTGAACTGAGGCACAAAGTTCTGAGCATGATCAATTTATTAGTAAAGTAAAAATTGGTTAATAAAAGTAGTAAAAACTGGCTAATAAATTGGATCTCAATTTCTCCAGTAAGCTAAGACAAAGGGAACAAAGGGAACAGTTTTCATTTATAGATTTTGGGAAGTACAGAACAAAGAACAGAAAAGTACAGGTGACATCATGGAATTGAGGACAGCCTGACTAGTTATATCACTGAGGTAATGGCAACAATGTGATTAATTGGAAGTTTGGTAATAAGGGATTAGTAATGATCACCTTTCCCAGGGACTAAGAAGTTTTCATTGTTTGAATCCAGTTGCAAAGTTAAAAGATAACAGAGCACATCTTTTGGATACAAATCAGACATCCTTAAAGGATTGCTTGGTGGTGTAAAAATAGTAGACCACACTCCCTTATGACAAGTCACATCTCCCAAGTTAGTAGAATTTCTTGAGATAAAAATAAAGCAGTGATTATCAAAAGAATAGGATTTCAAAACTTAATCTATTACAGGTAAGCTGAATTCCTGCACTAAATTCAGAGACGAAGAACCATTACTTAGGCAGCTACAGGACAAAATCAATTAATTGTAAATAGGATCAACAAAAATGATGCAGAACCAATCTTGATAGTTTCATATATACAAAATAAGTTAGATACCAGATAAATAGGAAATAATGAACAGATGGAAGGCACTAGAATCAAAAGGGGTTAGGGAAGGCTTCCTGCAGAAGGTGGGATTTTAGTTGGGACTTAAAGGAAGGAAGTCAAAACAGTAGCAGAGTAATCATCATGGCCAGCTTGGAGGGGGTTGGGAAGGGGAACAGAAAGGAGATAAATTTATTGGAGCAGAGGATTTGTGTTGAGTGGGAGGAAATGATGATTTTGGATAGATAGCAGAAAGTTAGATTACAGAGGGTCTACAATGCCGGGATAAAAAGTCTAGATTTGCAAGGCAACAGAAAGCTATTGACAACTTCAGAGCAAGGAAGGAAGGGAATGAAGGGAAGACTTCAGAAGATTAATCTATTCGTAGTGGGTAGGCTAGATGAGTGGATGGCTTGGATTAGGGTGGTGATAATAAGAAAGGAAAAATAATGGAGAGGAATTGAATCTTAACTAAATGTGAGAGACATTACAAAGGAATGCTGGACAAAATTACAAGAATATTGATTTGGGAAAAGAAGGAGGTCAAAGGTTTTTGAATTGGGTGTCTAGGGGAATGTTCTCTTATTGACAGACAATAGGAAATTGGAAGAGGGGGTTGATGTAGGAGGGGAAATAAATTGTTACACACAGGTTGAAAATGTCCTGATAAGAGTTGGAAATGCAAGACTGCATGTAACAGAAAGGAGGGTTAGAGATACAGATATGGGAATGTGTAACAGAAGAGTTTGATTTTAGCAAGAAGATGTGTTCCCTTAGGCAAAATAGAAAGCTCAATCATAGAAGGAACTCGATTGGCCAGACAATCCATATTGTTTAGTGTTATGGATACTAAAGGAAAAGAGGATTTCAAAAAGGGCAGCATCATCAACAGTTTTGAATGTTTAAGAGAGCAAGGACAAGATGAATGAGCTATTTTAGCAAACAACAGATATTTTGGCAAAAAAAAAAAAAGATGTTAGTAGTTAGTAGTGACTCTCCAGAAAGAAGGTTATTGAACATGTAATAGGTTCTTGAAAAATCATAATTCTCAATGATGATAAAAGGAACAGAGGGAGAGTGATGCCATGTGGAAAGTAATGTATTTCAAGTCAGAGGACTTATTTTAATCCCAATTTAGCTACCATCTACCCGTGTGAAGTCATATAAACTATCTAGATCTCAGTTTCCTCTTCTGTAAAATGAGGGAGCTGAATTAAATAACCTCTATGATCCCTCTCAATTCTTTTTTTTTTTTTTTGCTTTTTTTTGGAGGGCAATTGGGGTTAAGTAACTTGCCCAAGGTCACACGGCTAGGTTTTTGTTTGTGTGTGAGGCCGAATCCGAACTCAGGTCCTTCTGACTCCAGGCCAGCGCTCTACTCACTGCGCCACCTAGCCGCCCCTGATACCTCTCAATTCTAAGTCTATGATTCTGTCCTTTGGGAGCTAGATTACCAGGGGTAAAAACAAAAATAACCCATGAATAAATGAAGCTGGAACTCTCCATCATTTTGTGGATAAGGTGAGCAGTGAATAGAAAGGAGAGAAACAAAGTCACAGTTTGGAATGGGTGGAAGAGAAAGTAACTTCCAGAGAGAAAGAGAATAGACAGGCAAATGGGGAGGAAAATTTGGGAATGAGATCTCAGGCTTCAGAAAGATATGGGACCTCAGCCTAGGGGAACCACTAGCTCTAGGGGAAATAGAGGCAACTCAACCTGGAGAAAAGGATGAGAAAATAGTTATAAGGTCTAGAGACATCTAGGACTCATTGGATTTAGGGACAGAAGGCACCTTAAAAATAATGCGGTGGGGTGGCTAGGTGGCACAGTGAGTAGAGCGCCGGCCTGGAGTCAGAAGGACCTGAGTTTGGATCCGGCCTCAGACATTTAACACACACAAACAAAGCTATGTGACCTTGGGTAAGTTACTTAACCCCAAGTGCCCTCCAAAAAAAAATGCAGTGCACTCTCCTCATTTAGTAGATAAGGAAACAGAGGTTGTGACTTGCCCAACTTTGTTCCCGATCGTGTAGTAGGAGAACTAGGATTTGCACCTAGGCCTTCAGATTCTAAACAGTGTGCTTTCTACTAAACCATGCTTCTGGAGAACAGAATGATAATTGAGGAAGATTGTCTATTGTTTTTGCCAAAATCAATAATTTAGATATTGCATGAAAAGGGTTATAAACTGAAATCCTGCTCAAGAATTTTAGTAGCTAAGATTGTATTCTTTTTAGTAGCTAAGATTGTATTCTTGACAAAAAAAGGTAAACCCACTTCAACATGGGCTGAATACTTCTGAATGAAATGGACATGATACTCCAGAAGGGGTATGGACAGCAGGCATGTTACTGTCATACTGACGATAGGTTAAAAGTCACACTGTGGCTCATAGTAAGGGGAGAAACAATTTTTTTTTTGTTGACTTACTATGCCATATAACATGGAAGAGAAAACTGTAGTCTAAAAATACTTAGGGCAAGTGTTAGAAGTTATCTATCTCTTCCATTACAAAACGACACCACCACCAAAAAAACCTTAAGTGTGGCTCCAGCAGTACATTCTTCTTAAAAAATTGTATTCTATTGACCTTACCAGGATGAGTTAGCTATGTACCTATCTAAATAAGTGAATGATTTAACTGTCTGGATGAGAATGTTTATAGTTGAGTGTTTAACTACTAGCAGCAGTGAGCAATAATATGTACATGGCTGGTCTCAAAGTCAGGAAGATACTGCCTTGAATACATACTAACTATATGACACTGGGTAAGTCACACAACCTTTCTTTGTTTTAGGCAATTAAGAAAATAAGCAGTAGGGAAAGCACATTTATATGCTTCTCCATTGGTAGAGGGTGTCTCTTCACTTATTAGTTTCCCTATGCCAATTAAATCAGAGGTCCAATTACTATCTCATTTAAATACTAGAGTTTGCCTACCAAAGACATCTGCTTTGGTTTAGATATGGTAAATTCAAAGCTCCCTGTACTGTCAATAGTTTAGCCAGTAAATTCAAGGGCTTCTTAAAATCTCTCTATTATAATAATACAGTAAGCCATTCTATATAGCACTTTCCCCACAAATTCTGTGTCCGTAAGCTATTTTAAAGATGAAGAAAATGAATCTCAGAAGGTTTAAATGACTTGCCTAGGGTCCCACAGGTAGCAAGTACTAAAGCTGGAATTCTATTTCTAATTCTAGTGTTCTTTCCATGACATCAGGCTTCTTCTCCTCATTAAGAAGGATCATCAACCTAATGGAAGATACTTTTTTTTTTCATTTTTCCTTTGCAGGGGTACATACACTGAATTCTTATAATCTAATAATTGTAACAAATTGTTCATAAAATGACTGGAAAGTTAAAGGTACCATTTAAAGCAGAGTTTGAACCTATCGTGAGACTTCCTGCTTACTCTTTCTTTTGTTTAAGATGGTTTGATTCAGGCTCAGAAAAAGCATTAACAGTCTAAATCAAGGTCATAAGCTTTGGTTCACATACAGTTCCTGTCTATTGAATCAAAGGTTGTTAGGTCAATGAACAATGAAAATAGCTTTGAGTTGTTCTTGACAGTTTCTCAGTGAGATGGATCAGGGTATAACTGTGATCAATAGTGGAATTGTTATAAAATTCAGTTTGCCCTTCATATAACATCTTGCTTGGTAAACCTAATCCTACAACTTACTGAAAAGGAAGCTAGCCTAGTGTTTTGAAATGATGTCCAACAGAGCACTAATGAGTCTGTAATTAAGTCTGTAATAAAATTCTCTTTTAAAAGAAAGGATAGACTACCCCTTTTACCCATCCAGTAGCAATTATATAGGCAGAAAGCACTTAAAATCTTAGAATTGAAATGAATTTCAATGGTTCACCTAGTTCAACTTCTACCTGAAGAATCACTTCATTCTACAATATATCAGACAAGTAGATATTCAGTCTCCTCTTGAAGATCTCCATTGACAAAGAACTCTCTACCTCTTATTCCTTTAGCAGCTCATTCTCCTTTTGGAAAGCTTTAATCACAGGAAGCTTTTCTTTATATTGAGCTGAAATCTACCTCTCCATGGCTTCTACCCACTGGTATTAGTGTGCCCTACAGCACCAAGAAAAATTAGTATAGTTATTCTTCAACTGAACTAAACCTTTCTACTTTAACACCTCCAATTACTTTAGTCAAATTACTTCACCTGGTTGCACTTCTTCAACATGCCAATATTTTTCCTAAAGTACAGAACATATAATTTGATATTAATATTCCAAATGTAGTTTGACATCATAAGATACAATGGTTATCTCTTCTCTCATTTTGTACATTATATTACTGTTGATGTATTAAGTCAGCTTTTGTTGGCTGTCATACTTTTGGTTATACTCACTTAAATTTCAGTTAAATCTAATTTATAGGATCACAATATGATAGATTTAGAGATGGAAGAGGTCTTAAAGACCAGAGAGTTCAACCTCCTCATTTTACAGTGAGGAAACTGAGGCAATGAGAGGTTGACTTGTTCAGGGTCATACAGTTAGTGTCTAAGGTAGTATTTGAACTTAGGTCTTCTTTTTTCTTGACTCCATATTGAGTTCTCTATCCACTGTTCCTTGTCGCTCCTCAGTTCAGCTGAACAATTAAGTTTGGCAGGATTATATTACTTGTTACATAGAGGAGAGTGCATGAGCAATGATGCTCTAGTGACTGGAATTAAAGAGGTTTCTTCTACTGTTGTTGCTACCCAAACTACTTTGTTAGGGAGAAATTACATCAGTGGACAAGATGATAAATATTTTTGTCGAGTAAGAAAGACTTTATATACTGTTCTACAGGTAAGATAAGATTCCTAATTATGAATGACACCCAGAAAGTTTGAGTAGAGGGCTAGGTTGTTTGGAACTGTTAGCTGTCAAAGATATTGTTAAATGGAGATTGACATAAGATGGATTAATCAATCAGCAAACCTCCTATAAGCTAGGTAGTGTGTCAAGTTCTGAGGCAACAGACAAAAATGAAGCAATTCCTATTTGCAAGGAGTTTAAATAAACCTTATACAATAGTAAATTTATTTTGTGTTATTTCAAGTCAACCTGTAAGAGTCTCCTGTTTTCTCTAGAGAAATGTGTAAAGGAATTGAAGAGCTTCTCTTCAATTAGTTCCTGATACTTAAGAAACTCCTTCTCTTCAGAGAAGGCTGAAACCTTGACCCCATTATTCAATCCTTTGGAAGTTGATTCTCGTGCCACTCACAAGAGAAGTTGTTTAGTATAATTGGACCTCAGCTGACAGATTAAGTCTTTGCTTCTCTCCTATGAATAGTGGGATCCTCAGTGGAGAAAGTGGCAGCCTCTGTTTTGACAACAGAGAGAATATATACATCAAGCATGTTTGGAAAGGATCCTAACACCTGGAATATTTTTTGTTTTCTGAATAAGAGAGGAATTGAAGAGTGCTAATTCAAACCAATTCTACAAACAGTTGTTAAGTATCTATTATGTGAAAGGCACTAGAAATACTGTTTCAAGATGGTCTTTATTTCCTTAAAGGAGGAGAATTTATATGGCTCCTAGAAAATTCCATTTGAAAAAAATATGGGCTTAAAGAAGAGTTTTTCAGTGACAAAAGTCACAAAAGAAAAAGGAAGATGAAAAATTGCATAGCCCCTGCCCTCAAGGAGCTTATTTTTACTTTAGAGGTGCGGTGGGGGCAGAAGAATCTATGTAAATAAGTATAATACAAGATTGAATGGGAGAGGGACAAAGGGACAAAAATAAAGGGATCCAGGAGTATTCCAGGAAAGTTTCAGGAAGGAGAAAATGCTTTCAATTGGGGAAGTTTGGGGTGGGGGAGTGAGATCAGGGAAAGCTTCACAGTGGAGGTGGCATCTAAGCTAAACCTTTGGTTAAGCAAAGGATTTTAAATGGTGGAGGAGGTGAAGCTGGAGGAGACCCAATGCTCTATTCACTGCACTATATAGCTCTGAGAAGAGCTTACAATAGAACTGTGGGAAAGTGGTAGCAATGGGAAATACTGATGGAGTAGAACAGAGGTATCAAATCTCCATCCCCCCAACTCTGCAGCCTTGAAGCAGCAATACTCTCCATAGTACAGCCCTTACTAGATTAAAAGGAAATTGGGAAATATTTTTAAAAATAAAATACAGTAAAATATAGATAATGTTGATGAGTAGTTTTCTAAGTCAATGTGCAGCCCATATGGATCCTTAATGTATGATTTAGCATCTTTCCTCCCCCTACCAATTTGATGGCAACTTACAAGTCACCAAGAAACAACAGGAAATAAAAAATGCTTCAAAGAAGCAATGACTGGTTTGTAGGCAGAGAAACCACATATTAATGTGGACTAACAAGCCCTAACTGGAATCCTACCCAAGCAGGAACATAAATCTTAAAGACGAGAGATCTCAAGGAGAGATGCTGACTAGGGATCCCATCACAGTCTGTGGGTTCAAACCCAAATCCTTTTTATTTTCATTAACTTATGATCACAACTTTTAAACTTTGTAAGCCTGAGCATTAGTTAGTGACTCTCCTTGAGGGAGTGTTCAATATGGAATTTTCCAGCTCATCTAGGCAGGTACAGTGACCCAGAGAAGTGAGTCCACCCCAACCCTTTATATTGGGAAGGGGTCTCAGACACTCCCCCGATAGGGCCAAAGTAAATTGGTAAGTATGTATGATGCCAAGAGATTATATAAACCAGTCACCATCATTTTAAATTTTCAGATATTTTCATATAATTCAAGGTAAAAGAAAGAACAGCATTTTCCATTTCCCTGAGTTTACTACTGAAGTTACTTTGCAACTGCAGGCGGGGTCTCAGGCATGGCTTGTAGTCTCTACTTCTCCCAGCCTTTTTTTATGGAATGACCTTTGTAATGAAATCAAAACTAATAAAAAACTGACCCACGTCCTTGACAGTATTAAACAGAATGAGCCAGTAGTCCATTAAAGTGGAAAATACAATCACTAATATTCTTTCTGAGAATCCCAGTAGAGCTACATGGCATGGGAAAATGTCTTAGTCTGTTGGGGGTAATAAGAAAAGAAAGCTCAAATAACTTACTGAGTTCACTTTCCTTCAAGAGAACACATTTGCAGTCCTTGACCAAGACACTGAGTTCACTACAGTAAGGAGAAACTAAATTAGCCAGAGAAAGAAGCTGCTGTAAATGAAATTTTAAGAGTAGGTCCCAAGGCTAGCTAGGTCAACTTTCTTCATTTGTTTTGACATCACTAAAAAAGATTTAATGTTTCCAAAGACTGTTCTTTTTTTTTTCAATAAAGGCTAGGACAATTTCTGATATTAAAATTTTTCAGGAATGATTAGATCTGTATACCTATGTTACCCATTGTTCTTTCACTGATGACAGGAAGGCCAAAGAGAAAGTGGGGCATGTGGTAGGGAACAACAATTCTTCTGAAGGAACAGCCTTTTGAGGGTCATCCACTAAGGCTAAGCTTTTTCATGTTAGCAGCTGTCATTCAACAAGATATTTATTAGAATGGAAAAAAGGGAACTAAAAAGCTTAAGAATCATTTTTATTTTCATATAGAATACCCTTAGGGTATTCTGGGAAGCTTTTATTGACATAGAGTAAAGGAGAGGACCTTGACTATTTAGTCTTGGCTTTCTCCCTGGAATGAGCTGGTTGCCATGGGCCATTTAGGTGAATCATTTAATGAACCACAATGGAAAAAGCAACATACAGAGAAAATGAATTCAAGTTCTATTTCCTGTACTTTCTGTCATACTGTAAATAAGACATTTCTGTCTGGGCTTGAGTCTGATTTTTGCTTGTTTATTTTTGGTCCAAACCTGTGGGGTTTTTTTTTGTTTTTGTTTTTGTTTTGTCTTTTTAGAGGGGGGAAGGCAGGGCAGTTGGGGTTAAGTGACTTGCCCAAGGTCACACAGCTAATAAGTGTTATGTGTCTAAGGCGGGATTTGAACTCAGATCCTCCTGACTTCAGGGCTGGTGCTTTATTCATTATGCTACCCAGCTGACCCTAAACCTGTGCTTTTTGAAGGTGATGGAAGCTCCTCAACTGATAGGAAGCAGTAACATAACTGTACCTTGTAGTCTGAGAGCATCAACAAAGATGTAAGAATTTAAGTCACTTTCCTATGGTCATGTAGAGGGTATTTTTCAGAGGCAGGACTTTCACCTAATTTTTTTTTCTTTTTGGAGGGGTAGTTGGGGTTAAGTGACTTACCCAAGGTCACACGGCTAGTTTTTTGTGTTAAATGTCTGAGGCTGGATTTGAACTCAGGTCCTCCTGACTCCAGGTCCGGTGCTCTATTCACTGTGCCACCTAGCCACCCCTGACTACCTAATTTCTAAGATGATTCTCTTTCCACCTCAATATATTGCCTCTCAGGTCTGACTTTCCTCAGTTGTAAAATGGGGTTACTAGTGTCCCCTACCTTGCAGGATTCTCTACCCATGAGAAAACACTGCAAAACTTTAAAACAATATAGAAATGTAAATTATTATCAGTTTCAGAGACTCTTCATTTGCAAAGTGAAGGTGTTGTGTATACACTAAATACCAAACTATTCCTAGCAGTGCTTTTTATGGAATCTGAGAACTGAAATCAAAACATGCCCATAAATTGGGTAATAGCTATACAAATTATGGTACATGAATGTAACAGAATATTACTGAGAAGCATGTGAAGATTTACATGAAAATGATACAGATTGACAAAGACAGAATCAAGAAAACAACAGACATGATGAGTGCAGCACTTCAGATAGAGAAAGGGAAAAAAAGTAACCAGGAGGCTGTATAATTATCATGACCACATTTGGCCTCAGAGAGGAGCTGAGAAAATGTACTTTCCTCCATTCTTTGTAGAGGTGGGGGACCATGAATGCAAAATACTGCATATATTTCAGACATAAGTGAATATATTGGTTGGTTTTGCTTAACAGATCCTCAACCACCTCTCCCCCACCCCTGTGCCTTGCATTTTGATTCTAAGGATGGACAGCTCACTGGGAAGGTGAAAGGGAAGGTCCATATGGGAAAATGGAGATGATATAAAAAAGGAAGATAACAATACAAATATTTTTCCATTTGCAAAAGTATTTTATTTAGGGAATAAATTAAGAGGACTGACCTACATTATCACTAAAGTTTCTTCCAGGTCTACTATTATACAATTTTTGATTCTTAGGAATTAATGCTTTGTAATTGTAATGAAATCAATTTGCATTTTCCTATTATACTCCGTAAAGTAATTTTTCCTCTAATGGATTATCTCTTAATTTCGATTTGCAAAAACATGAACACTTGATTGAAAGACTCATAGGATCATAGAATTCCAAGGTAGATAGAACTCTAGAGATGATCTAATCCAGGGGGCTTTCAATCTGAGGTCTGTGGGTCCCCCACAAGGTCCTTAAATAGATTTCAGGTGGCTCATAAACTTATATGGGAAAATACATCCTTATTTTCATGATGCTCTAACTAAAAATCAGCATTTCTTTCAATTATGAATGACAAAAGCTAAACAACCTTATTCCAAGAAGGGATCTAGAGGCTTCACCAGAGTGCCAGAAGGGTCCGTGACTTAAAAAAACAAAACAAAGCAACCAAGAAAAAAAAAAAACACATTAAGAATCCCATATCTAGTGACATCCCATCATTTTGTAAATGAGGAAATCAAGGTCCAGAGAGGTCATGTGATTTGTCTAATAGCACAAAATTAGTAAGGAATAGAGAAAGAATTTGAACACTGGTTCTCTGATTCAATCAACTACTTTCTCTACCAAACACTGTCTAGCAATAAACTGTGTATTCTTGTGCAAGTCAATTAATTTCTTTTATAAGAAGGAGGTAATAATTTTCTCCCTTACCAACTTCACAGGACTGTTATCGTAAACACTAAGATACGGTGCATGAAAGGCACTGGGAACTATATATTAGACACATCCTCATGTGAAAAAGTTTTTCCCTGGCTTTTTTAGCACACTTCTGCCTATTTTTATGTGTGCCATCCTTCATGTGGTGGGTGGTTAATTCTTTTTCCCTCAGTTCTCTAAACTAAATTATCACTTATAGAGATAGTACTATAAAAGGAGTATTTGTGCTTTAAGTGTGATGGCAAGTTCTCATGACTCTGAATTTCAGGTTCTAAGACTTCTATTATGGAAGTAACTATTACTGAATTTGGACATTTGTTGTTGTTTAGTCATTGTCAGTAGTAGTTGGCTACTCAATGATCCAATTTTGGAGTTTTCTTGGCAAAGATACTGGAGTGGTTTGCCATTCCCTTCTCCAGTTGATTTTACAGATGAGGAAACTGAGGCAAACAGGATTCAGTGACTTGCTCAGAGTCACATAAATAGTAAATATCTGAGGCTACATTTGAACTCAGGAATATGAGTCTTCCTGATTCTAGACCTGGAGCTCTATCCACTGTGCCACCTAGCTGCCCTACACATTTTTGAATTTGAACACAGAAACAATATAAGTTCAAAGTATTAGTATTATCTGTGCCTGAGATCTCTGACTGCTAATAGTAAGGACTTGCCAGGAGGGAAAGTGGGAAGGAAGGGAGGGAGGAAGTAAGTAAGGAAGTAAGAAAGGAGGGTATACAGGAAGGGAAAAAAAGGAAGGAAATATTCTCAGAGTCATGCTATGGCATTTCACAAAGGTTTCACCTGAGTCTCTCTCTTTCTTCCTTAATCAACTGTGCAACTAGTGAATAATGGGTGACCCTGTAAATAAACAATCTGGAGGTTCTAGCTCTCTCTGCTTTTCTATGTTATCTACAAACCGACTCAGCATGGGGGAAAGGCTGTTTCCCTTATCAGCTGCTATCTTCTGGAATCCACAGGTCAACTGCCAAAGAAGAATTTATCTTCTCCCCTCCCACTCCCAACACATCATTTGTCCAAGCTTCCTGTCTCTGTTTAGCACATCACTCATATAAACAAGAACCCTATTTCAGGCTACATCAGTAGCCTCCTCATTAGTCTACCTCTCTCTAGTATTTCTCTTCTCTAATCCATTCTCTCCATAGCTACCAAACGAATCCTCTTAAGACTCCTAAGTCTAATCATGTCACTTCCTTGTTCAAAGGTATTGACTGGTTTCTACTGCTTCTAGAATAAAAACCAGGTTCATGAGCCTGGCATTTGAAGCCCTCTATAATCAGACTCCCACCTTCATTTCCAGTCTTCTTTCATATTATTCCCCCTTACTGACTCTACATTTCAGCCTATCTTGTCTGTTCATTGTTGCCAAAAGCCAGCACTGATTTTCTATCTCCACAGCTTCACAGCAGTTAAGTCCTCTGCTTGAATGCTCTCCCTTCTTTCTTCTCTCCTCCTCTCCTATATCCTAATCTCCTTGAAGGTTCAGCACAGGTGCCACCTCATATACACCTTTCCAGAAACTCACCTGACATCACACCACCCCTTTCTGCTGTGCTCCCTCCTGAAATGACCTTGTATTTACATATCCTTGAACCTATTGTATCCTGCCTTGGCAACTTCTTGCTCTCTGATGCAGAATTTAAGCTCCTTGTGGGGAGGGAATACTTGATTTGTGTCTCTGCATACCCAACACTCAGCTAGTAGTTCAGTCTGTCTAGAATATAGAAATGTATTCAGAAGAGTAATACAGAGTAAGTCAAAAGTAAGTTGGAACCAAACTGTTAAGATGGACAAACAGACAAGTGTAAGTCCTTATCCATGTCAAATACTTGATGACAGTTGCCGTGCCCCCTCGGGGATTTCTCTGCTCCAGGCTAAGGATGTCTAATTCCTTCAATCATCCATGATTTTTTGCCCTCCCCTGAACATTCTCCAGTTTATAAATGGTGCTACCAAACTATGATGCCCAGAATGTGACTCAATACTCCAATCCGACCAGAGTAGAGTAGAGCAAAATGTTCATCTGCTTACCCTGGAAGCTATGACTGTCTTAATGAAGCCCAAAGATTGCTTCCTATTTTTTTGTTGCCTTGTCATACTGTTGACTCATATTGGGTTTTAGTCCACTAACACCTATATCTTCTAGATATAACACCTAGGTCTTCTATGTCTAACCATCCTTCTATGTCTGACCATTGCATTTATAAAGTTGACTCTTTAAACCAAGTAAAACTTTACCTTTATCTCCACTGAACTTTATTTGGCCCAATGTTCTAGTAAATCAAAATTGCTGTAGGGGGTGGCTAGGTGATGCCATGAATAGAGCACTGGCCCTGTAGTCAGGAGGACCTGAGTTTAAATTTGGCCTCAGACACTTGACACACTAGCTGTGTGACTTAGGGCAAGTCATTTAACCCCAATTGCACTCCAAAAAGCAAAAAATAAAAAAAAAATTAAAAAAATAAAAAAGATTGCTGTAGATGCAATGTACCAGTGTGTTAATTATCTTTCTCAGTTTGAATCTCCTGCCAAGCACAGACTGCTGGGTTACTCATTCAATCAATTGACATTCAATCAGTAATGAACGATTATCTATTGAATCTTGCCATCCACCCATTTAAAATCTAATTAATTCTACTATCACCTAACCCATATACGCCCATCTTTTCCATAGTATTAGTATGATTTTTGAAGGGATTTGTGACCTCAGTGATATGAGCAGATTACAAACTATTTATGACTTCGAATGCTGTGACTCATCCTCTAACTCCAATAAATCCTCTATGAGTGATATATTCATTGCATTAGAAACTTTCTCCTATCTCGCCTGAAATTATGCAAACATCAGTAGGGCACCTGGGCTGTCCAAAAGGCATCCCTCACGCTCACTAACATGACTAGTCCATTTCCTTTTTTATAGCCATACATCTCCTTGATGATCTCCTGTACTGTTTTTCCATTATAATTTTCCTATAGTAATATCTTGTAGCCTACTCACACCCATTATGCACCTCTCAAATGCCCTTTAGTCAACCTGGAACTTCAATCCTTCAGGAACTGTGATATTTAATGATTTGTAGCCATAAAGCATCCCTGGAAGATGACTGATAGAATTTTGTTTCAGGAAGAAGAGTGTGGTTATTAAAAATAATGAGTGATTAATTTCCCAAAGGCAATCCCTATTGTTCTTGTGAAAAGAGTTTAGAATTGATGAAGCAGCAACCTTGATTCAAGTCTGATTGAAATTTTATATAATGCATTTAAACCATAAAGGTATCATGAACAAATGATGCGAATTTATTTGTACACTATTTTGCTGAAATTCTGATTACCAAGCAGACATAAAACACTGTCATCCACTAAAGTCCTAATATGATGATATCTTATGTTTTTAAGTAGTGGGATCTAGGTTCTTGAACTCTAGCTGGAAATGGTTTTGAGTTCTGGCTAGGAGTAGAGAGGAACCAACTCAAATCAGCTCTCAAGAACTGATTGTTAAATTTTCCATGTGAGCAATTAGGCCTCAGAAATCATCAAATACTACAAATCAGGGCTTAATTTATTGTTTTGTTGATTGTCTAGACTTAAGAAAGTATATAGAGAATGTTAATAATCCAGATTAAACTTAAAAGTGTGTCATAAGGACTTTTTTTCCCCTGAGATATTGAGTCTGTGTTTTCTGAGGCCCAGTCTAAAATGTTAAGTGTGGTGAGGCTTGCCACCAGGAGGCTAACTGCCAGGTGATGTTTTTCTTTTGCTTTTGTTATAACAACTCCTAAAGATCATGCACTAAATCCCACTGGACTTGTCTATAATCTTCCTTGGGAAGACAGTAAGACACTGATGAAATCACGCATCTTTTGAGCTCTAAAGAAGTTGGCACAAAAAAAGCCAGTCTCGTGGTCTTCTAAAAACCAGCAGCTAGTGATTTCTGACAAGACTTTGAATGAGGAGGACCTGTCTGATGGTTCTTCTCTAACTTGTGATTTAGAAATCCCTGAACCTGAAATATTGATGGCTACCCTAACTTTTAACCTAGCATGCTATTTTTAAAGGATATCTATTTTTGTGTTAGAGGTTGCTTTAAATTTTGACTGTCAGTAAGCCTTAAGCTATTATCACTAATGGAGCTTTGACTATTTATGAACGATGGCACTTGAGGGTTGTAATAAGGCTACTTTACACTACCATCTGGTAATTCAGTACAGTCAGCCCTTGATTATCTGAATGCAGATTAGCCACTTTGTGGATTTGTCGGCCACAAATTTTTCATCCCAGGTCAGCTTCCCCCAAGTGCTTGGTGCACTCCCAGGCAGTGTGTGCTCAGGAAATGTAAACTAATTTAATAATAGCTTAAGTAAAACGTCAAAAGGCAAACTTGCCTTAGAAGCAGCATATAAATTTATAAACATCACATAATGGATTCCAAAGGTCTTTTTCCAAAGTGATTTGCATTCTATAATGATTTCAGATGATTGCATGCTTCCTATTATCCATACCCTTGCTCTCCACCATTAGCATGAATTATTGAAAGTTGACTTATACTACTTGGAGATTATTCAAATATTTTTGCCAGTGTGCCCCACTGTAGCCAAGGGCTATTACAGCAAGTTGAAGATACAGATGTTTTGAAGATGAATTAGCATCACCAAGAAAGAAATACTGTTGTATAATGAAGCCATACAGTTGGGTTCTGCAGCATCAGGAAGGAAGGCATAGGTTGTAGGATGGAAAAGACACTATAAATGAGAGAATTCACAAGTACCCATAATATAGATGGAGAGGAAAAATTGGTGGTGGGGGTGGGGAACCAGCAGAAGGAATACAAAGAGTCTGAGAATATGAGTTTGAATATTTTCCCTCCACTCTTCTGAATCTCCTCCCTCACTCATCTCAGTAGTGGAAGGGTTAAAAGTAATATATAGAGAGAGTGCAATGAAATGGAGGGATTGGATTCAAAGAGCTTGTAATGATCTGGACTGAGGGGCCTGGGCTGAACTTGAGTAGGCTGAGATTTTCAAACTTGCCCTAACACCCCAATTCAGGCATGCCGATCTATGACATTTCCTGATGTTGCCAAGTCAGAGACCATTACCAGGGCTTACTCAAAATCACAAAATAAATGGCATCTGAACTGGGCTTCCAGGAAAAGAAGGATTTCAACAAAGATGAGAAGGGAGTAGATTCTAGACAAATGAGAAAGCTCTATTAGAAAATAGATTTTGACACGAATCCAGAGATTGTGTCTGAAATCTACTTGTTGAGCTGTGTGACCTCAGGCAAATCAATGAAACTCTCAGGGCCTTACCTTCTTTGTCTATAAAATGAAGGCATTAGACTAGATGACCTCTAAAGTCTGGTTCCAGGACTTAATTTTATGACTGACTATGAAAATGTAAGGCAAGGAGCAAGATATAAGGAGGTAAGAGCAAGGAAAAGGGAACAGTCCAGTTCCAATGGACTGTGTGGAGAGAAGAGGCAACAATCAGACTGGAAAGGTAGGTTAGAACCAGACTATAGAGGGACTTAACTGTTGGACTAAGGAACCTGCATTTTATCCTAAAGGCACTGGAAAGCCAGTGATGACGCTGGTGCAGGGGACTGATACAAAAACTCTATGTTAAAAAGTTTGGTTTGGCAGTTGTATGAAAGATATAAAGAACAGCGGAATTGGAAATAAGGAAGTTAGAAAACTAATACAGTAATCTAAGCAAGAGGTAATGTGACCATGGCCTAGGGTAGTAGCAGTTTTTATGAAGATATCCAGAAGCAGGGGTGGTCAGAAGAGTCAAATGGGTACAGAGGAAGGTCCTAGAAGATAAAAGACATGATGAGATCAAGGCACAACTAGAGGGACTAGCATAAAGATGGTAGAGGGCTACCTCATCCTCTAAGAGTATCAAAAAGAGAAGAGAAGAAGCCAGGAAAGAAGGCAGTTTTGACAAAGGGGGATGAAGGAAATGATAACGGATGACCTCAATCATCTAATAAAGCAAAAGTAAAATACAGCATCTCCTGAAAAAGCAGATATTTGAGGAGTTGCAGCCAGGAGTTTGAGGGGAATGGAAAAAGATTAGAACAGCCATGTTGAAGACTGTGATAGGGAACTGATTAAAAATGAATAAAAGGATTGGCACTGAGGGGCCTGATTAAGGTCAGGTAGCATGACTTTTAGTGGAATTGATCAACACAGATGATGATTGTGCTGCTGGTGAGTAGGAATGGAAAAGAGCCTACTATGTGTCAGGCACTGTGCTGTATGCTCTAAAAATATTATTTCATTTTATCTTTGCGATAATCCTGGAAGTTATTACTAACTCCATTTTATAGCTGAGGTAACTGAAACAGACAGAGCAAGGGAGGACTTGAACTCTGATCTTGAGTCCAGATCCAATGCTCTATCCACTGGGCTTCCTAGAGAGATTAGCAGGGCATGATAAAGTAGAAACGAGCTAGTATGGTACTCAGGGATGGCAGGACAGTAAATTCCTGCAATGATGTATGACATGGCCATGCATATCAAGGGAGGGAAGTGCAGCCAGAACAGAGGTGATGACCTGGGACAACAAGGGGAGACTTAGATGGAGGTTGATTAGAGGAGGATCTGTTCCCAGAAAACCCCAAGTGGGTTTGGCTGAAACAACTAAACAATAAAAGATACAAGCAACTAGGATGTGGACTTTGTGACAAAGAAGGAGGGTTGTTGAGTGATTATGGCACAGGAAGGGTATGGACATAGTAGTAGAAAGCAAGGAGCATGCTAATTACCCCTCCTGGTCCTGCGAATTGGGCAGAAAGAGAGAATTGGGTGGTGAGAGATACAGTATGGCAGGGGAAAACCAAGTTCCAGTTAGCAATAGAAGGAAAGAGAACTCAAAGGAAGAGTTCAAGGGTAAAGAGTAGTTTGTTGATAATAGACTAGGGTTACAAAGAACACCAAAAAGGGGTGGGATGGGTGGAGATTAGGGGGAAGGAGGGTTGTGATATACCAGTATGAGAGTATGGGTAATGGGGGAAAAAGGGGAAAAGCATTTACATGAATGAATAACTATAGCACAAGTGTAAAGGGGAGCTATAAGTGCTGTGAGAAATAGGTTGCTGTTCCTCACTCGTTTCAGTCGTGTCAGGCACAATGTCAGACACTTTGTGACCCCATTTGGGGTTTTCTTGGCACAGATACTAGAGAGGTTTGCAATTCCCTTCTCTAGTAGATGAGGAAACTGAGGCAACCAGGGTTAAGTGACTTTCCCAGGGTCACACAGCTAAGTGTCTGAGGTTAGATTTTGAATTTAGGAAGATGAGTCTTCTTGACTCCAGCCCAGCACTCTATCCACTGCATCATCTAGCTGCCCCCATAAGAAATACGAAGAAGGAGAAATAATTATTAGCTGTTCAGAGAAAACTTGATGGAAAATGTAGTGTATGAGATGGATCTCGAAGAAATGGAGAAACTTTTACAAATGGGAGAGCAAGTCAGGATTAATGCATTCAGGGCATGGGAGACACTTGGGGAAAAAAGACATAAAAAGGCAGAATATGTGAAGGGGAAAATATGAGAAAGAATAGAAAGGCTGGTTAGAACTAGATGGAGGAGGGCCTTAAAAGATAGTAGGATCAAGAGTTTTTCATTGATAATCAAGATACAGAGGAGTGATGTGCCCTAATTGTTACCTAAGGAAGATTTTCCACATAATGATGTGAAAGATGGATTAGAGACAGCAGAGAATAGAGGCAGGAAGAGAAGTAAGGAGACTCTCAGAATAGTCTAGCCAAAAAGATGACGTCTTCAATTAAGGTATCTTCAGTGGGAATGAAAGCCCATGTGGACAGTCTGCTGATGAACAGAACTGTAGGGGTGGGGTGGGGTGGAGTGAAGCAGTGAGGGAGAGTAAGGAGGAGGACAAGATCCTAGGCAACTACACAGATGGTTACTCTATCAAAAGATATAGGTAAATTAGAGGTAAATTCAGGTTTGGGGAAAATCATATATAATGAAATTAGCAAAAGGAATCTTATGAAGGGGCAGCTAGATGCAGTGAATTTAGAGTGCCAAGTCGGGAGTCAGGAAGACTCATATTGAGTTCAAATCTCAGGAAGACTCATCTTGAGGTCAAATCCAGTCTCAGACACTTATTAGCTGTGTTACCCTGGTCAAGTGACTTAACTCTGCTTTATTTTCCTCCTCTGTGAAATGAGTCAGAGAAGGAAATGGCAAACCACTTCAGTTTCTTTGCCAAGAAAACCCCAAATGGGGTCATAAAGAATTGGACATGATTAAAACATAAATCTTATGAAGTCATAGGGTATTTAATCCTTTACTTACTTATTTCCCCCATTAAGATTCAGTTTACAGATAAGAATGGTTTTTGTCACTGTCTGGGAAAGTAAGTATGTGTATACTGCAGCTAAAAACTTTGGACTGGTCCCAGAAAAAAAACAAAACAAAAAAAAAAAAACTGGGAATGCTAGTGTCCACATCCGAGAGAGTATCCCTCCCACAACACTTAACTGTCAAAAGAGGCATGTGGCTGATTAAATCATCCTTGCTATTGAGTTATGCTTTTGACACCCAGCAGACCCTTTAATAGAGAGGCAATAATACCCTCTGCCACTTTTCTGCAGTCTGAACTTCCCATCACAGCCAGCCTGAATGTGAATGAGAGCTGAAAGACTGCTGAACTCCTGCCAGATGATACCACATTCCACTGACAAGACAGCATCCCCTGCTGTCCTTTCTCCTGACAGGTATCTATTTTGATCTCCTCCTAGAGAATACAATGACAGCTTCCATCCTTGATCTTTTGGCTTAGTTCCCAAGGAGACCTCCCCTTGTCATGTTTTATTCATGGCATGTGCAGGTCCACTTCTTTCACAGTAGAAACTACTGGTGGGGTAGGGGCAATAAATGAAGCAGAAATGGATTAGAAGTCGAATGAGAAAGTCACCACCTCCTTGTGTTCTGGAGTCTGAAGTGGAATCAGAACCTTCCTGGGGTAGAAAAGTGAAGCTGTGTTTTTTTTTTTTTTTAAGCAATTGGGGTTAAGTAACTTGCTCAAGGTTATACGGCTAGTTATTTTATGTGTGGGTGCTAAGTAACTGAGGCCGGAACTGATCCTGGGTCCTCCTGACTCGGGGGCCGGCGCTCTTACTCCCCATGAAGCTGTGGTTTTAAGACTAGAGTAAAGGCAAAGAGGGAGAGAAGAACAAAGAGGGAGAGAAGAAGACAGAGAAAGGAGTCACAGAGAGACATTTGTACATGTATGTGAATAATGAAACAAGTGGGTAGTCAAACACAGAATAACCCATGTTGGGATTCAGTATAAACTTCAGGAATCTGAGATCATCTATAAGAAAAACAGCATGTTGGATAAAAATAGTGGATGGGAAGACAGCTCCACATTGGGATAGCCAGAAAAACCAAAACAAAATAGAGAATACCCATTATTAGTCTTCCCAGTACACCCATACTCCAATAGTCTTTTTTGCCATTAACTTAGTTATTGCCCTTTCTGAAAGAATTATATATCTATACTTTTACTAGTCATAAAAT